>OX421239.1:8191513-8791513 GCA_949125135.1 Alcis repandata | reverse complement strand
ACGCTTTCCACTTTTGAATGGATATTGCTTGTAAGCCGAAAGCGCCTGGAGGATCGAAATTTGCTGCACAGCGACTGCCATGCTCTTTTTAGGACTTTACCAACTGCCCAAAAGCGGAGTAAAGTTTCCTGCGTGTGTTTGTATTTTGTCTTTTTTTATGTGATATCCTACCGCATATTGGCATAACAGCTTGTTTGATTTTTTAAATAATTTTTTGCTCCTTTTTTTGTTGTATTTTTTGGTTATGAAAAACGTTGAATTAAACACGGGAATACTCACGTAAAAATTAAGTGGTCTACTACGACTAGCTTCGGTCACATTCGGTGACCACGTTAATTTCCATAGTAAAAACGGTTATGATGATGATTATGGTCATGTAGCCTATGTCATTTTCTGTGCTCTTGACCATGTTTATGCAAAATTTAATGATGATCGATTGATTAGTTAAAGAGTCAACGCTAAACGTCACTATCGCATTTATATTATTAGAATAGGATTCACAGCAGAAACGCATTCAAATTCCAGCATCACACCACATAGTTAGCTACACATTTGAAACCACCAACTACAACGTTAGCCCCTCAATAAACGATCGTAACTTTGATCGTTACAAGAGACTAACTAACTCAGTTTGCTACACAAAGTAGAAACTGTATCAGAGGAGAACAGATATAAAACTTCAAAAGATTTATCAAATTGAAGATACTACAAGAGACTTGAATGTAGAGCAAAAATCAAAGCTCTAGGACAATACTGCAGGAATAAATTGTACATAGAGATAATACTTCTAATTATTATCTTAATATATATAAATCTCGTGTCACAATGTTTGTCCTCAATGGACTCCTAAACCACTTAACCGATTATAATAAAATTCGCACACCATGTGCAGTTCGATCCAACTTGAGAGATAGGATAGTTTAAATCTCAAATTATAGTCGCAATTTTAATTTATTGCAAATTATATATATACTGATAATTTAACTTCAACATACTACGGTTGCTATAGTTACGCAATGGCTTTTGACAGGACAACGTCTGTCGAGTCAGCTAGTGTTCTGTAAAAGTAAATCTTTCCCTCTGTCTGATTGTAATTTTACAAAACAATTACGACTAAACCCATGTTAAATGTATTGGGTAACGATTTAATTTCCGTACGGTATTTTATCGCGAAAAATACAAACGAACTGAAAAATTGGATGTAAAACTATGGGACATATCTATTGTGAAATATAAACAGATTTACATCAATATACCGTGTATTTATTAATACACGTCTGTGTTCTATATCTGTCTGTAAATCTGGGTTGTTATTATAACCCCTATTAATTTTACAAAACATTTTCATATATTACTCTCATGGAAAAAGAAATAAAAAACTTATTTATAAAATAGAATTGACTGCACAGTTTCTTCAAAACGTATTTATTGACTTATTATTTTTGCCGTAAGTTGTCTCTCTGTAGAAGTTTGAGCTGCTCTGGTTCTAGGTGAAACTGCACTTATAATGTCGTCAAACACTGCGCTCGCGAACTCCGGCTCAGACCCAGACTTAGCACTCGAACCGAGATTGAGTGCGATCCACCACAAAGCTTCTGAGACGCGCGGAGCGGGTTGTAATTGTAACTACGGGTAGTTTCATAAGGGACGTGGCACACTGAACCTTTTTTAAATTGTTTGATAGGCTTGTGATTGTCTGCAATCTCGCTTGATGGTAAGCATTGAATAAGCATTGTCTACGAAAGAGCACGCTTGCATATAAAAAGGAACCGAACTTTTTTTGGTTGATCCAATTCAATTTGTTAGATAATATAATTTAAAAAGCTCATTGAACTTTTCATCTTGCAGATGTGGTTATCTGGCACTTTAATGTTTTTTTAATGAAACTACAATGCATCCAGACTTAGCACTCGAACTGAGATCGAGTGCGATCCACCACAAAGCATCTGAGAGACGCAGATCGGGTTGTAATTTTAACTACGAGTACTTAGTTTGATACGGCTCGTGACACCCCGAATCTTTTTTGAATTCTTTTATAGGCTTGCGTTTGACTGCAATCTCGCTTGATGGTAAGCAATGATGCTGTCAACGATTATACACGCTTGCTTGGAAGGAATCGAACCTTCCACCTTCCTTCTTTGGTTAATCCGGTTCGAAATTTTCAGATAATTTAAAAGAGCTCGTTGAACTTTGTATCTGGCAGGTGTGGTTACCATATTGTAAAATATTTTCTTTCCTTTCAATAAAACTACAATGTTTCCAGACTTAGTACTCGAACCGAGATTGAGTGCGATCTACCACGAAATCCGAGATGTGCGGAGCGCGTTGTGATTGTAACTAGGAATTATCATAAGGGTCGTGGCACACTGAATCTATTCAGTTAATTCAATTTGACTATTTGAGATTGTTTAAGTTCACTTGCTTAAAATGTAATTCTTAATATATATAAATCTCGTGTCACAATGTTTGTCCTCAATGGACTCCTAAACCACTTAACCGATTATAATAAAATTCGCACACCATGTGCAGTTCGATCCAACTTGAGAGATAAGATAGTTTAAATCTCAAATTATAGTCGCAATTTTAATTTATTGCAAATTATATATAAACTGATAATTTTTACTATAAATTGACAAGTTAGCATCAACATACTACGGTTGCTATAGTTACGCAATGGCTTTTGACAGGACAACGTCTGTCGAGTCAGCTAGTTTGATAATATAAAAATAATTGCTATGCAGCTGATGTGGTTACGATGCTCTATAATGTGTTTTTCAATGAAACTAAGACGACTTTGCGGATAAATAAATTCAAACAAGTGCTTAAAAGCTTTATCAAAGCATGGAAGTTAAGTTATAAATATAAATCATGTTCCTTGTAGTTTTTAACTGTTTGTCGACAAGTTATAATTGAAGAAAATTGCGAAATGACAATGATAAGTGTAGGTTTTCAAAGACGAGTTGAGGATAATGCAAAATGTAGTAGAAAAGTAAGTAAAGCTGATCTCAACCCGAAATTCGCGAAAAAAAAAATCAGCTGTTCCATACATTTTGTCGAGTGTTATTGACATTTTTCTATGGAACAGCTGACTTTTTTTCGCGAATTTCGGGTTGGTCCCATAGTAAAAGTTGTTCATAATGATGAGTACTATGTGCCCTTTTCGGCTTAGCATACCCTTTATGAACAACCCTGTATTATACGTACATTATCTGAAAAAGGGCGAGGTTGCGAGATTAGTATTGCTTCGAACAGCAGAATCCTTACTAGGCCAGAGATTTCCACTATGGAATTCTTTTAAGGTGAAGGTAATGATTCGTGCATTTTTACATTTATGAAGATATAAAATTACTGAATTATCTGAAATTTATAAAGACGGAGAAATCATTAAATTCCTCTGTCAAATCTAAAAATATTAAAACTACAATTTCATGCAAATATTTTTATTAACATTTTTTTTTAACTTCTACTGAGTAATAGATAATACCAGTTGTACAAAGAAAGGATAATGTTAAGCCGATAAGGGCTCATAGTTATCATTATATTCCCGAAAAAAAAATTAGCTGTTCCATACATTTGTCGAATATCATTGGCATTTTTCTATGGAACAGCTGTTTTAATTTCGCGAATTTTAGGTTGGTCCCATAGAAAGAGTTGTTCATAATGATGAGCACTTTCGGCTTAGCATACCCTTTCCTAATAGCCCAGTATCTTAAAAGATAGTTATCAACCGCTTATCTCTGCCATAGCTCTTTTAATTTTTAGTAGGACACTCTTCCAAAAGCACGCATTTTCCGCTGTCCGTATTTTTCACAGTAGGATAAGAGCATTGACAGGTTTCAAATCCGCCACATCTGAATATTTCTCTCCTGGTCGGGATAGGTTCCTCGCAACTGGGTCCAGGAGTAACGCAGTAGTTTATCTCAGAAGAGCCGTAGGTCACAGGCACCAATGCGTGTTCTTGGCCTGCTGGGCAATCATCTAAAACGAAGAATGATATGAGTATAAAACAATATAGGTACCAGGTTTTTGGTACAGATACCTAATTATTAGTGCTGAAGTAACCAAAAATTAGGTGTTTTTGATACTAAGGCTCCATTTTATCAGGAAACTTATCAGTTTTCTATCAGCTGGAAATTTTCGATGTGATGATTTATTCAAAAGCATATTAATTTCAGCCACCATGTATGCGCTCTACGGAAATGTTGGCTCTTTATATTAAAAATTTTGTTGACAGGTCACCAAAATTACGTTTAATGAAATAATTATTTTTAATATTTAAGTCCAGCTGACGCTAAATTCACGATTAAAGTGATGTAAACCAACATATTAATTGATTATAATCTTCTTATCAACTCAGTTTCGATATCGTGGTAGCTCAGTGGGAGAGCAGCCGCTTCGCATTCTTGAGGTGGCGGGTTCAGACCCCGACTCGTACCAATGAGTACTTTCGAACTTATGTACGAATTTACACACCACTGGCTTTTGTGAAGGAAAACATCGTGAGGAAACCTGCATACGTCCGAAGAAGAAATTCATTGGCTTAGGTGAATCCACCAATGTGGTTAAATATAGCCTATTGACCCTTCGATGGTAGATCTGTATCCCAGCAGTGGAAGGATTAAAGGTTGAGATTAATGATAAATGATTAAAAAACATCTGATTTGCACTGGTGCGAAATGAGTAACGTAAAAGAAAAGAACCCTACGCTCAACAGGGAGCGATTAGGGTTTGATAATAATGATGACCATAAAAATAAATAAATAGGAATAATTACTCACTTCTCGAGCCTGCCTGTGACAGAACTATCAATCCCAGAAAACAAACCACCAATAACATCTTCATTTTCCTGTTGGAGGCTTCTGATTAAATTATTGATGATATTACGAATGTACGAATGTGCGATTTTGTGTCCTATTTTATACTAATGTAGCTTGTGTGTGTGCTAGCCCACGCACACAGACGTACTTATGGCGATGCAAGTGACCATAGAAGCAGCTGCGCGTCATTTTAACGCCTTTTTTCTTTGTGTTTTATTGCGTTGTTGTTATAACTGATAATTAAGTTTTATTTCAATATTCTGTATGCGTACAATGAACAATCGATTGAATAATTAAGCATTTAAGGTTTAATTACGCCCTAGCAGCCCGTTCTTAATTAGATGTTTGTGCTCACGGAGCTTACGTAGGTCGAACCCATCATGGGTCAAGCCAAGAACAATGTGTCGTCGGCTTTCGGTCACCGCAAGCTGACGACGTTGGCACCCACGCTGCAAAAACCAATGCGTGACGTGTGGTGACGTGACGCGTGGTGGCCATAGGAAAGTCAAACAGCGGGCACAAATGAGCTTGTGGTTACCTAAAAGGTGCTGCCTAAATATGTTGCACTTAGATCATACTTGAAATATACTTAAGACGGTTCGTTCTCATAATATTATATTCTCAAAATATTACATTCACAAAACATTACATTCGCAAAACATTAAATAATATTCTTAAAATATTACCTGTACAATGAAACAGAAAATATGTAATAAAATTAATTGTCTTTATTTTATTTAAATTGACGAAACAATAAAAAATCAATTAACTTTCTATAGCTCCGATAAATCTTGCAAGAATTTTCCAAACTACCTAGCAACAAGCGTTGAATTGTTGAGTTGTTTCATTTCTTTTCTTTTTGCAAGATACTGCAGCTGTTTACGATGATCGGATTGGGAAAGGATTATAAGTGCGAAAAACATTAATATTATTTTAAGCATAAAGAAGTATACTGAGCAAGAAATAAATTCTTAATGCCACTTTACCTGGTAGAGCTACCGGGAACTACCTATGAATGGATACCCCAGTAAAAGAGAATAGCTAATACAAAATGAACCGTCGCTGGAATTATTTAGTAGTTAATTACCAGAACAAATTGCACTATTCTTTATTGGTTAATCTTGTGGTTACTTGTGACAATCGTGACAAACAAATTATCCAGAAGTAAAAAAACCAAACAAATATAAATCGAATAAAAAAGATTTATGTTTTTGCTACCGTAACCGAACTACGCACGTTTGGGAAATGTTCATATAGGAAATGCACGTTTTGAATGTGCGTATTTTGGGAACTGCTCTTTTTTATGCTGCTGAGTGACGAGACTAGCAAATCGTTCGCCTGATGTTAAACAAAACGTTTGCCCATAACAGGATTGCTCTACCAGAAATACCTAGTTTCGTTTTGATCCTATCATATTTATCACAGAATTCTGAGAATAAACAGATTCGTTCGAGCATTCATCCGCAGTTATGTTCAAGCCAGCCAAGTGCAGAAATCAAACCTACCTCAAACGTAATTAAACTCCGGTCCCTATTGGCATACGTTCAAAGCTTCTGATGACTGGAGCCTTCGCCAAGTCATTTCGTATGCAGCCGGACCAAGAGTAGGTCGGTAAGTGCATGCATAAACTTCAATTAGCTATTAGTTGGCGTTTGTAATAGCGATTGTTTATCGGTTTATCACTAACAAGAGGACGAATGTCCCCAAAACTTTAAACGCAATCAGATTTAAGGTATTTATTTTAAAATGTAGGTACGTGAAAACAGATCTGAAAATTACAAACATAGTACCTTACAAATTACCTCCTTCAGAGGTGTACAAAGGAATAGATTAGTTTCACAAATATAAATAAATAGATTGAATACCTAATGGTCAGTTAAATTTAAAAAAAAGAATAAAAAATTGAGCTGCTTTTGCATGATTGAGTAACACACGCTAAACTTTCACATTAAAAATTTTACACTATACCTACTAAGTATAAAAAACAAACATACTGGCAAACAGTAGTCATAGGTACAAAAACCAAAACAGGCAAAGAGCAGTCATGCTTGTGAAATAAATCCAGTAAGCAAACTTGTGAAATAAGACCAGTAAGCACACACCAAAAACTTTACAAGTTAACCATGCCTATTTTATCGTCCAACAAAAAATAGACAATACGGTGAAAATATAAGCGCCTATAAAAAATCTGATAATTGAAATGGTTCCTTTTATTAACCACATCGCTCGTAAAACCGGTATAATAAAGTATCCAGGACTTTTATTGCCACCATAAGAAGATGAAAAATTTGCCAAAGGGGATTGCGTTTTCAAGGAAAATGTTCTCGCCGACAGAGGGCGGGGCGCGACAATTGAGATATCGACAGATCGACACTAGATACTTTTTAAAAACTCTGGGGTCTACGAGTTCCCAGAGTTTTTAAAAAGGATTAGCCGAATTTTAACCGACTTCAAAAAAGGAGGAGGTTATCAATTCGACTGTATGTTTTTTTTTTTTATCATTTTTTTTTTTATGTTTGTTACCTCATAACTTTTGACTGGGTGAATCGATTTTGATGATTCTTTTTTTATTAGAAAGCTGACGCTTCCCATTTGGTGCCATTTCAATTTAGTCCAGTTCTGATAATGGTATCCATGAGAAAACCATATAAGTCTTAAATTAGCATTAAGTACATGCGCGACAAATAGATGAATAACTCAATAGTCGGTCTCTTGAAGTCGGTTTTTGTTTTTTGTTTTGTAAAATAATGTTCTTGTAAAACTCTGGGGTCTACGAGTTCCCAGAGTTTTTAAAAAGGATTAGCCGAATTTTTTTAACGCGAGTAAGCCCGTGCTTGACCTCCATCTTGCATGATGGTAAGCGACGATGTGGTCGAAGATGAAGCACGTAGACCTAGAAGATACCTATTAATCTTCTTAATATATCTTAATATATATAAATTACGTGTCACGTTGTTTGTCCGCTATAGACTCCTAAACTACTTAACCGATTTCAATCAAATTTGCACACCGGGTGCAGTTCGATCTAACTTAGGAGATAGGATAGCTCACATCTCAATTTATAGTAAAAAAACATGAAAAATTTAAAAATGCTTAAACCATATAGCGCTTTGGACAATGTAAACTTTTTTAATGTAACTTTTCACATTTGACATTTGACATAGAATTGACGCAATGGCTTTTGACAGGACAACGTCTGTCGAGTCAGCTAGTTAAATATATTTTCTAGTCTATGATATTACGTGGTTACTTTTCCACAGTTTAACAATGATATATTTGGAAGTCAACGTGTTCTTTTAAAATGATGGTTAGGTACACACTTAGATAACGCTATAGGCAGCATACTGGCAGATATCTGGCCAGATTTCAGTACTAAACACGTAAGCAAAATACCGGCTTGAACAAACACTTAATATTCAGTAGTTCGCTGTAATACATTTTTTTTTGCAGCGTACGAAGTTAAAATCAGCTTCACATGTTTTTAAGCTTTGCATGTGTTTTGCATGTTTTGTGTTTTTTAATGTGTTTATGCTTTTAAACATTTTTAGGAGTAAGCTATAAAGCGGATCACTAGTTCAATATATTTTAAAAGAACATTATCTGGCCCATAGCCTACATATTATGTACCTAACTATGACTTTTACTTAACATACATATACATAATGCTAACATACATAATTACATATATTATTCCAAGGTATACGCTACCACCATACCAAATTCTATTCAATTCTGTTCAGCCGTTTTATTGCATAGAAATAACGAACATACGACTAAATAACAAACTTGCGCATTTATAATATTAGTGCAGTAATGAAGGAACGAACCAAAACTTTCAACGAAGAAATCTTTTCGACATTAGATTCTCTAGATAATGTTACACGGTATGAAATATCTGGCGGGACGTGACTGCACTGCAGAAATTTTCACTTCGCTCCAGACAGCCACTACTAAATCGAGCAGCTTTTACTAAAATTCTCTATTAACTTCAATGCAGTCAAATACATTATTAATGGTTAAGGTCCGTGGTTTTGATTACGTTTTTTCAGTTTTACCGTAGTTTCTGTTATAAACGGGATATATATATATATATTACTAATATTATAAAGAGGAAAGATTTGTATTTTTGTATGTTTGTGTGGAATAAACTCAAAAACTACTGGACCGATTTCAAAAATTCTTTCCCCATTCGAATGCTATATCCCAAAGTAACATATGCTATATTTTTTTTTTTTTTTTATTCACAGCGAGGCGTGGCAGGGAACAGCTAGTATTTTATATAAGCATTTTGTAGTAGACTCAATTTCTATGTGTTCCAATTTATTGGAAAAAGACGTAAAGTATTCGTGTGCTCTACAATGCATCTATATTAATATTATAAAGAGGAAAGATTTGTATTTTTGTATGTTTGTGTGGAATAAACTCAAAAACTACTGGACCAATTTAAAAAATTCTTTCACCATTCGAATGCTACATTATCCCGAAGTAACATAGGCTATTTTTTTTTATCCACAGCGAAGCGAGGCAGGGAACAGCTAGTAGGAAATAAGTTAATATTACAATTATTATCACCGGAGTTACAAACGTATACCAAACTTCAGCTCAATCGGACATCGGCAAGTGGTTTGAAATTCTGTTGCAAAATTTGATCCTTACCTACTGACGCTGCCAGTTAAATAAAAGCTTGTAAAACGTAGTAGCTATCGCATGACTAAGAGGCAGGGATTCTCAGCGAATTGTACAAGCATACATAACTGCTGTGACGTAGAATAAACGGGAACAAACACAATTTGTTCGGTGGAGTGTGTGTGGCAACAGACTCGAGTATGACAAAACGCGAGCTTACCGCGCTTCACACCGATGTGTGTATGTAAAATTGTAAATTAGCTAAATGTAACTTGATAGTTACGATCTTACAGTTACCTATTTTAACTACAGTGCCCCTAGGAAAGTGATTACAGTCATTAAGTTTTTTTATTTAGAATAAAAAGTAGACAGTTTTACTGTTTTAACCCCCAGGTCTTCAGGCAGCCTAAAACTTACTTTTCGAACTTACTTTTCCTACCTTCATACTAAATTTCATCGAAAGTCGAAAGCAAGCAAAGTAGAAAAGCATCTCGTAAACTAGTGGAATACCTAATAGTTCACTACAATTTTTACAATTAGCAATTCAAACACCCAATCGCAGTACTCAATCGAAATTCAATTCAATTCCTCGTAGACGGTCAGTGTTTACATACTATGCAGCCTGTATTACACTCACAGATGTTCTGAGTCAACAAGATGGTATTGTTTCCTGCGAATATCTCAAACTGTAAGTTCAGGAGTTCACATCGGTGTGAGTCCAGGATGTACTCGACAAACACAGGAATTTTCGTCGCATTTGCTAAAGTGGCGTGGATACAGTTTCATTTGCTTTACAGCCATGTTGCAATGAGCAAATACTGCGGTATTATTTTACGAATAGCATATATTTTTTAAATTATGAAACCAGCTAATAAATTGTAATGGCTGTACTATAAAATATGTTCTTTTTTTAATATAGATTGGCAAACGTAGAGTAGTGAAGGCGTCATACGGCCAGGTGGAGCGAAGACCTGCGTAAGGCGGTTGGTGGTAATGCATGCGTAAGAAGCTAGTATTACCTTATGTAGCGTTTTCTAAAAGATACCTAATTGCCTATGTCAAGCAGTGGACAAACATTTGATATGCTGACGATGAACACAATTCAATATCTTATTGACCAAGATGTATTTTCTTAATTTATTTTTTGTTTTTAATCTGAAACCTGGTAAATACAATTCAATTATTATTCTTTAAAGCTAGAAAACAATCTTAGCAATTTCCCGCAGACCTTGCAATTGGGTTGAATGGGCCCTAACTAGGTACCTTTTCAAATACTGCTGGCATTATTAGCGCTATTTTGGATAAAAGTATAAATTTCCGGTTTAATTAAGTGGAATATATTTATAAATTTTATTTATTTAGAATCCTACAGAAAGTGAGGAGATAATTTCAGATGGCTTAGAATATAAGCGATAGTAATTTTTTTTTTATTTTTTTTTTTTGTTTTTTTTTTTTAAGTAATTGAGTGAGGAGACGAGCAAATCGTAATCGTAAACCTCAGCGTTGAAAATTTTAAAAACATTAATATTAATTCATTTAAAATAGAAGAACTTAATCATCAAGTACTATCTAGGATCAGAATATAAAGATAAATTGTATTCGTATTTTGTAGATTTGCAATCCAAATGTTGTTGGCTAAAATTGTTAATTTCAAGTTTTCGTAATTTTGTAGTTTGTTTATATATTCCCAACGAGTCACAGTGTTACTGGTTGGGAAAAAAAATCCCAACGAGTCACACTGTGACTCGTTTTGGTGTTACTCGTTGGGAACCCCTCTTTGTTTCTAGTTTTGTATTTGTATTTTTGAACGTGCTTATCACGACTCAAATTACGTTTAAGGTCGATTCACACATATCAGTAAAGCCACAGTTCCGACACAGTACCAGCACAGTGCGAAATATTCGTACGCATATAGGCGTGCGCATTGAGAGCACTGTGTCGTCACTGACACTGACAAGTGGGGATGCGTTCATAGAGAATATTTGAAAGAATATTTCACACTGTGCCGGTACTGTGTCAGAACTGTGTCGGAACTGTGGCTTCACTGATATGTGTGAATCGACCTTTAGCCTTCTTAATTTCCGAACCAACCCCTCTAACTTGGACCACCCCCAACACCGTCCGCTCCACCATTCAGTTTAATTTGTACCTCACAGCACAGAATTAATAAGAAGATTGCAGCCAGCGATCGCGTTTATCCGGACATATTTTATCCGGAAATTCGATTATTCGGATTAGTTAGAGATGAGATACTGGAACGCCTTGAACCCACGTTACTTTCAGAAATTGGTGTCGAGGGAATAATTTGCAGCTTCAACAGATTCTTGTATAGAATAGTAGGTAGCTACCGTTGTATCTTTCGTTGGGGATTTGAAATCTTTATTAGTGAAACCGTCTTTCTTGTACCTATGCTTGTATTTCTCACATTTTGTATTAAGTTACCCTTTTCAACCGACCTCAATAATTTTCAAATTCTAATCTAGAATATATTTATTACCGAAAACATTTAGATCTGTTGTTAGTAAAAAGCTAAAAAACTGCTACCTAAAAACAACTATATCAGCGTAATAAAACAAAAACTACATAAGTGCCGGGCCACACGGTGCGGTGCGGCTCCGGCGCGGCGCCTGAGCGGTGCCGCAACGTTTTCCTACATATAAAAATGTATGGTATGCCACACGGTACGTCCGGCACCGCTCCGGCGCACGCAGGCGCACCGGACAACGGCGCGAGGCAGACGAAGCGGGGAGGGGTGCGGAGTGATGCGGTGCGGTGCGGTGCCGCACCGTGTGGCCTGGCCCTAACGTAAATCAAAACAGAATGAACACTCATGAATAATATAATTTGTGAAAATACCTTTTCCTTGTGACAAAAATAAATTGATCTGACTACACTCTGTGGGGCATTAAGGTGGTTACACATAAAGATCCAACTTTCAGTGACGAAGGAAACCTCGGATAAAAACGACGATGTTGCACAACTAAAACAATTTATTATTTTTCCGCCTACTTTTTTGTGTAAAATAAATATTGACATGTAATTTGGATCATATCTATACAATGAACTAAAAGTAAATTGTACTTTTGAATCATAATTATGTAAATTATGATTCAAATTGTATTTCATATACTCACTGCATTTATCCTAGTTAAATTTATTTTTACAACAAAAAATTACTTGATCGTACTTAACTTTTAATACAACAACGCAACATTATGTCGTTTATAAAAATTGTAATTTAATCCCGAGTCAGCTAAATATTCAATATAGCCCTTCCCAAATTGGGGGTGTAAAGGGCCCCCTAAAGAAGTCTTCTGCCGTAGCGTTGATAAAAAAGCGATAATAGCGCAATATTATTTGGATAAGATATTCAAAGGCGAATTATCTCAAATTGTTTCAGAGGCAACGAAAGGAAAACAACAGTTTACTATAAGGCAGTATCTTATTTTTGATCTTTTGTTTTCCTAAATGTATATTAAATATCCGTGTATTTGGTACAATGAAACAAATCGTGACTTTGCAGTTTCGATAGTGTTCGTCATCAGTCGATTTATTTATCCAGTTACCATAATTTTCCGAAAAGAAAACAAGCTTAATATGTTCGCTGTATAGATTTTATGAACTGAAAACTAACTAGGTATATTCTTCTTTCTTATATAAAATCTTTTATATGAAAATGAATCGCTGTTAGTTAGTCTCGCTAAAACACTCGAAAACGGCTGGACCGATTCAAATATTTATTTTTTATTTTATTCGCTCTAATACAGAGGTGGTTTTTAAAAAAATCGGGTGATACCGTGGGTACAGCTATTTAGATATGGTACCACTACCACTATTACCTAATTTGTTCATCGCAGTGTACTCGTACGTACTGAGAAGTTATCTCTAATTTATACTACACCGATAACTGTCTCGTTTTCCACGGTCAACAAGGAATTAAATTCCATAGAATTGCGAAAACCGTCGAAAGGCTCCAAGTTAACGATATTCAGTACGGTTGGCCGTTCAGGTGGAAACTTAATTGTGTTGGGGTATATTTTGAGGATACCATATTAAGAGCTGTTTCCCGGTTTTTAAGGACTTGCGTGGATCTTTATTACGGAGATAATGATGGCTTTCTGAATTCGTTTTGTGTTTAAAAGTGCAATTAAATGATGACACGCACGACGGTTTTCAACTGCTTCTTATTGAGATATTTGGTTGTGATACATAGAGAGACAGACACTGGTCTTTCACCGTAAGTGTTCCTTTTCCATCTTAGTGCGGCATTCTAAAAACAGCGACCAAGACAAATTAAACCACATTAATTGACGCAATAAAATTGTTATATCTTATATGGGTACGAGTATAAAATTCTCGTGTCACAATGTTAGTTACCATACTCCTCCGAAACGGCTTGACCGATTTTTATGAAATTTTATATGCATATTCAGTAGGTCTGAGAATCGGCTACTATCTATTTTTCATACCCCTAAGTGATAAGGGTTGTCCACCTCTAACATTTATTTTTATTTTTTGGACACAATTTTATTTTTTTATTATTTTATAATGTGACATTAAAAATACACACAGCGGGTGAAGCCGCCGGGGGTCAGCTAGTATTAGATAAAATGAAAAGAAATATTTAATTTAATTAATAATTAGGTAATTAAATTAGAAATTAATATTACTTCTTAAATAGCATAATTAATTATGTATACGATGCCTGACGAATATAAAATGATACAAATAATAAAATAAATTCTGATTGATTTAGCGGTTTGATTATTGAATTAGCCATCATTTGACTTTTGTATCTACTAGCGTGCACTAACTATCTCAGTTCATCTACAAGGGAAGTGCATAACGCTATCCTGGTCTATATTAAGCCTATTTAGGTGCTTGATTACGGCCCAGTTAGCTGTGTCGAGTATGGAAATAACCGCGGCACAGCTTGCCGTATTACTACGAATGCTCGCTATGTAACATCCCTTCTCTAACTTTCTTCTAGGATTTAACAGCAATATTGTATTAATTGATATCCACACTAACATTATAAACAGGAATGATTTAATTATTAAAGATAAGATAAGATTTAAATTTAATGAATAAACTCAAAAACTCCTGGACCGATTTTTTAAATTGTACCTACTAGTGTCAAATAAAGATATTTTAAAAACAAAACAAACTAACATTGTAACAAACATGGCACATAGCATTTGGATGCAAATCGGGAACTCAATTCTGCCGAGTGATATTGATTATCATGTTCACTGTCGCTCTCATTAGAAATGTCATGGAAATGAGAGTGACGGAGATAATCTCAAGCATCCAAGAATAGGGTCCCAGAGTCCCAGGTCGAGATAGTCAGGGTTTCCCATAATTAATAAAAGCGCCTTTACTACTTTACACAAGAGTATAAATTGTGTTTTATGTCCGGATAGCCATCTAAGAGATCTTGCCAGTCGCGCAGATGAAGGTACACCATGTCAACTACCTGGTAATTGGAAAATAGACTTTAAAAACACAATATTAAAGATGAAAATTGTTGTTTAAAAGTATACCTAGGTGTTTTTATAACCATTTTAGTATAGGTAAGCCCATAATACTGTAGAAGAAAAACCAAATGCCGGCCGTTCATAAGCTAAAAAGCAATTAGACAATTAATATTTGTTCAAAATAACTTGAGCCCTGTTCTATTTAACATGCTAAGCTAGAAATAGGTCTACTTACACTGGACCACATACTAGCTAACTGCATTCTACCTTGTACATAGCAGAAATACACGTACATGCGCTGAAGTAGACACTTACTGTACGACTGTAGTAAGAAAACTGGAACGCAAAGTTTGGGAACAGTCCAGCTATTTGCCCAAAGTATCCGTTGGTGCTTAGCAACGACATCAATCTGTTCTCTCCACTACTGCAAATATAAAATGATTGGCCGTGACAGACAGACTGACGAACGGACGGATGGACGGACGGAAGGACGGACGGACGGACGGACGGACGGACGGACGACGGACAGACACTAGAGTCTCATCATTTATTATTTTTTTAAATTTTTTTAGTCTAATTTGACCGGATCAATGTGCAATTTTATTTCTTATGCCGAAAAGAATTAAAAAAAAACAAAAAGTCAAAATCTATGTGACAAAAAATGTTTAATTTAAAGTAGGAACTCACGTTTTATCCATATACCATTTCTCAACTTCACCTTCGTGTATAAAATACATGCATGGGAAAATGTCCCCTTCAGCCACAATGCATTTTCCTGGAAAGGAAACCATTGCAGTAAGTATTAGTCGTATAGGTGGCACATTATACTCGTAATATGCTACAAACATGACTACGGCTAAGCGATTTGTTAGAGGGATTAAATTTTCAGGAGAAAACTTTGCTTTTCCGTAACTTATCCATGAGACAATTTGGTTTTCAAAAGAAAAGACTTATTTAATCGTCTATATATCCGATTACGACCATTTACATGCTTATAAGTAAATGGCAATGTTTTCGAAGATGAAGCACGCACCCATTTATTCATTTAGTCATTTTTGTCATTATTTAGGGTATAATGAAGTCGGCATTATTTACTATTCTTGTATAACGAAACAAACATCACATCTGGATAAATACATCAGAATTTTGAACAGCGATACGTACAGTCGTCTTTAATTAACCCAATTTCGACAACTCTTCCAGATATAGGTACCTACATGCAATTGATAAACTCATTTATAGGTTTCTCGTCGATTCAAACCAACCAGGGAATATCACGATCCTCTTCAATCTAGCCGCGACCTGTCTCTTGAAGTAGTGCGGCAGTTGACGCAGCAGTGGTGGGGTTTCCAAGTGATGCTCGTATAGAGCGCAGAACAAGTCTTCGCGAAGGCATATTGGTGCTTGCTGGGCGAGCTCTGGTAGCCAGTTACCTAGAAAGTGGCGTGCTTGTTTTAACAGACTGCGGCAAAGCAAAAACAGGAGGGTCTTGACTTTTGTGTTTCATCTGGATGTAGGTATGTATAATATGTATGTCCGTTCCTATGTTCCCCTGTAACTACTAAGCTGCTGAACTGAGGCAGGTTTTTGGCGACAAAGAGTCGCCATTTTTTAAACTTTTCATTATTTATAAAATCTTAAAAAGCTGAAGAATTTGGAGATCACGAAGCTTGGCCATTTGAACTACACCAATAAACTAATGAACTTAGCCCAAAAATATTATTTTTGTATTCAAATTCAAAATAATTTATATAAATATGGGTACATCAATGTACACATAATATTAAGAATGTCAAAAAATATATAAAATAATTGCAATGTCAAAAAATCAATGTATAAAATAACTACAATAGTAGGTATAATCAGTCAAGTATTATTATTACAGTCTAAATACAATTTTCGTAATGAGACTTTATCACAGATGAAGTCGTCAATTTTGTAGTAAGCCTTTCAATTAAAAAGTCTTTTAATATTCTTTGAAAATTTGTGTCTTTCTTATTTACTAGAGTAACAGGCAACAAGTTATAAAATAATACGCCGTTCATTACAAAACAGTTGCCAGTTTTAGCTAATCTAATTTTAAGTAGAACAAGTTTAAACTAAACTTGTTCCTTGTTACGCTAGTATACCTATTCACTTAGTTTATGATATTTTTGCGCACATACATAATAGAATCATCATATTTTAATAGAATCTCTAAACACCCGCGAAGTAAAGCATTAATAAGTCAACTATCTTGATTGAAAACTATCTTTTAAGAATAAGAGCTGAAATAAGAATAGCTGAGTATGAAAGTAATGACTTGAATTAAGATGACGTCACGTTTCTGTGTCTACTGTTAATTATAAACCTTGATTAGAGTTCCGAGAAGGCCAATATTGTGACCGAAACGCAAACCGATCGACGCAGTTGTTTGCCAAGTTGCGGTACTATTGGCAGACAAATGGTCAACTAAATTAGGTATACCGGTCTTTGGTCCAACATTGGCAACTAAGTAAAGATTGGACTTAATTAATACCTCAGGGTTATACATGAAACTATAATATTAAATCATAGACTAGTCTCTTTCGCACATTTAAAAAGTTGTACCTACCTACATAAAGCTTAGTATAAATATTTTTTTGACTTGACATCTTTTAATTTGATTTAGTAAAAAAACGTTTCATAGTTTATGCAAAATTAAGGTAATCATCAGTACGTCCCGGTGACTACAGTACCCAATACGTAAAAAGTGTAGAACGTCCCGGGGAGTACAGACACCAAGGCGAAGATTTAAAATACAACCATTTTACGGACATGAGTAGACAAAGGTAACAAACAAAGTCATCTTTCTCAGAACTGTTTAGTTTGATTATCGTCAAACTTAAAGAAAAGTAGGTTTGGACACTATCGCACAATTTCAACATGCCTACATTTCTACATTCGTACTATTCCAAAAACTAATAAATTCGAATATATTCACCTCTCTGCCTCGTCCACAGCTGCGAAGTATACTTCTTCACTGAATGCAGTAACACAGGTGATAGTCCGCTATGTTTTAAGTAAGTAATTAAGTTATTAACATTGTAGTCATACTGGTACAGCTCGCGGAATCTCGTGTAGACAAAGCTTATAGCCACGCTCATAATCCAGATATCAATAATGAAGATTGCGAAAGTGATGCATATTAGGTAATAGATCTGGGCAATGGTTAAGGGCACGAACTGGAAAAAAAGAGATTAGATTAACGTCTGAGTTACCTACATATAATATGATTTTAGACAAATGTTCTATTTTTTTTGAATGGCTGGCCATTTAAATGGCCGCCTCTAAATTGGAGTGAGAATGAAATGAATAGGTACTAACCTTATTGATTGAGGTATTTTTAAAAAACGAATTCGAAAGAATTAAAAGGTTTCTAAAATCAGGTGGATTTAGAAACCTTTTAACGATATTCGAGTCTAAAAGTAGTCATTTTGTTAGAGTAGATTATTTATTTATTCCCCCGTTTGTCCTATACCTATAAACTATAGAAACATAACTCGCAAGCCATAACAGAGCAGTTTGGGCTGCCTTAACTCTGACACCAGGGCTCACCACTCGCCCTATACGGTCTAACTTCTACTTTATTTATTTCAGTGAGCGAATGAAAAGTGTCTTCGCCTTAATAGAGACAGTAAGAAATGTGTTAATGGACACAATCTTAGCAATAACTTACTTAGCAATTTATGTTAAACGCAAATTACTCATTAGTCTTTCAGGCTAGATCGTAATTTTAATGATGTACTTATCGATAAAATGCATCATTACAAAAAAAAAATAAAAAATTTCAGTGAGCGAATTAAGAGAAAAAACAAAATACCACTTACAGCTTTAATGGTAGTATGTGTATAAATCAAAAAAACATGTGTCATGGCCAAGATATAGTCGTCATACCAAATTTTAGGGACTACAAACATAGTTTGGTTCATAGAAGGATGAATGATACTTAGTAATCGAGCACATCCTGAAACGAGTAACAACCAGTATTAACAAATAACAAGTAAACTAAAAAATAATATTTAACTAAAACGAAAAAAAAAAAATTAAAAAGTATTATTTTAAGCTTGTTGTGGTATACTTTTAGTGGTAGCAAGTCTGCCTTTTGAGGAAGAGGTTCGATTCCTGGCCGGGTAGATATTTGGATGATGAATTGAAATATAGGTATCTTTTTTGGGTCTGGTTGGTAGCATAACGTTGTTTTAATTTTAAAAGTAAATATCACGACCACTCCTATTTAGACTCGTCAAACGTATACAGACAGAGTTATAAAGGCTCATAGTACTTATCATTATGAACTACTTTTACTATAGTACCAACCTGGCATTCGAGAAAAAGTTCTCTTGAATTGAATTGAAATTGGCCATTCCAGATTAAGAGACCAGAGCTGAAATCAGCTAGATCCACTGAGAAAAAAATCCGCTAAAAGAATGATGAATTCACCTAAAATACAAAGCAAACCGATACTACCAAAAAGTACGATTATTAGCACTATAAAAGTTCGGCCGTTCAGAGAATGCGTTCCTGACACATATTGTTTACCAAGTTATTTGACACTCACTTTGGCACAAAATTATAACATCAATTGATTATTGATATAATAATGTTGTTTTAATGCTCATCAATTGTTAAAACGGTAAACAACCAGCAAAAATATTTTTATCGTAACTGCAACGCCATTACAAAGTTACGTCGTCAATTCAATCGCGACGTGTCAGGAACGCATTCTCTGAACGGCCGTATTATAGTTTATGATAGTTGTCACCGTAATCACTGCACTTTTTAGTGATATCAGTATTATTCATATTTCTTTTGTATTTTACTATGTTTTTAATTTCATTTTTTGTGTGTTCAGTAAAGATTTTTATATTCAGTATGCTCTGTATTTTAGGGGAATTCATCATTCTTTCAGCGAAATTTAGATGGCCATTTTTCTCAGTGTATCAATAACTAGGACCAGAAATCAATTGAATAGTTACCGCTATCGCCCCCAGGTCTATCCTCGGGGAAAACCCACTCGTCTGTATTTACCGTCTTGTTGTACCACGCTGGTATACCACTGGGAGTTGGGATAGGGAATTTGTCTAAAAAACATTTAGGGTTTCAATTATAAACACAGCTTAGACATAATTACCTACTGCTTAAAATGCTTATAGTTGGTAGTAAACCCGGATATGTAAGCAAATAAAAAAGAGAAAAGATAACTTCACGCTGACCTCGTGTTGTCAAATCGTGTCACTTGCGAAAACAAACTGAGAATTTAAAGGAACGTATGAGTAAAACTCTAAAAGCAGAGACGAGATGGGAAATGGCTATATTCTTTTGCACATTGATCTTTTGCAGACTTTTAATTGACGGCCTGTTTGACTCACGAAGGCCTGTTTGGCATTGACAGCCTGGTTGGCTCAGTGGTTACATGACCACCTTATAAGCCCAGATCCCAGATACGATTCCCGGCCGGGCAGATTAATTTAAATATCTGTTCTGGGTCTGGGTGTTAGTTGTCCTTGTCTTTGTGTGTGTTCCATGGCATCCTCGACACAGGATTTATCCCAGTTTAAGTTAATTGTTATTTTTGTAAGTGAATTCATAAAAACACTAGTGGAAATAAAGAAAGATACCATTCGATAGGGTCAATTCTGTTTCGACATTTTTAATACCACATTAATCTGATAGGACTAAAGCTATCTGTTTTTATTTTAAATGATAGTGATAAACTTACCTCTGCAAGCAACTACTATCCATCCACAAGATGACGCGTGAAAAAATAGTACTATCATAGTAAACTTGACTAATATTGGAGCAACTTTAGTCTAAAAAAGAAAAACAAAGTTATGATGACCAAAAAAAAAACAGAAAACACAATTATAAATGCGAACGTTTGTCTGTATGATCGTTACTCCTTCACTCTGAAAAGGCTAGACGGAATTAGACGAAATTCAAAACGAAAATTACTCATAAATTATCACATACACCCTGAATGGACTAACATTATTTTTACTTATGAACAGCTAGAAACTATGCTTTCAAGCCTAAAATTGGCAATGCACACCGAGAATCACAGGAAATTAATATTGTTAATCAATAACTTTTTAGAAGTTAATTAATAAAACTGGCTAATCAAAATCAAGAAAATTATAAAAAACCAATTTGTAAATACTACGAGTACGCCCGCCTAGAGCTTGGTATTCAAGACTGATGATAATTATGATTTAGAACAATTTTTTTTTCACCTTGAAACTCTTGCAAAACTGTGCATTAAAATTATACAGTAGCCGCAGCCTCAAAACCCGAATCAGTTGAAATACGACGTCTCCAGTCACGATCGTCAGTAACGGAACCAACAAGGTTATGGAGTCTATGTAGAAACTGAACTTCTTGAACATCCGAGCCCCCACTTTGCGACGGACGCATTTCTGTTCTACGACTACTAGTTCCATCTGAAATCAAATAAATAAAAGACGTGTGGCACTCGGGGACTGCCGCGGTAAAGCTATTGCATAGCATTTTTAATCATACCCCTGGCTTATTGGTAAAGGACAACATTGTGAAGATACCTAATATGTCCTGAAAGGAGATTCAATGGCGTATGTAAATCCACCAACCCTCACCTGGTCAGCGTGGTGGAATACGACCTTCAGGTCCACTCTTGAAATCATCCTTCGAGAGTGGACCTGTATCTCAGCAGTCGGAGGTTTATGAGCACATATTGTATTACTGGTGAAGTAGAAGGTAGAAGATGATAAATGGAATGCAAATAGCGTCAGATCACTGGTAAAGTGTAGAATAGAAGGACCGTTTATTCTAAATTAAGCATGGTGTTTAAAAAAACTTTTTCATTCAAACAAAAAAAAAATCGCTTACAGTAAAGAATTCACACACGAAGTTTATCAAAAAGAGTATGTCAAGAGTGATCAGAACAAAGTAGATTTTATTCACTGTCTCAGCTGCCAGTGTTGGCAACGTGATGACGAGGAAAGCTGTCGTAAATGGCTCGATTAGCCAAACGAAGTACAGCCAGTGGGAGTACCAGTTGCCGTGGTGGACCTCCTGTGGTTTCACCATCCACTACAAATTAAAAAAATTAAATAAATCTCATAGCTCCTCACTACGGAACACACACAAAGACAAGGAAAACTAACACCCAGACCCAGAACAGGTATTTAAATTCATCGTTCAAACATCTGCCCGACCGGGAATCGAACTCGGGATCTCTGGCTTATAAGGCGGATATAATACCGCCGAGCCAAACAGGTCGTCAAGAAGTGTTATACAGAATTATAAGGTAAAGGTATGTAAAACCGAAAAGGGCTTATAATAGTACTCATAAAAACAAACGTGATTTTTTTGCCATTTTTACAGATATTGGTACGGAACCCTTCATGCGCGAATCCGACTCGCACTTAGCTGGTTTTTTACTTTTCCAATATGGACGGAACTCTTAAAGAAGAAAACACTAACCGGCAGATAAATAGTTTTACGCCCTCGAAGAATGTACGTGATAGAATCGTAAGGGTTCTCTACAAAATACTTCTTGGTGGCCATATAGTCAACCTTAGAAGTAGGGTTTTTAGCTATTATCTTCCGGACCTGAAAAATAAATAGCTTCTAAAATAGAACATTTTAAGTACGTACGTGTAGTACCTACAAAGGTGGGAATAGACCCGAGTTGTGTGATTTAAAACTGGGACAAAATTACCTTTTTATTAGGCCCCCCATCAAAAAAATCCCAACGCCTGAAAAATTCTATAAAATCGTAAAACCTTTATACCAAGTTTCATCGAGGTTCGTTGACAAATACGTGTTATACGCGAGTAAGTACCAACATACATACAAATATCCGTACGGATGGAAGAACATTTAGCCAGTTGTTGCAGAGACTCTTCGCTCGCTCGGTCATTAAGTTGTTCACTTTGACATAGAAAAACACCCTTAAGTATTACTACACTTTTCCGTTACACTTTTTATAATCAGCTTAAGCTTTCTTACATCATCATTGATGAGGTCTTGAAATTGTTTTGCATTAATCAGCAGTAAATCTGCGTGTTCTTCCGATTGTGCCGACACTATGGCCGGACGAGCCGTTGTCCCTTCCAATTGGCCAAAAATAGACCCCTGGAAATGAAGTATAAAGTATTATTGATTTACATCGGGTGTCTTCAGGTAGATTTATGTATTTTGAGACGGTCTATGTTATACCAGCGAAAATGCCTCAATAGATAAGTAGTTGTCGAAAACACAATAAATATTTTCTAAAAAAACATTATCCAGATATTAATACATTTGTCATATTCGGTGAAGGAAAACATCGTGAGGAAACCTACATAGGTACGTCCGGAGAAGAAATTCAATAGCATATGTGAATTCACCAATCCGCACTTTGCCAGCGTGGTGGAATACAGCCTAATCACCCTTTGAGGATAAACCTGTATCCCAGCAGTGGGACGATTGAAGATTGAGAATGAATGAATGAATGATTACAGTCTCTAACTTATTATAGAGCAAATTTAATTAGTTAGACTAGCAGTACCTTAGCAAGTATGGCAAGAACTTCTCCATTTTTGGATATAAGAATCTTCCCTCTGTGCACAACATACACAGAGGAGAGCAAGTCCATCTCCCTTATAACCTCATCACCAGGTAAAATGAACACCTGGTGACTGACGCTGGCCAACTGACGGCAGACATTCTCACCACCTTGCAGTAACGAGTCTAGAGATATTAATGTTCTGAGGACAAAAAAATATGATCAAAGACCACAAAGAAAAGTAAATTAAGTTGTAAAAATTTGTAAAGTTACTAAATTAAATTGTAATGGTAAAAACCCACGGACCGTGGAGTCTGTGGCGTATAATAAACATAAAAAAGACCACCAAGATAAAAGAAAACCAAAGATTCTCAAACGTCTTAATAGTTTATTTTATTAGTTGTATTCAAACTTTTACTACTTATATGTAAATTGTAAACTGATGTGATTTTTCACATCTAGTTGAAATTACACGGGACTTATTAAGAGTTTTTGATCCAAATACTATATTTAACAAAATACCAAATAAAAAATAGCTACATCATTCATATTTTTATTAATTTTTATTATTTCATTTTTTGTTAATTTTTATTTTGACAAAATAAATCATTTTCAAAAAGTATTGCTGAAAAGTCAATAAGTGTTTAGTGATTTTAAAATCAAATCATTTTATATTATAACTTTTTTAACAGCTCATCCCAAAACCAAAACAAGACGGACTACAATTAGACGGACGACCGAATTACGGTTAGGTACACTCAAACGATTTTGACCAGATATTTTCCGGACAATTTGTCAGCATCCGAGATGTATCATCTGGGTTGAATAAAATAGCAATACATTATAAAGTACAACCAACATCATCATTCATCAATAAAAACAAGGAATACTTAAAAAAATTCTAGACAGATAAACCATACCTATCAATTCACTAATATGTAGCCACATGATTCTTTATCGTATCAATAGGTCAACTACCCATATTTTTAGCACACTATAACTATGCTACAGGCAAAACTCATAATCGGGCAAAACAAATTTCTACCGATTTTAGCAGACATCATTAATTTTGATTTAAAAAAACCTCGGTGTTAGGCACAATGTTGATTGATATTTACGAGTATATCAATAAACGCACTTCAAAATCACAACCAAAAAAAACAATTCATCGACTATATATTATGTACTTTTCTTTCTAAGTTTTGGGCAATCGATTGCCTGAAATAGAAGAAAAAAACTAAATTGCAAAAACGAATTCTGACTGCAACAATCAGTTGAAACTAGTTGTGCCAGACTTTGAGTTTTGGTTGTAACATAATGTTAGATATTTTTATACTTTTATAGGCACAGCCGTGACCTTTACCGTCTCAATATACCTAAGAGCCTTATCACACTAGCGATTCGGAAGCGGATGCCGGGCGGAGCGGACGCGCCGCGAATGCGTCGCGAACACGCCGCGGTTGCGCAGCGAATTCGTTGCGGACGCGCAACGGGATCGCCGCGAACAGCAAAGTGGACGCCATTTTGTACTGTCTCGTACAAACGTAATAACGAGCCTTTCTTCAGGTGACACTGATAATGTCAAATGTGTGTCTTTATGTCTTATGTCAGTTTGTATCAGATGCAACAACTCATAAAATGTAGGTTCGACATTCGCAGGTAGGAACGAAATTGTTTTGGATTATTTTTTATTCGTTTGCAAAACAACACAAAGTAGTCGCTCTCCTCCATTCGATTAACTGTTAATGGATCTTCCCAAATTCGTCGATGCTTTCGTTTTCGTTTCCGGCGTCTTCGAAGTAATAAAGCCAAAAGCAGTGTTTCCTCGTCGGAATCCATTTTGTTAGTGACTGTATTGTACAGCGATAATTTGCTACAAACACGCGACGAAAACGTAACGTATTCGCCACGCGTCCGCAACGAATTCGCTGCGCAACCGCGGCGTGTTCGCGACGCATTCGCGGCGCGTCCGCTCCGCCCGGCATCCGCTTCCGAACCGCTAGTGTGATAAGGCTCTTAATGGTAAAAATATAAACAGAAGTACAAAAGAGGTATAAATAGTAGTATATTTCCATCGCATTTAAACTCTTTAATCTGAAGTGATATCTCGTGTGAGTTTTATTTAAATTGTTTGTGTTAATGTGGTATTTTGTATTGGCCTTCGGGGCCACATGTGTTGCTATCCATGCCAACCAAGACATATTACAAACCTTCACCGACCCAGCACCTTTACCAACTTCCATTTTCAACCACCTGGTCATCGATCGCAACACAAGCTTGGTTTACATTGGCGCGGTTAACAAAATCTACCAACTATCCTCAGATTTGAAAGTCAGTCAATCGATTGTCACAGGTCCCATCAATGATTCTACACAATGCTCTGCCTGTCCGGAGAGCTTGAAGCCAACAGACAACGTCAACAAGGCACTGGTGATAGATTATTCTGCCAACAGGCTGATTACTTGTGGCTCAGTTCCAGAAGGAATTTGTTCGGTGCGCAGCTTGGATAACATTACCCAAAATGTTCCTCTTTACCAGTAGCATCACAGGTCTTGTATGTAGGAGTCACACTTTCGACTTCAGCTTATGACTCTAAAGTTCCTACTGTGAGTAGGCGCTCTCTGGAGAATAGTCGTCTTTTCCAAATAGGCAATACAGCAACTGATGACACAAAAACATTCGCTAATTCTTTGTTACACGTATACTATCCTGTGAAATATATCTACGGGTTCAGCTCAGATGGATTTAGTTATTTTATTACAACACAGCCAAAAGAAGCAGGCTCGAAGCTCGAATATTTATCACAGCAAGCTGGTCAGAGTGTGTCAAAATGATGAAAACTGTCACTTAAATACTGAAGTAACGATTACATGTCAACAAGATGGTATGGACGACGAATACAACCTAGCACAGGCAGCATTTATTGGAAAGCCAGGATCCATTTTAGCTGACAATCTGGAAATTACATTACAAGATGACGTTCTCTTTTCTGTATTTAGCCGAAGCAAATCATCAAACAACGACAAATCTTCGAAACAATCGGCTCTCTGTGTGTATTCACTAAAAACAGTGCGCCAATTAGTTAAATATATTGTGCCAGTGACAGCCACAGCCACTTTGGTGATTAATGAGAAACTAACAGCAGTAATAGCAACAAGTGCTGGTGACTCCACCTTAGTGTTTACAGGTACGACTGATGGACATTTGAAAACGATCGTTGTCAAGAATGCCACTACTGCTCTTGAATATGAAGACATTGTCATTGATAATGAGTCTCCTGTAAACAAAGATCTTTCCTTCAACCCTGAATCAACGCATTTGTACTCGTATGTAATGACTTAACGCAAAGTGTCCAAAATTCGTGAGTGTAGAGTTCATAATTCGTGCTCAACGTGTATCGAAAACAATGAAACTTATTGTGGTTGGTGTTCTAAGCAAAATGAGTGCAATCCGCGTGCACACTGTCAAGATGAGGCAAACAATTCGTCGACTTGGATATCAAATGACAATGGACATTGTACGACAATCTCTCAAGTGATACCTAACCAATTGCAGCACACAACAGTAGAAATATTAAATTTACACGTAGATAATTTGCCAATGGCACATCACGAATATTCATGTGTATTTACAGCTTTAGATCGTACTCTTATAACCAATGGTACCAGAGAACATGTCGAAGGAACACAACACAAAGTGATTTGCAGAACGCCACCAACTAATACGCTTCCACTGATCCCTGCTGACCAACATAATTTTGTAGCGAAACTGTCGCTTCGTACTGAAGAAGCACACGATTTAACAGCAAAAAAAATCACGTTTTTTGATTGCAGCTCGTACAAATCATGTACAGAATGTGTCGACTCCTCTTTCCCGTGTCATTGGTGTGTTGATGGACACCGATGCACGCATGAAACCTTCGATAACTGCCGTAACGGTGTGATAGTTTCGCATGTCAATATAAACAATCCCAGCTATCGGCAAGGTTCTCGATTTTGTCCCGCTATGAAATCAACTTATACAGCTTCGAATTAAATGTTGGTTCCATCTGGGGTAAAAAAGAATTTAAGGGTAAAAGTTAGCATAATTGCTCTATTTATAGCTCAAACTAGATTCGTTTGTCAGTTTAACATAGAGGGGCGCGTCATACGTGCGAATGGTCAACTTCTTGCGGACACAGTATATTGTGACACCGTTGACTTCACATACGCCTCCCATGCGCCTAACACAACAGCTTCTTTCTCTGTTTTATGGGGTGGAGTTAAGCCTTTCGATAACCCAAATAATATTCACGTTCTAATATACCGTTGTAATGAAATGGCTGATGCAGTGACTGCTTCGATTTGCCTGATAAATTTAGTTGTGGCTGGTGCCAAAATTCTGGAAAATGTGAGATTGAGGAACAATGCAGTGGTGCTGCTTGGTTAAATCGGACGCAAACATGTCCAAACGAAGCTTAGGGTTGGAGATCAGAATAGTTGAACCGCTTCATAGACGTAAGACGTCGGCAATAATTTATTTGTGTCAAAAATAAAATAACTACAAATGCTTACGTTT
Organism: Alcis repandata; assembly: GCA_949125135.1. Taxonomy (NCBI): domain Eukaryota; kingdom Metazoa; phylum Arthropoda; class Insecta; order Lepidoptera; family Geometridae; genus Alcis; species Alcis repandata. The sequence continues at coordinate 8,763,491 of OX421239.1, read as the reverse complement.
TGTTGAGTGGCAATGATATTTTCTATAGAACAGCTATGTTTTTTTAACCGACTTCAAAAAAGGAGGAGGTTATCAATTCGACTGTATGTTTTTTTTTTTTTATTATTTTTTTTTTTATGTTCGTTACCTCATAACTTTTGACTGGGTGAATCGATTTTGATGATTCTTTTTTTATTAGAAAGCTGACGCTTCCCATTTGGTCCCATTTCAATTTAGTCCAGTTCTGATAATGGTATCCATGAGAAAACCATATAAGTCTTAAATTTGCATTAAGTACGTGCGCGACAAATAGATGAATAACTATCAATAGTCGGTCTCTTGAAGTCGGTTTTTGTTTTTTGTTTTGTAAAATAATGTTCTTGTTTTTCTATTCAGGGTTGGTAACATAATAAAAGTTGTTTAGAATTATGATTGGTTTTACTCACGTATTTTTTATTTAGTGAAATAAGTAAGTATCTGTAGGCCAAGCAGCTTGAATTTAGTAAGTGCTTTACTTACCACTTTTGTATATGACATGTTCATATATTATTTCCAAAACTAGCAGAAAAAAATCAATGATTTCAGGTAGGTATGTTAAAAAAACTTTGCATAATTTTATAATTTAGCTAAAACTTACTTTTTAAAGAAGTAGTAGCTCAGATCCTGCCGGAACACAACTCCAATGCGTTCATTAGTCAGATGTTCTATACTTATACCCTTAGTCCTAAAAAAATAATAAACAAACAATTATATTTTTGGTAATTCACGGTTTTCATTGAGCTGTTAACAATATTTCATTCAAAATGCACCTAATTGCGACACGGATATTATTATTAATTCTAGGCTATAACTGAAGTTTCGGTGCAATGCAAAACTCTAGAGTAAGTAAAATTTATTGGCGTTATCTCTTCTTCTTAGTCGTGCACTCTTGACAGAGTGGTCGTAGTTGCAATGTTACACGGAGGCTCTTCGCTGTCGTCGCGACTTCCATTGCTGCTGCACGTCTCGCAATGCTTCTCCATTTCTGGCGGTTTGTTGCATCGCGAATTCGCGAGCACACTGAACCACGGCGTTATAACGAAATGTAACCCTGGGACCTGGGACTCATTTAAGACAGGGACAATCAGGCACAACATGTCTTTTCGCTAAGAGCAATCCCTTTGGATGACAGGTAAGACAATGAAAACGAAAAAATGAATGAAAGAATCAATGACAAATACTTCCAGAATCGAAATCATTTCGTACCTGTGCCACCAATACGTAAAGTGAGCCACCGCGCGGTCGATCAGCTTCTGATTAACTCTCTCCTCTGTTAGGAATTTCCTCAGCTGACTGACTCCGTGCTGGTACAGCGTGTTTCCTCGAGAATTTAACACAAGTAGTGTTAAAGAGTATCCCATCACGTACCTGTAGTGACAAATCATTAAATATATCATAATTAAGTTATCTTTTAGTTTTAGTTCATTGCTGGGCTAAGGTCATTATTATGCCACTGAGTCCAATGTTGGATTTATCGCTTCCGCATTGTCTTACATCTCGAAATAGCTAAGGTTTATGCACCAAATATAAAAATAAAAATGCCTAATGAACGATATTCGAATAAATAAAAACATCAGTCAATTTTAGCCCACTGCCTCTCACAAGACACGCCACTCTGTCCGCATTTGATTTTTAGGCTTCCGTGTTCGTTTAAATTAGAATCGGTGTGGAATTCTCGACTAGCCAATTTTCGCTATTTGGCTAATTCAGTTTCTCACGTACTAATTTACTCAGTCCAAAAGAAAATTCCAATAGAGATTAGAGTAAAATGACAGTATGTAAATGGCAGAAGGAGGGCCACTAACCAAAACAAAAGCAGCATCAAAATCAGTGGGATTCCGACTCCAAGATTATGGCGATTCACCACAAACCCTCCCGAGTTGACCCCCACAAGGCCGCACTGAGCCAAATTTATACTCTCAGCATAAAGCTGTAATGTAAAAGTATAGAATCTCAACGGACCTATCAGTCTTTGTTATGTATCTTTTCATTAACCACGCTTTCGCTGCGACGGTGAGAAATACAATCGGATGTTTGTTTACGGATGTTCTGAAAAGCTTTGGCAAGATGTGATTAAAGGAACAAGGGAATGGTTTTAGGAGTAGGTATAGTCTATTCTTATTCTGTGATACAGAAAATGCGGAAAACTTAAAAGTATATTCAAAATGAAATGGTTCTTTGAAATCATATCACACTGTAACACATATACAAATACAATACAATATAATGTCAAAGAGGAAGGATATAAATACCTATAGTGTGTGTGTCCGTTACTACTATGTATTTAGTTTATAGGATGGTTGGCCGTCGGTGCTGCGGGTAGAAGTTACCGCGGCCTCGGCGTCACAAGGGCGTAGAAGGAACATGGGTGGTTTTTGGTCAGTAGAAGTCTGACACTCCCTTCCGCTCTGCCCAAGAGTGGAAGGGGTCATTTGATGATTTCCCAGCACCAAAAAAAAAAAAAAAAGAAAAAAAGAAGGATCGTTACCACGGCATTTGGTCTTCATATAGTGATTAGTCGGCCTGTTTGGCTCAGCGGTAGTGTATCCGCCTTATAAGCCAGAGGTCCCGGGTTCGATTCCCGGCCGGGCAGAAGTTTGAATGATGAATTTAAATATTTGTTCTGGGTCTGGGTGTTAGTTGTCTTTGTCTTTGTGTATGTTCCGTGGCATCCCCGACACAGGATTTATTCCTAGTGGGGAGCTATGAGTGTGAAACGTTTACGTTTTTTTTTAATGGAGAAAAAAATTAAAAATTAAAATATAATAAAAGACTCACTTTGGGTCGCTGAGCCATAGAAGTAGTAAGTAAGTAAGTAAGTAAGTGAGTGAGTAAGTAAGCAAGTAAGTAAGTAAGTGAGTAAGTAAGTAAGTAAGTAAGTGAGTGAGTGAGTGAGTGAGTGAGTGAGTGAGTGAGTGAGTGAGTGAGTGAGTGAGTGAGTGAGTGAGTGAGTGAGTGAGTGAGTGAGTGAGTGAGTGAGTGAGTGAGTGAGTGAGTGAGTGAGTGAGTGAGTGAGTGAGTGAGTGAGTGAGTGAGTGAGTGAGTGAGTGAGTGAGTGAGTGAGTGAGTGAGTGAGTGAGTGAGTGAGTGAGTGAGTGAGTGAGTGAGTGAGTGAGTGAGTGAGTGAGTGAGTGAGTGAGTGAGTGAGTGAGTGAGTGAGTGAGTGAGTGAGTGAGTGAGTGAGTGAGTGAGTGAGTGAGTGAGTGAGTGAGTGAGTGAGTGAGTGAGTGAGTGAGTGAGTGAGTGAGTGAGTGAGTGAGTGAGTGAGGGAGTGAGTGAGTGAGTGAGTGAGTGAGTGAGTGAGTGAGTGAGTGAGTGAGTGAGTGAGTAAGTAAGTAAGTGAGTGAGTGAGTGAGTGAGTGAGTGAGTGAGTAGGTAAGTAAGTAAGTAAGTAAGTAAGTAAGTTAGTAAGTTAGTAAGTTAGTAAGTAAGTAAGTGAGTAAGTGAGTAAGTAAGTAAGTAAGTAAGTGAGTGAGTAAGTAAGTAAGTGAGTGAGTAAGTAAGTAAGTAAGTAAGTGAGTAAGTAAGTAAGTGAGTGAGTGAGTAAGTAAGTAAGTAAGTAAGTGAGTAAGTAAGTAAGTGAGTAAGTAAGTAAGTAACTAAGTAAGTAAGTAAGTGAGTAAGTGAGTGAGTGAGTAAGTGAGTGAGTGAGTAAGTAAGTAAGTAAGTGAGTAAGTGAGTGAGTGAGTGAGTAAGTAAGTAAGTAAGTAAGTAAGTAAGTGAGTGAGTAAGTAAGTAAGTAAGTAAGTAAGTAAGTAAGTAAGTAAGTAAGTAAGTAAGTAAGTAAGTAAGTAAGTAAGTAAGTAAGTGAGTGAGTAAGTAAGTAAGTAAGTAAGTGAGTAATAAGTAAGTGAGTAATTAAGTAAGTAAGTAAGTGAGTAAGTAAGTAAGTAAGTAAGTAAGTAAGTAAGTAAGTAAGTAAGTAAGTAAGTAAGTAAGTAAGTAAGTAAGTAAGTAAATGAGTAAGTAAGTAAGTAAGTAAGTAAGTGAGTGAGTGAGTGAGTGAGTGAGTGAGTGAGTGAGTGAGTGAGTAAGTAAGTAAGTAAGTAAGTAAGTAAGTAAGTGAGTAAGTAAGTAAGTACTCACCAAATGCAGATGACCCACGTCATCATGACGCCCATGTACCCCAAAGAACTTGGGCATCCAACACGTATCGAGAACGCTATAGGAGGTGAGGTTGGCGTGATCATCGAAGTCCAAGTCGACGCAGTACGACATCAGGTAGTGGCAGGCTCCGAACAGTGTCAGGACCATGATGAGTTGCAGTTTCAGTATCTGTATAGAAAATATCATCATTATCATATGCAACCTTTGATCCTCCCACTGCTGGGATACAGTCTACCCGTACCCTCAAAGGGTGATTAGGCCATATATACCACCACGCTGGCCAAGTGCGGATTGCTGGAATTTACATACGCCATCGAATTTCTTCTCCGGACGTATGCAGGTTTCCTCCCGATATTTTCCTTCGTCGAAAAGCTAATTATACATACACTTATTGTATTGCAAATAGACTTAGTCTAGCTAATTGTTCTACTAAATCTAGTCACCGCGCGCAGTCAATACTAGTCACTAGTCCTACTAGCCACTACTACTTACTAGTCGTCTAGTCAATACTGGTCTGAGTCCTAGCCAATGTTTAATTAATCTACCTTTAAAAAAAAGCTAAATTCACTGATTTTTTAATTCTTTTTTCAAATAAATAAGATGTTTATTTTATTATTTCAGATCATTAAAACAGAAGCTCGATTTAAAATTAATATTTACTTGTTCAAATCTTGTTGTTCTTGTAAGTAAATAATATATGTATAAAGTAAATACAAGTAAGTTAGTACTAACCGTTATATAAGCTGCGTTAATGGTGGGCCTGTCACTCAAGTAGTTCAGATATCCAGTCAAAATGTAAAGATGAGCAAACTTGCAGAACGTGTTTATGAGCATAAAATAATCATATGATAGATGCATTGACACCAGTTCGCTAAAAAAAAAGAAAAAAGAAAAATAAAATAAACGTAAATAAACGTTTCACACTCATAGCTCCCCACTAGGATACCCTGTGTCGGGGATGCCAAGGACCACACACAAAGACAAGGACAACTAACACCCAGACCCAAAACAGATATTTAAATTCATAATTCAACCATCTGTGGCCGGGGATCGAACCCGGGATCTCTTTCTTATAAGGCGGATACACTATATATAGCGCTGAGCCAAACAGGTCGACAAAAATGAAAAAAATAAAATAAAAAAACTAAATTGAACTACACGTGTTTTTCCTACTAATGCCTGTTATAAAACTAGCTGCACCCTACTGCTTCAGCCGCGGGTATGAACCTCTATTCCAAATTCTATCCAACTGTTTCAACGTGAAGAAGTAACATAGCTACATACAAACTTTCGAAAAAATGATATTATTTTGTGATGTAAAAGTTTATCTTTAACATAAAGATTTAGGTTATGGAGCAAACCCGCGTTTTACGCATCGCTCGCTAGATGGTTTGTGAGGCGCGTATAACAAAAGTATCCAAAAAAATCACGTTCAAAGGACGTGCTTAAAAATGTACAAACCTAACAACGGCATGCCAAGGCGCACAGCCGATGATATCGAGCACGAAGCCTCGGGTGAGGTAGTGGAATATACATTTCGGTTTATCGTAAACCAAAATTCCTTTCTCGTTGTAATACGCCATCTAGAATTCAAAAAGGATAGATATAGATAGAAAAACTCTTTTTTGTTTTATTTTCTTATATTAATATTAATATATTAACGTATAAAACATACGAATTCATCGTATGTTTTATACGTTGATAGCTCATTCGGCGTCCTCCCAAGGCAAGGTGCAAGGTGACAAAAAATAATACCTTAAAAATGCCGTAATTTTGACACGTTTTAATATGTTTTTATTTTTCGTCTTTTTTTGTAATCACTTTTCGAAAAAAACTTACTAAAACTATAACCGGAGGATCCAAGACAATAAACGTAAAAAGTAATTGCAGTGTAATTAAAAATACTTACAAACATTTTTAGAACAATGTCAATCCATGCAATGCAATCGCAAAATGCGCCGACCATTGTAAGAATCCTTCTATATTTAGCACCGCTACCACCTGGCGACATGATTTATATTATACAGAAAACTGTAGTAATACTGAAATTGTGTGTATATGTCAGCCCCGGATCTACAATTTTTTTTAGGCGGGGCAAAAACTGAAAAATGCCGCCCCCCCCCCCCCCCCCCCACTTATATTTATTTTTACCTTTATCATCTATATCAGGGGTCGGCAACCTTTTGGCAGACGCGGGCCGCATAGTGACAATTTGAAATAGTGGCGGGCCGCACTTGTTCAAAATAATCAAACATAACCGTGTTTTTTTTTCAATGAACCAAATAATTCAATTTTGGAGAGCTTTGTGAATCAAGCACAGTTGCTCAACACAGTTGATTACGTAAGTTTAAATCTCGTAGTAGTTTTTATCAACCGGCATTTGGATGTTATACGCAGCAAGTATAAAAGCACAAATAAATAAAAAAAGAATCGCGAGCGCAGCGAGCGCGAAATTTTACGACATTGTTCATTAATTCAAAACATAGAATTTTTACGAATTAAACGTATAACGGAAATTAAGCACCATGAATATGCGAGCGCAGCGAGCGCGAAAATTTGAGATATTTTTGATCAATTTACGATAGATTTTTACGCGTCAGGCTATTTACAACGAAAATTACACAACACTCGCGTCGCGTCGAGTACAAAACTTGTAATATTTTCAATCAATTCAAAAATAATTGTGGCCTTTATAAAATAAATAGTAATGCGCGAACGAAGCGAGCGCAGAGATTTGAAGATCTTTTGTTTTTAGGACGGGCTATTACGTAACGGAGTGTATTCAATAGATATCAGAAATCAAGAATACGCGAGCGCAGCGAGCGCGAAATTTTGAGTTATAGTCTGTCATTTTGAAAATAAAATTCACGCGCTACGTCACACAAAACACTAAATAATAACGAGGTGGAAATTTTTGAGACGTATTTTTAGCAATTTAGGATACCTATGCATATTTATTTTACGAGAGCTTGTTTCCAAACGAAATTGCACTCAACAATGCGTAAACAGAGCGGAAATAATGCATCCATCGCTGTTCTTTCTGTATTAAGCTTATTTATTCAAATAGAACCGTTTTTATTTGACAAATCAATTAACTCCGTTTTGGGTAGCTTTGTGTATTAAGTTTTGATATAAAAATTGATAAATAAAAAATGTTTTTGCATAAATTTGCTCTGCCTACAAACAGTGCTCGATTAATAAGCGGAAACTACAAAAAGCCTTTAGTATGTTGATTGAAGATTTTTTCGGTCAATTCCAAAACAGTCAGTCATCACTTACCGAATAGAAAAACAAGACGCGAGTAGCGAGCGCAATGATTTTGATTTGGTTGTTATTAAATTAAAAACAGGCTATTTAATTACGGCGCGGCGTGTGTGTAATGATTATAATTAATCAAAAATATGCGAGCGCAGCGAGCGCGTTTGTTTTGGCGTCTATGTCCTAGACGCCTTCAGTTTTTATTCAAACGGTAACTTGATAAAAACAAGTATTTTCTTTCCTGACAAACAACACACATGTTCATAATAAAACACTGTCGTGGAGAGAGATCAACGAGGGAGTTTTCGAATATCATTCCTTTCGCACGCACGGTAACCAGACACGTGCTGCCGCGATCTGCGATTCCTGCGAGCGAGCGGGCGCGTATTTTGACTATGCCCTACGCGCCTCGCGAATAATAAATGTACAGCCTGCACGTCTTACTCCGCGCTCTGGGTATCGGTCGAGTTGATATGGTCATGACTGTACTTGTACTATTATTTATTCCGTGGTCAAAGTTTAGTAAATGATGAGTTGTCTATTCGTCTGTAAAGTATGAATTTGGCGCCCCCCTAAGCTTGACGCCCGGGGCATGGGCCCCGGCTCGCCCCCCCCTAGATCCGGGGCTGGTATATGTACTCATATCACATTTTGAATGGTGTCACGGAATTTCAAAATCCAAATCAAAACTTCATTTTAACTATTACTTTTGTTTGAGATTCTAATCAGTTGGTTTACTCACTTCACTAGGCACTAGAACCACTACGCGTCAATGTCAATATCAACCGGTTAAACGGCTAACGGGTGTATTCTTGTTTCGGTGCAACTTGACTCCTTACTTTGTTATTATATTTTTAACCACTATCTACCCTCAATTTAGCTTTAAAAAATTGAAAATAAATTATTAATTCACATTGTGTATTTTGGTATTTTAATACCCTAAATACAAACTATTAATTGGAACATTTCGCATGTAGCATCGAGCATTTATTTTTATTTTATTTTTCTATTGAAACCTACCTGTGGGCGTTGATAAAACTGATGTACTTAATAATGTCTTAGATACAAAAATTATGACCCTGCGATTTGTACGTGAAACTTATATATTGGTTATTTAGTTGTTAGTCAGTCGAGTAACCACATTATTGTCTTATGCTGTTACTTGGAACTGATTTACTAAACTAATATGGTGAACCTTATAGGTACAAATGTACATATTATGTATGGAGGTATATCTAAATTTTTCTGTAGTAATTTTAATTATTATCATCCTACTTGTATTACCATTACCTATAAACACGCGAAATAGCCCAGTAGCGTGTAACACTTCGACATGTCTTGTTTATAACTACCCTCAAATTATGTTTTAAATGTTTTCCTAATAATTTCTAATTTTAATTAGCTTTAAGTTTTAAAAGGCGCTCTCAGCCTACAAAACAAATGTTTTTATGATAACATAACTTAGTATAATCAACGCTGAGTTGTTCATGTGTAATTTTATTTCTTATGTTAATAAAGAATTTTAAAAATCAAATCAAATCAATTTGTTTGAGATAGTTTGTTGATTTTTTTTTTTACAGTTTTGAATAACTTTTTCACAAAATATTTTATCTATTTCTACCTATATTTCATGAGAAATTAGACTCGTGGCTTCAATTCGGGATGGACATCTTAATGATACTTATGATTTAATTGTTACCTTGAACTGCTGCATTTAATATCGACACTACTACGACAATTGCCCTGAAGAACATCCAATACTGCATGAAACTTGAACAAAGAGATTATTAATATACTTATTTTCAAGATGAGCCATATTTTTTACTCGAAATAAAAATAATCTATATACAGAATTAAATAAATTGCTTCTGTAAAATAAAAGTAAAAACATAACAAGCCTATAATTTATTGACATGGGCCAAATATTATCATCCTAGCTATCATCATCATCAAAATCATTAGTTACTAAGTATATAATAGGTATAAATAAAATTTGCGTAGAGCGAAAAGTTCGACTTTTACTTACATGCCTAAATTGAGTTACGAATGTTATAACAATGACCAACAAACAGTTACATACATTGCAAGTTAAAAAAAGCTTTTTAAAAAGAACTATAAATAATAGGTTTGTAAATTCACTAAATACCTACAGTACCTATATTCTTCTTTTTTTCTTTTTTTTTAGTATTGACTACGTTTGCCGATCCGGAGTTTTTCACCTAGGTAAATACTCAAACTTACTCAGATTCCGGTTCAGTCCAAAAATCATGTTCAATAGGTAGTCTAGGTTTGTTTTCTATGTTAACGGTGACATTTCTATTTTTTTTTACCGCCACCGTTGATCTACGCGCGTGAAATACGCGGTCTCTTAGTTTTTTCAAATACTAAAATAAAAATGTTAATATTATTTAACCTGGCTTGTCCCATTATTGGGCAAAGGCCTCCTTCCCTCTTTCCCGACGAAATAAAATAGATTGGTTGATTATTTCTTAATTTTTTTTTTTGCAGGTGCGCACGCCTTAATGCTTATGTTGTTATACATACATTACGATGAAAAGTTATCAAAATTATGAAGATCGAGGACAAATCAGGAAACTAAAAAATCATAGCTACAAAGCGCAGCTCTGGTTATTAACTAGAAACTACTTACGTCTGTGTGTTTCTTTGCATAATTCTGGAACATGTCCTCAAAAATTGGTGCAAATTCAGATATGCACCTGTCTAAGTGAGACCACTCGTTAGGATACTGTTTAATTATCTTGTAAAAGTCGTGAATTTTAATGTATAGAATCTGAAACCAGTGGTTAGATATTATGAAACATGAAATATTTATTTATTTGTTGAAGTAAAAATTCTCTTTGCACTAACAAATATCTGACAGAAAAAGTACGAATCAAATACAAAACCAAAACAATAAGCAAACTCAAGTCACAAAATTAAAATAATAAGTAATAATGAGAAAAATACAATGTCAAAATGACTTTGTTGATATCATATTTTATAAAATTAATAAATACAGAAAAAGACGATGAACTTGAGTGTGAATGGATATAGCGGTAAAGGAGGACCAAATAAAATAAAAAAATGATATGTAAAAGAAGGAAGTGATTTCAGATATGACGAGTGATAGAGATGAATGGAAGAAGTGTACATACTGTACCGACCCCACGTAGGTAGGATAAGGGTAAGAAGATGATGAATAAATACAAACCAAACCTTAGTGCTATACAAATCAAACTCAAATGCATCTATGCATCCCAAACTTGCAATTCCAAAAGCACTGCACTGGCTACGAAGTTCAGCTAGTAGATAGATAAACTCTTAAATATGTTAGGTACGTACTTCACAATCTGTACAAGCAGAATAAGTCCTGAGAGAAGCTTTGCCCAGAAATACAGAGCTAACAGACAGCATGTTGCCAGGCGGATAGAATACTTGCAGCAATTCGCCATCCTCGCTATGGTATTCACATTTGACGTGGCCCTGAAAGCAATTTATGATTTGCAGCTTTCACGCGATAATATCTACAGTGTTAAAGAGGGTAGTCTTTGAACCTAAACGAAACAGGTTTCTAAATTTTGTAGTTGTCATAATTTGTTTACTTGTCTAATAACTAAAAAAATGACAAATGCAATTACTGTAGCTACGTGTGATGATAATTAAAACTAATAAAAACTAAAAATAAATAAATATTATGTCAACCAGTAAATGAAATGGATTTAGTAAATAAATAAACTGATCAATAGTATTTTTTTTATATTGTATTTTATATTTAGGACTGTGCACATTTTAATGGTCAATGGTCGATGAGGGTAAAATAAAAACGGATAATTTCAATGTATGCACTGACAAATAGCTTATAAATTACAATGTATCACTGGGTCTACTAAATTAATAAACAAAGAAAATTATAAATGAGATACTTACTTGCGCAACCCAGGTGACCATTCTGCACTGCACACCAAACAAAAACAACGTAGAAGTTCTTGGCAGGATCAAGAATCTCGCAGCGTACGCGAGGTCTTTCACAAGTCCTGGATCAGCTCCGTAGAAAGCTTGAGATTGACCAATAATCTTTTCTGCTACTTCACCTTGAACCTTCCAATATATATCATAAGGCTCATCTTTGAGTAAATTCGGATGCATGATATCCGCTCCCTGGTAGTACTTCCAATGGCACATCAAATATTTGTCCAAGCGTTTCAGCAGGTCATGATGTATTTTGTAATATTCGTAGTATTTCTTCGAGTTTGAGACGAAATTTTGGAAATTCATTACCTCCCGAGTCTTAAGATATATAGCGGAGATAAACATTGTTTTGCAGTACAAAAAAATTATAAATGCCATGCAAGCGTAAGCTGATGAGATATAAATATCTGTCAAATTGCGAGGTGCAAGTTCAGAGAAGACGATCGTTTCAATAATCCATGACACAATAACGCCTAAAGGGCCTCTTGCTCCAGGATCACATAAACCAGACTCTGTATAATCACAATACTTTTCTCCAAAAAAGTAATTGACAGTCAAGTTTGGAAGAAAATTTACATGTAATGTGTATATGAAATACCCACTTATGTAAACGAAACAGAAATGACACAAAATAATTCTCATAAATACGCTGTAAAGTGGATTCTTTTTAATATCACTTTGTGTAAATTCGCCAGTAAAAAGTATGTATATTTTAATGAGCCTGTTAGCCTGGGCTATGTAGAAATGTTTTTTGTTTCCAATAATAGCAACTACGTACTCTATCCATATAGTAGAAATAAAGTCCAAATTGAAATATAAAGTTTTACAACGTGCAAACATTACTGAAGCAAAATTAGTCGGTGCGTTACCCCGCTTCATCATCGCAGTCAGCAGGGATATGCCAATATCAAACACATATATCGAATCCACTAATACTTGAAAGAATTTGAACCAAGTTGGAATTACTTTAGCTGTGATGAACGGTGGATATACTAATAACACCAGTATAACAGTCACTAAAACCACTTTTCGCCAACCGTAAATGAAACTAGAGTGGGGTACGAAAAGCCATGGAAAATCAACATTTGCAAACATTGACTTCGTCAGCAACTGAGCTTCTGTGCAAAGAACTAGTTGACCAAGATATTTTGCACAGTGGTATTCTGTTTCTTCTGGCGGTAAATCACAATGCCTGTTTTCTTTTCTAGTCTTTTTTTTCCAATTTGTTATAAAATCTGCAAGTTCCCACCATCTTCGTTTAACCCAAAAAATACCTTCATCTTCGGCTCTGTCCAGACCTCGCACATTTTGTTTACAAGAGTATAAAGTCTTAGCATGTTGAATTCTTTCCCGCGTCGATTGAAGAATGTCATTTCTATCTTCTGGAAACTTATGCAGTGCTTTAATATAATCAAAGCGAGTTAAGCACATGACTTCACAATAAGTGAGACATTTAATGATGACATTTCTTTTCCAAGGTACTATTTGGAAACTAACGTCTCCAAATATTGTCCCACTCGTGACGGACAGAATGGGTGTCATTCCTTCATCTTCAGAAAGAATCTGCACCACCCCCGATTTCACATAGTAAAGGCTCGAGTGGCTTTGTGGTCCGGCAAAAAATCTTTCACCGGGCAATTTGAAATCATGAATTATATTTTCAACAACGTATCTTTTAAAAGAAATTGACGTTTTTCTCAAGGTAGGACTATGTTGAAAGAGAGCCCAGCCTAAATCTTGTCTCATATCAACTCGTAAATACCTCGGCAGTTCCATTATCACGTTAGGAATACGTGTGATACCACTACGTTTCCTCCACATGACGCTATAAAAGTTTTCCACCGACTTGTAAGCTTTTTCTGAAGTATTTCTTCTCTTTGTTTCTTCAACCAATCTTCGCACATGTGGATAAGCAGAAGAAATTCTTCTGTAGCTCATAATTGTCTCGGCAAAAATTTTCGGTATTATGATGCATATAGCTAGTAAGTATCCGAACATGATAATAACGTTAACAGCAAAATATTCTCGTATCGTAAACGGTCTTGTGTCATCAATATGTGTATTTGTTATAAAAGTCAACACGAATACCGCTCCGTATACGTATGTTGAATAGCTTACTTCCGTTTCATTGAACTGAAAAATAATAATACATTTTGTAAGTCTTTGATGGGTTCGAGGCTTTAGAATTAAATCTTAAAATGACTAGATCGCTAGATAAATCTCAATATGACTATATCGTATTAGGATTACATTGCTTTAAGTGGAAATTAAAATTAAGCGTATGTAGTACAATCCAAATCTCATGGCAATTATAGATCAATCTCTTGGCACGATACATCCGTTGACTGTTTAAGCAATATAGGCATAGCAGTAATGCGAATCCTTCTGCAGCCATCATAGATGATTATTTCAGACATTAAAATAAATCTAACCTTATGTTCAATGGCATTCCTCCAATCAAACGTAACCAAACCATTACAAGCAGCGCATAATCCATCATAAGTAAGTAAAAGCCAGAAACAAGTCATGGCATTCAGGATACAAAGCATCAGCAACATGGACCCAAATATTATATTAACCACTGAATGAGTTACTGACAGGTCATAGTATTCTAACACTCTATACAATCTGAAATAATAGGTAGAATATAAACATTATTAACAACCATCCGACCATTAAGCAGAAGGTCTGTACGGTGAATATCTTCTTCTTCTTCTCTTATATATAAAAATTAATCGCTATTCGTTAGTCTCGCTACAACTCGGACTGATGATGACATAAGATCTTATTACTCACATAAGGATCTCATTAAAAGAAAGTATGTTTGGCCAAAACTGTGTCGGCGGACAGTCGTTCACAACCAACAGCCTGAAGAACGGTATGATAGCAGCAAAATCGAGAACGAGGCATAACCCTGACTTCGGGAGATGTTCCCGTTTCAACGCCTCGTCTGTTACTTGCCTGAAATGTAAATGATCAATAGATATTTTGATTTTAAAAGGCTGCAAATATAATCATTTATCTCTGAACTGAGTAACATGCCTTTTTACTACTCCAAAATTTTGGGCCTTTTTACGAAACTGGCTACATTTCTCTGATCACAATAATAAAACATAGTAAATATGAATATGAGTTCGTTTGTGAAGCTTTCACGCCTTAACTACTAAATCGAAAAGAATCAACTTGAAATTTTGCATACGTCGTCAGGGGTACAGAAAAGGTCTTTCAGAAAACTATCATCACAGTTTTCCATTAAACACCAGGATTCAGCTAGTGTTTTACATTGTTAAAATGTTACAGTGCGATGTTAGTCTAACCTGTGTACAATATAAAGGAACGTGTCGATCCCATATATCGGATCAGCGCAATACCAATAGAAAAACTTTACGGCTGACAGAAAATAATTGTAGTCCATCGATTCCCAGCAGTACACTATTGGGTACACTGACTGTATTGGGCCCTGAAATCATCATTCACAAGTCAAAAAAGTATTAAAAACACAGATGTTGAAAACAGATTGAATTATAACAATTTCGCATTTTTGTCTCACTCTAATCCCATGTACCTTATATAAATATAAAACATGCAAAAGTTCGTAAGTCACTTTGAAATGTGTATGGTAGGTACCTGTTACTTCGCGCTGTAACGACTCCATAAAATGCTTATATTTATGCTTTGGCTCGTTCCTTGGCTACTTCAATGTAAATAATTATGTGCACTTACACCTAATGCGTAAGTATATGTACGTTCGATCATCTAGTCAGTTTTTAAAGCATTGTATGGCTATAACTACTCTAATTTCGACTCACTGACCTACCACAGAATTACCTCTTTTGTAAAATTGTATAGGGTCTAGAAGGAACCGATTCACTCGCAACTTGAAGACACCCAGATAATATCAGACTAGTGACCTGTCCCGGCTTTGCACGGGTATGAAATATACTCTCTAATAATGTAGATTTATATTAGTAAAAATTTTTAATCGGTCCAGTAATATCTGAGTTTATTTATTACAAACATACAAAAATATTTTTTTCCACTTCGTAATATTATCATTAATTATGAATAAGGTCTTTGATGTGCTCACCAGGATACTCTTGGTAATGACGCTTAGCATCACTACCAGCTTGAAGGTAGAATGGAACGGGAGAAAGATCAGATTATTCCAATTAATATGGGAGTCTTCCTGATCGTCTTCCTCTTCCACGGCAAACGTACTAGTAGCGCTGGTCATATTTTTAAACACGAAATTGTCTTGTTACTGTACTATCAAAATACTAAAACGGTTCCACGGTTTTAAATACGCTAATCAATGTATAACTAAACAAAATTAATATAATAATGAAATTATTATTTGATGAATCAAGAAAAATCTGACATATTTTCAATGAGTTTTGCATTTTTCAAAAGCATAGACCGTGCACAGACTAAAGTTTGAATATTAATATATTACTTTAGTCTATGGAAGGTGTCTATGGAAGGTATTAGTAGTGCATCAATAAATTCTAAGTTATTGTTTATCTGCCGGTAGCATTTTATAATTTTTGCTCATGCATATAAACCAAAGTAAAAACATGAAAGTGTTGTTTCGGTAGAGAATGAACAAATAAATATGTTGGTATCTGTAGTGCTTAGATCCTTGATAACGACGAGAGACAAATTTACTTTCACTGTTTTTATTATAAAACACAGAACATTATTTTTACAAAACAAAAAACAAAAACCGACTTCAAGAGACCGACTATTGAGTTATTCATCTATTTGTCGCGCACGTACTTAATGCAAATTTAAGACTTATATGGTTTTCTCATGGATACCATTATCAGAACTGGACTAAATTGAAATGGGACCAAATGGGAAGCGTCAGCTTCCTAATAAAAAAAGAATCATCAAAATCAATTCACCCAGTCAAAAGTTAGGAGGTACCTAACAAATATTTAAAAAAAAATTAAAAAAAAAAAACATACAGTCGAATTGATAACCACCTCCCTTTTTTTTGAAGTCGGTTAAAAAACTGACTTTTTTTAATTTCCAAGAATCCCACCCACTTTAGAAAAGTAATTAAATATACGTAGATTGTTCTACAGAGGTTTTTTTTGGCTTATGTCTCGATTAATTTGGAAGCAAGCAACTTTGCCAAAGACAAATGAGGAAAGGTACAGAAAAACCTCAAGAAAAAACAGAGGTTAATATTCCTCCTATTTACCTTTTTCCAGTACATAGGTATACAGTAGTTATTAAATAAAACACGGAGGTTCAAACAAACAATTTATTTGATCTGCACGTATTACGCTACGCCCGAAACAAATCTCCTAAGCATATAATAAACAAACGTATTTATTTCCCTCCCAGTACCCTAATCAGAGATATTCATGAATAGAGAATAGAAATATCTGAAAATCTAAAGCTACCAAAGTACATCTTCACCGTACAAATCCGTAACCATAGAGTACATAGAGCACCGTGCCAATATATATTATTGGTCAGATAATACAAATCTTAGAAAATATTTTTTAGTTCAACCCATGGCTTCAAGGGGTAGATAAAACAGTCGTGAGCAATCTATATCGTGCAGGAGTAAAAAAAATACCAGAACAAAAACTCTATACTATAACAATGTTGATCTTGTCCAGCCCCTCTAGCCAAGTTGCCAATTCTACAATTTAAAAGCTAGAAAACTAGGAAAATATATAGAAATGAGATTTCTGTCATATAATCTATGAATAGATTTTCCTAGTTTTCTAGTGTTTCAATAGAACTCGTCTAGAGGGGTTGGTCGACCTAAAATGTTTTTTTTTGTCTGGAGTACAGAGACAAGAAACTTAAGCTCATACTTATGCCGAGTTAAAATTACTATTACAATCACTGAAAGAAATTATATTGATTTGGATGCCAAAGGCCAATCTTATGCTAGTCACATTGGTTGGTTGAAGAAATAATAAATTTTTAACAGACTTCCAAAAAGGAGGAGGTTCAAAGGTTTTTTGTTTTATTACGAATAAGTTCACGTTTGACTTCCAACTCGCCTGTTTTTAGTCTGTAAGTATTTCGTTTGTGTATGTTCATCGATATTTATTTTTCGCCAATTGTGAATCTATTTAAAAATATATATATTCATTCTATATTGATGAATTCCTTTGGACAGCCGCACTATTCGTCAATGGAATACTTAGTACGCTGGTGGAATTTTCGAGCGTGATTCAGCAAAACACACTAAACAACATTTCCTAATGAGCACTAATGTTCTATCCGTTTAATCAAGATAATGTAGGCTGAGCAACCCAGTTGCTAGAACAAGGATTTCTTTTGAATTACGGAGTATGATTGTGTTTCTTTGCAGGGTATGAGATTGACACAGATTTGAACAACAACCTAGTGACAGTAAGAGCAGAATATTTGTAACAGTTTTCGGTCAAAGCTAGCAAAAGCCAAAAAAAAGTTAGTGGATGCAGTGTAATTCATCCAATTCTAAGATGGGTGACCGCTGTCGACACTCGTATTGTTACCTATAGTGACCGCAAGTGGCTTATTATTTTTATAACTAGCCACCACCATGTGTATTTTGATTCACAGTGATACTACAAATACAATAAATCTGTCTGTTCGTTTCCACGACTAAACAGTTAGAACAATCTTATTGACATTTGATTAAGCACCAGTAAATTCACAAAGACGGAAATATCATACAATTTCTCTACAAGAAATTAGCACTTAATTTAGAAAATGGCAGGGAAAACACCGGCAATCTAGGTGGTACTTAAAACTGTTTTTAACACTTACATAGCCAAAAACACAAACTTCCCTACAGTAAGCAATTAGTAATTTAATCAAAATTAAACATTTCTCTTATTCATTCACAATGTTTAGCCACAACTCATGTATTTGCAAATTTTCTGGAGTATTTAAAACATTAACAACCATATCGGCTATATCCTTTGCTTCTTTTGTTTTATTTCGTGATGACTCATTAAATCCTTCAGAACACTTAACTTCTATGTGAGTAGTTTTAATATTTGTTTTCAAATATCGAAACTCATGTCTTAGTATTTCATTAATTGATGATACTGCGGCTGTAGTCACAGTCAAAAGGTTTTTGTGTAGTTCTGAATTTCGGCAGTCACTAATGGTGATAATGTGTCCACGGTTTTGCTTCTCTATCATTGAACTAGCAGCCGTCCTGATCAAAGCCACTATATCTGAAACATTTGTGTCAATCTTTTCCTTAAAATCTTCTATTCTTCCATCAGTAACTTTACAGTCCAAATCACTGCTTGCTATATTAATTAGAACATTTAAATTTCCATATTGGTGTATTTTCTCAAATACAGTCTCTACTTCTTCAGCATTATTTGTATCCAACTTGCTGATAACCACATTTTGACTTACTGATTTTTTTGAGTGAGCTAACTTGTTCGTTATATTTTTAAATTCATCGCTATTGTTACATAGCCCAATAACTTTTATTCCAACTTCTCCAAGTGCCTCCATAAGATTGATTGCAATTTCACTATCACTGTTTGTTATTACAGCTATTTTGTCCGCCCAGTAATCCATAGCTGTTCAAAGTATTACAGTCAAACTTTAAGTGAGCATTTTGGTAGTAATAATCTTCTTTATATAGTCTAAATTTTATTTAAGCATATCTTTAAATCCCATCTGTAGATTTTATCATTTATGTACAATGTACATTTAATAGAGCTTCTGTCCTTTGATAAAATAAAAAATGTAACGCTCTGGTCTATAAAACAGAGTTACCTATTTTCAAGGTTACATTTTAAAGTATGTTTGGCAGTTAAGTGTAGAATAAACTTATTTGATAGAGTAACATTGTAACTGAAAAGTTGTCAGTACAATCATTGCAGCTCTAAAGTTCAGCATTTACGGAGGTGTTTTACGATGTTCTTTTTATTTAAAAGTTTATGACCTGAACAATGAAACGTTTTACTATACCAATAGTTTAAATATCGTCTCTGAAGTGCACTAAGAATTATGTCAGTATTTATTGCTAGTATATTTCGTGCAGCGCATGTATAATCATATCTTTTATGCATATACTACGAGGTGCAGACAAAATCATTAAAATTGTATTTGAAACATCTTGTACAGTCAAGTGAGGGTTTTTGTCGAAAAACTCATCATTAATGAATGTCACAGCACTATTTTTGAACAAGCCAGTTTTTACTATGCCAGGTGATATGCTAGTCACATGGATATTAAGATTTGCTTGGTGAAGTTCATGGCGCAAAACTTCGTTGAAAGCAGTCATTGCTTTCTTTGAGGCAATATACACGTTTATCATTGGTTTGGCAAAAGATGGCATGTAGTGCCCACTGATACTGTTGATATTTATGATTTGTCCTCTTACACCTTTTTTCTTCATTGACTCAATAGCCAGACGAGTGCAAGCGACCATGCCGTAAATGTTTACATTTATTGTGTCTTTCATGTTCTGTATATTTCCTGTACTGATAAGATCTTCCTTTCCTGTGGCAGCGTTGTTTATCAGAAGATCAACACCCCCATACGTGACGACGATTCCTTCAAAAGCTTTTTTCAAGTCATCGTCATTAGAAATGTCGCATTTACAAGGCACCAATTGCCCTTCAACTTTACCCCAACTTCTCAAATTTTCTAGCATTTGACCGGCTTTTTCTTCAGAAGGTTCAAATCCGATAACTCTCATTCCAATTTTTACCAAATCCTTTGTAATTTGGGCACCTATACCTTGACCGGCCCCTGTTACGATCGCTACTTTGTTCTTCCAAACTTCCATTGTATTTACTACTACTACTATTTTTTACACGATTTATGTTCAAGCAAAATATTATTATATAGCTAAATCAGTCGGTACGTACAACAACACAATATTACTAAGAATGTAAGTACTGCTTATAAGACTGAAGTAATAACATTTGAAATTGTTGATTTGCGTGAGATTAATAAAAATATGAATACTTCCTTCACTACACAAAATAAATAATGATAAGAAAAGATCAATCTCAAAATAAACGTCTTTGATGATCAGACAATTCACAGTTATCTGTAAACAAAGCCATTGAATATCGCTTAGGTGGTTCCTATTTGCAGTAATGACGCTGTCATCTGAGAATATTGTTGGAATGCTTGTTATATTTTCCTGTGTTCTCAATATATTACTCGTAATGTAACGGGCATATTTGTCCATTCGATGGAAGCGGGGAAATAGCTCGCTCACACTCAGGCTATTGGATCTAATCTATTGATCTGTTGCTGTTTCAATATTTCATCTAGCTCTCTGAAATTATTTACGTGAGTTGATTCGGTGATGTAATTAGGTTTAGAGATTCTATACTATGCAGACAGACACAAAATAGTTGAATTAATTAATTGATAGTTTTTAATAGGCATGACTTAGACAATACTAGCTGACTCGACAGACGTTGTCCTGTCTTAACGATGACTATTTAATTCGAATTGATAAAAAAAGCCATTGCGTCAATTCTATGTCAAATGTCAAATGTCAAAAGTTATATTAAAAAAGTTTACATTGTCCAAAGCGCTATATGGTTTAAGTATTTGTAAATTTTCTAATTTTTCATGTTTTTTTACTACCTCTATAAATTGAGATGTGAGCTATCCTATCTCCTAAGTTAGATCGAACTGCACATGGTGCCTACTATTAACCTAACCTACTATTAAGATTTTACAAAATCTTCAATTAGGTAGTTATAGAGTAAGAATTTAGTAATCTATAGTTTTGAGTTAAATGAATAGTTTTTTGTCATATCTTATGACGTACCTATATAGCAAATTTTTTTAAATTCGAAATTGGCTCGCATATTTTGATCTTGCCTGATGTTATAAAGATGCAATCTAAACTGGAGACTGATTACCTAAGAAGAACCTGTTTACCTTCTCTATGTTTCCGGAAATTTTCCGGAAACACAGGCCCCGGTAGAAAGTCGGCCATAAAATAACATTGCAAAACGAAAGTTTTCGACTGCAAATCCTACCTAATATCGTGAAATTATCGTAAATGCTACAAGTTAAAGCTTAAAGTTAAGGGCTAGCGAAAAAATACTTTTATCCGTTTACGTCAGCGCAAAAACGATCATTGTTCATGCTACAATGGATTTTCAAGCTTCGATAGACGTAAAATAAATTGATCGCAATTTATAGACTTTTCGCTATATAAAGGAATTTGTCCAATCAATTGGGTATTCATTGTATTATTAAAGTTTATATTGGCAATTTGTATTACCTGGCCAAATTACTTTTTATCATGCATAGCATTAGGTTTGCAATTTAGGTTGAGCTCTTAAGAAGCTAAACACAATTTTTAGGGCAGCATAATTTCACAAGATTTTTTTTTAATTTTCTTCGATTTTCTTAAATTTTTTCGCGTTTTGGTAAAAATAAGTAAAACTTCAGTAAGTATATAATTAAATTTCTAATAAGGTACACAGTTATTACATTGTCATCGAAGTTACATAGTTAAACAAAATATAAAAATATCAGTAACGTACAAAAGATTGAGATATCCCGCGTCGGCTATTCATGATCAATGTTAACACGTCTCATTCTATTTATAATTCCTTACAAGCCAGAGGTCCCGGGTCCGATTCCTGGCCGGGCAGATGTTTGAATGATGAATTTAAATCTGTTCTGGGTCTGGGTGTTAGTTGTCCTTGTCTTTGTGTGTTCCATGGCATCCCCGACACAGGGTATCCTAGTGGGGAGCTATGAGTGTGAGCATGGGCGCCGCAAGGATTACTATTAGAGGGGTGCATTTGCATCTTACACATTGCACTATTAACTAATATGAAAAAAAGAATGAAACATAATAATTGTAAATAAATGTAATGTAAATTTCAAATCGCGCGGGTATTTTAAATGGTGCCTTCAAACTCAACACCATGCAGTAACTTAATAAAAAACATGTATTTTTTCTATATTTTCTCTCCTGACAGGGGGGTGCAAATGCAGCCCCATGAGTGTGAGTGTGAAACGTTTAAAATCCCTATAGTTAACATACCTTGGAGGCGTATTACCCGAAACGTATTACCTCCTGAATAGATGCGCTGTGTACGTAATAGAACGATCACTCACGACTGATTGGATGCGATTTACTTGAGATTTGTTGAGATCTGAAACGGGAATGCGGCTGAGTAAAGGTATTGGTGGTTCTTGGAATCATTTTAGTTCTGGGATAAGAAATAGATGTCGGACCACTTATGAGCTGAGCTAAAAGAGTAAATATTTGACGTCGATTTTTGTGGGATAATATTTAAAAAGTAAGTAAGCTCGTATAGACCCGCTGCCGGTCTGCTGAGGGGTTAGCCCTGCTGTCAGAGTTTTTAGGCCACCTGAAGGCTTCTGACATAGCTTGAACGTTGTTGCTACTATATAACAAATAAGCTAAGTAATTTAAGCTGTAAATGAAATAAATTGTAATCACTAAAATAAAAAAACATGTTTGTAGATCGAACTTTCCAAAACCACTTTTATTATTCCAAAAAATAAATCGATTAAACATCAAAACAAATCGGTGTCGGAGATAAAAACAGTACACAATAATTGCATGAACCCCATTGAAATAAGCACAGGCATAAAAGTAATGCTGATGCCGAATGGACCACAACAGTAATGAAGTGTGACCGCAATAAGTGGGGTCGGGGCGGCCCCTAGTTTAATTTGAACCGAGGTTGTGTGGACCTTTCTGACAATTCAGCTTATTAGGAGGGAAAAACTTTGTGAAAGCTTCATAAAAGTGCTTAAATTAAAGTAAGGGAAAATGCAGTTCTTGCTGGTGCAAAATAGCATAACAATACACTTATATTTTTGCTTTTTTTAAATATATTTTTAATAGTATTTTTGGTGGCTCTAAAGTATATTCAAAATAAGGAATAGGTACCTAAACACCTAATAAATGAATCGTATCATAGATGCGATTCATATGTATCATATGTGTTAGATTATTTACAACTAACAACCCTATGATACAGACGACCTTTTCCCAAAACTTGTAGGTATCTATCTTCAGGCTTTCAACACAGGCATTAGAATAAGCCAGCCAGCGTTTACATACGATGTACGAATATGTGCTGCAATAAATCAGCTCCGACCGTTGTCCGCCTCCCAGACGTACCATATTACCAACTTAACTAAAAGCTGAACGACAGAAACACCATCGCATTTCCTAAGCTAAAGTGAAAACCGTCGGCACAAAATTTAGTTTTAGAATTTCGCCAACTGTACGGATAAGTTGGTCGGTCTGTAACCTAGCCGATGCCCACTGGATGCCGGTTATTTATCTTCTTACCTTTATTGTAGCTTTGATATTGGTAACTTTTACCGAATGAACCTGGAGAATATATGTTTTCTTTAGAAATGTGAGTCACATCTATCTATCTATATATATAAAAGTGAAGGTCGTGACTGACTGACAGATCAACGCACAGCCTAAACCGCTTAAGCTACAAACGTCAAATTTGGACAAAAGTTTTATATCAAAAAGCGGACGCACACTAAGAAAGGAATTTGCCCAATTCAACCCTTAAGAGGGTGAAAAGGGGTGTTTAAGTTTGTATGAAAAATTATTTTTTCTTTATGCTACGATTATCAAACTTTGCGAATATACTAAAGTTAAAAAAATAATTGACACCTATTTCAACATTTTTTAAAAATCAACCCCTAAAGGGGTGAAACGGAGCAATAAAGTTTGTATGAAGATTTTTTTTTTAATGCTGTGGTTATGAAACTTTGCAAATATACTAAGCTTAAGAAAATAATTGACACTTATTTTTTTGTTTTTTGAAAATCAACCCCTAAAGGGGTGAAACGGAGTATTGAAGTTTGTATGGAGATTTTTTTTTTTGATACTGTGGCTCCGAAACTTTGCAGATATACTAAGCTAAAAAAAATAATTGACACTTATTTTTTTGTTTTCTGAAAATCAACCCCTAAAAGGGTTAAACGGAGTGTTGAAGTTTTCATAAAAAATGGATTTTCCTAATACTACGATTTTTTAACATTGCAATTGTACTAAGCTAAAAAAAATATTAGATAGGTACCTGTTTCATTATTTTTTGAAAATCAACCCCTAAAAGGGTTAAACAGATACAAGTGAATGTCTAGACTGACTGACAGATCAACGCACAGCCTAACCCGCTTAAGCTACAAACGTCAAATTTGGACAAAAGTTTTATATCAAAAAGCGGACGCACACTAAGAAAGGAATTTGCCCAATTCAACCCCTAAGGGGGTGAAATAGGGTGTTTAAGTTTGTATGAAAAAAATATTTTTCTTAATGCTACGATTATCAAACTTTGCAAATATACTAAAATTAAAAAAATAATCGACACCTATTTCATCATTTCAAAAATCAACCCCTAAAGGGGTGAAACGGAGCAATGAAGTTTGTATGGAGATTTTTTTTAATGCTGTGGTTATGAAACTTTGCAAATATACTAAGCTAAAGAAAATATTAGACACTTATTTTTTTATTTTTTGAAAATCAACCCCTAAAGGGGTTAAACGGAGTGTTGAAGTTTTCATGAAAAATGTTTTTTCCTAATACTACGATTTTTTAACATTGCAATTGTACTAAGCTATAAAAAATATTAGATACCTGTTTCATAATTTTTTGAAAATCAACCCCTAAAAGGGTGAAACAGATACAAGTGAATGTCTAGACTGACTGACAGATCAACGCACAGCCTAAACCGCTTAAGCTACTAACGTCAAATTTAGACAAAAGTTTTATACCAAAAAGCGAACGCACACTACGAAAGCAATTTGCCCAATTCAACCCCTAAGAGGGTGAAAAGGGGTGTTTAAGTTTGTATGAAAAAAATATTTTTCTTAATGTTACGGTTATTAAACTTTGCAAATATACTAAAGTCAAAGAATAATCGACACCTATTTCATCATTTTTGAAAAATCAACCCCTAAAGGGGTGAAACGGAATATTGAAGTTTGTATGAAGAATTTTTTTTTGATGCTTTGGTTACGAAACTTTGCAAATATTCTAAACTCAAAAAAATAATTGAAACTTAATTTTTTTTTATTCAACCCCTAAATGGGTTAAACAGAGTGTTGAAGTTTGTATCAAAATATTTTTTTCTTAATGCTACGATTATTTAACTTTGCAAATGTACTAAGCTAAAGAAAATAATACATACCTCTTTCAATATTTTTGGAAAATCAACCCCTAAAGGGGCGTATTAAATATAGTACAAAGAGAGAATTGTAATGACTCACTGACAGACAACGCACAGCCTAAACCGCTGGTCGAAGAAATTTGAAATATGGAGGGTGTGTTTGTCTTGATGAGTAAACGTGAACCAAGAAATATTTTTTTTAAATTCTACCTCTTAGGGGTGAAATAGGGTGTTAAAGTTAGTATGGAGAAGCATTGTTTTTTGACGCCTCGGTTTTGAAACTTTACAATAATACGAAGCTTAAAAGAATAACGAACACCAATTTCACCATTTTTGGAAAATCAACCCCTGTGGGGGTGAAATGCCGTGGTAAAGATAGTACGGAGAAAGAATTTGTTTTGATGCTAACTCAATGAAACTT
This sequence comes from Alcis repandata, assembly GCA_949125135.1. Classification (NCBI taxonomy): domain Eukaryota; kingdom Metazoa; phylum Arthropoda; class Insecta; order Lepidoptera; family Geometridae; genus Alcis; species Alcis repandata. The sequence goes on along the minus strand of OX421239.1, from coordinate 8,737,577 downwards.
TACAGATGTACTAAACTTAAGGCGGGTAAACAACATCCTGAAAAAATCTAAAACCTTCGGAAAGTCACATCCTCGAGGTGGAACTGCTAATTATCTCGAAAACTAAAAACATTTTTACCAAAGCGCTGAGACTAAAAAGTCACTAAAACCTCGGACCTTTCTGGAGCCATTAAAATTAACATTAAAAAAATGGCCGCCATACAAACTTTGAGGGCCTATATCTCCGAAACGGTTGAAGATGGGTGGGTGTTTGACTAAATTTAATGTCATAGGAGTTAGCAAGGGCTACTTGATGGTGGTGGTGAAAATCCAAATGATTCAAAATGGCCGTCATTTTTCTAAATGATTCGAGGGGGCTGATTTATTGCATCCGGGGGTTTTTGGGGTCCCTGCTTCCATTGTATGACGCCATTTACATGCTCTTAAAAAAAGGAGGCTTAAATTAATTATCGATTCCCGAGATATAGTCCACGCGGGCGAAGCCGTGGGCGGAAGCTAGTTATTAATAAAACAATTAACTTCACAAAACTGTGAAATGTAAGATACTTTAGATTCTTTGACATTGTTGATATAGCACACCTTATAGCATTACTTTTAATATTGGTTTGAACCTAAATGTAAAATTAACAATTTCTTAAACGAATGTAATATGCCTTTTGAAAATAAAGATTTTGATTTGATTTGTCTTCTTCAAACTCTATAATCTTTTTAAATACACATCCATAAAACAGCTTTAAATAAAATAAATAAAATTGCCGCCCCTAATATTATAAATACGAAAATGAGTTTGTTTGTTTGTAATGCTTACATAACCGATCATAATTAAATTTTCCGTACACGTCCTTTGGAGTACAAAAAAGGACATAGGTTACTTACTTTTCATCATCATCATTACTGGTTGGGTTAAACTGTACCTGTAGGTACCTACGGATTAAACCGCTTTTAGTAATTTGGACAACATTCTTCAGAAAGGTGTACTTCACAAAAACCGCTTCATTAATTATAAATAAATAAACGTTTCACATTCATAGCTCCCCACTAGGAATAAATCCTGTGTCGGGGATGCCATGGAACACACACAAAGACAAGGACAACTAACACCCAGACCCAGAATAGATATTTAAATTCATCATTCAAACATTTGCCCGGCCGGGAATCGAACCCGGGACCTCTGGCTTATAAGGCGGATATATTACCGCTGAGCCAAACAGGCCGACAATAAACCGACACCGACCGACATTAAATCAATCATACCTCCATACAACCTCTCTAATTATTATATTTTAACTAATGTCACAAATTATATTACCTAACTCAGCACTACTCGTAGCATCAAATAATATCCAATTTCATTCAATTATAATTAGTTTTTACCATAAATCATCGTTTTCAAATTAATCTCTGTTAAATTTGGACAAATTAATTTGGCTATCGGATTCCAAATCCCTGGTCACGGAACTAATTAGTATCTTCACTATTGGCACTATTGCGAATCCAGCTACGAGTAGGAATAATTTCCATACCACCAAAATCGAGTTATGATGACGTCAGCAATTCTTTGCCTAAGCCCGTAAACCTGATAAATGGACAAACCATAGATACCTAGAGTGAGTAAGCGATTTGAAAAATGAACAAAACTATTGATACCTATAACGTTCATGTTAGATCTTACAAAGTTTCTTTTTCGGTTTCATTGAGTTGTAATTTATATTTATATTACCTACTACGTTCAGCGATTTCACTCGCTATTCAACAGGAACTGTTATTTTTCGGATTAATAGGTATATCTTAATGATATGTGAGCACACAAATAAAATAAAAAAGTGATGTTTCAGGTCGATGGATTAATAACATTAGATGATGATATCTACACAGTTTCATTAAAATCTATTTGGCCGCTTACGCGTAAATGTGTAACAAACATATACCAATAACTCACTCACATACCTTCGCCTTTACAAATTGTGAGTTGACCTGAAATACCAGTCTTCTGATCAAGTTTAAAAGTTTCATACTTAGTTAAGTTTTACTTCCACAAGCAATTTAATTTTACCGCAGGCGCGTCAAATTACCACACTAATGTCCATACTTACCGCACCTGTTGAAATTCAAGAAAGCCCGAAATTCCGTCAATTTCGTTGTAGTTCTAGTATAATTAGTCTTGAACTAGATAATTATACAAGTTCAGACTACGGTGACGTAGTTTAACGCTGATTATCCTTGCGGTGCGAAGGGACTTCGTTGGCCGCGGTCGGACTTGCCCATTCCGGCTTAATTGCGTTCAACTTGAGCATTCCCGTTTCGGGTCGTGTGCCTTCACCCTTATGCTGAACTGCACGATCTCTCGTTACCTTTGTTACGCCAAGACAGTTATTTCGAGATTGGATTAAGAATGCTGGAAGAAGAAATTAGTAGTATCGGGAAGTATAAAAGAATTAGGAAAAGTATTCTAATAGAGAGTATTAAAATATATTATTCAAAAAATTCAATTTAATCATCGATCATACATACAAATGTATAATCCGACTTCGGTAAATGTAATGAATACTTGGAGTAAAAATAACATAGTAAGTATGATAAAGATAAGAGATGTCATGTCGTAAATACTAAAGTATCAGAGACCACCAAGCCTGAAAGAAGAGCAACGCAAATGAATGAAACATAAAGTAAGTAAAAGTACAATCATGATGCTCTTTATGCCGAAATTGGCTACAGTGACCACGAAAGACTGATGCTTTTTCACATGGCTGGCTTGTAGCCACTCTGTCATCCCAACTGTAGGTTAGGTACCTACAGTTAGGTCTTTTGGCAACGATGGAGAATAAACCCAAGTGCAAGAAGTTATTAAATAGTATCAACTGCTCTTCTAACGCTGCTAAACCTGACAACAATCGTGGGTCACCAGGATTGTTCCGAGTTTTGCCAGCAAACACGGTGTCAACCGTATTTACTCACCAAGAGAACTGTAAACATAAACAACAACCGCCGTACTCATGTTCCGTACACTTTAATGGTCCGACCACCTGTGTTTACTTTGAACCAACGTTTATTGACACTACCGGAAGTGAGCACTGAAATAAAGAAGTTTATTTGTTTTGAGGACAATTTAGAGGAATTGAGAGGGTTGATTTGATATTGCGACGTAAAACTTTCAGTGTAGAGTAAATAGATAAATAAACTCTTTATCGTTTCCCACGAGAAATTACAAACAAAAAGGATCATAACACTTTGAACAAGTGCAATCACTGACGGTTTTAAAGCTTTATCTATTTACCTGGAAGAGCGATCGCTTCCAGATAAATAAAACTGTAGGTATAGGTAGATGTTTATTAACTAAGTGAGTAAAAAAAAAATATTATTCAGAAAAATTGTACATTACTTTTCTAATTTTATGTAGCTAGAGAACTTAAAAAAACCATAATAACAGTGATAGGTACTTAGATCATCTTTTGTCTACCCTTATCCCTATCATTCATGTAAATCGGTACTTTAACAATGTTTTCTTTAATAAGAACATAATTATATCTATCCGTCACGCGATATATCATTGCGATCTTTTTCTGTCGTTTCGTACTACTTACTATTTAGTCACGTGCATCGTTCTTTTGTAATGTAGCCCTGATAAAGTACCACGAACTCCTAGCACGAGCCTAAATTAGATCGCCCTGGTTTTTGTCTCACTCTGTTAGATAGAGAAAAAGTGACAAAATGCAACCCAATCCCAAACTGCATAAATCAGTACAATAGTTTTCTACTTTAGTGAGTTCGTAAGTCAATTTTTATCACGTTCCGATTTTTTTCAAGTCGCAAGACGCAAGATTCAGTTGCAAGTCGCATTGTTTTAATTCACAACAATATCACGAGTATTTTTGCCGCAGCCGACGCAAAAGCATAAAGGAATTCTTCGTCATCTTTGAAAGCATCGCATCGCATGTAAACCTGCTATCCAAACAGGGTCGCATAAGATCCAAACCTCGAAACAAAATACTAAGCATATTTGTCAGTCTTTATGCTTTGAAGCTTTGAAACTTTGAATCGTACGAATATTTTCTCGCACACATATTTTTGCCAGCCACTGTGAAAACTGCACAGTTAACGTAGGTAGGTACTCAAGTTTTGAGGTAGATAAATGTACACAATGTCTTCGCGTCTTGCGCTTCTTCAACATTTCAAGCATTTCCGGAGTTTAGATAAAGTAACTTGTCTTGTTATGGGAAACTGGGAACTAAAATCGTGTTGTATTTCCGCGTGTATTCTGCTACTCGTACTTGCAATGTAGGTTGTTGTAGTAGAAACTAAAACTAATTAGATTTTTTATTGTAGGTACCTGAAGTAGGTAGGTACATGCTAATTACTTAGTAATTAGCTACAATAGGCATGACGACAGTATCAAAAAATCGCCGATTCAATGCTTTCAGGGGACTAGCCAGATTAAAAAAAATTAAAACACATGTTTAGTTTTGTTTATAAAAAACAGATTATTAAGATTTTCAATAAATTAAAACATTAAAATACAGCAATCGGCCATCTTGTCAGAAACAACGATCACAGCGTATGATGTCACGCCAAAGTGAACTCAGGTCATCCGCAGCCGCTGCTCATCACGCATAGACACAATGACATGACACAATGCCGTGACGTCAAATCGACGCCATGACACAAGCAAGCTGTTTTCGGGCACTGTTTAAAAAATATGTGAAAAATGGCTTCAAACTTCGTTAAACTTAATTTTATTACCGAAATAAAGGCTTTTTTGTAAATAGTAAATGTGTACTCACAGGTGGAAGAGGATTTTAAAATCTTTCGTCACGCCTATTGCAGCTGTTTTGTGGGTAGCTACAACGACATTTTTTAGCAATTACCTGGATACTTGTAATTATTTTTAAGTACTTACGAATACAATACAAGCCAAAGGCTAAACACAATGCGAGGCCGAGCTGTAGGTATCCCGAAGAACTAATATTGCTTAAATGAGCAAATAACGAGTCTCTTTCGTTTCCACTCAAATAGGTAGAGTCGTAGGTATCTAATTAACTTCCATATATTTCTTCGATCATAAATATCAACCATAATCATAATCAGCTCTTTTTTTATGACGAACTCTTTTTATTGCTTCTACTTCAAAACCCAAATACAATAAAAGACCATGCCTTTCAACCAGAACGCCCCGCGGACAGCCCGCAATCCGCACCCCCACGCTTAAAACTACCAATACATACCTACCTAGTTATATACATTATATATAATTATGTTTATATTATCATCGACATCATTTTCACTCCATAATCGGCCATCGCTCTCTTCTCGTAAGTCATCTAAATATACTTACTTATTACTAACTTACGTCTCCTCTAGGTTTCGATTTGTGACTAAATAAACCCAATACCTATTCAAAGTCAATCAACATCTCTTTGAAATATTTTGTTTTAATCTAAGCACGAACGATTACAAACTAAATGGAATTCTCAGAACGTAAACTCGTAATACTATTTTCTTAAAATATCAGTTCAATTTGTAACGGTTTATAGTACCGTCAACCCTTATTAGTCATCTCTAAAATACCTGTTATAGCAAGAAACGTTCCTTTGATCCTTTATATTAACTTTTAATGGTCGTCCGTTTTACAAGAATTAATATGCAATTTGCATGTTAATCGTCCGTAGTCTATTCGGAGCAAAATCTTAATTTTCGTCAAGATGAACTTTCTTAGGACGTTGATTAAATTTGTACGAGCTTGAGATGGTTCAAATGAATTAAATCAGTTGAAATTAATTTGTACCTCGATAATATGCTGTAGGTATCAATTCGACACTTGTACCTAATTGCATAATTTGCATACTTAGGTGTACCTACGACTGGTACGTGTCGAATTTATAACCTCCTTTTTGAGATTTGTAAAAAAGCTAGCAGCTCTTTTGGCTATGATGATAACTAAGATTTGGATAGATAACTTTCTCTTTACATTAGCTAGGTACCTACATAGTAATTAATTTAACTTCTACTTGTTTATGATTTGAGTATAGCTATGTGTCATTGTATAATTATATTAAGTTAATATGGGTTAATAATATATGTACCTATATAGAAATCGTTTTAATCTCCTTAATTTAATCATATCAAATATTCAACCAGATTTAAGGAACAGAGAGACGGTGATCGGGTTTCAACAAAACTGCTTCTAGACAAAGACAGATTTTTTAACCGGAAATCAATTTTATACTGTGAGCAACACCAGGCACTCAGGTAAACTAACTATAAGTACTTGGTAAAAATCTTGAGTAAAAGAATGAAAAAAACTGAAATGTTAAGAAAAACAGTGAAACCAAAGTTTTTAAACTTGATGCCGCTATGAAATTATCGTTCCGCGAACTTTTTAACTTAGATTGGCTTCTTCGAAGAGTTTTTGTAACTTTGAAATTAATCCAAGGGAATTTGTTGTCATCTATCCAGTGCTTTGGTCTTTCAACCTTGAAATTAAGTCGGGAAATGTAGAGCTTTCGCAAGTCCTTATTGTTTAATCAAGAATTATTAGGCTTAGTAAAACCTTTTAACTTATATAGGCTCAAAATGAACATACCTACAAAAAAATCTGGAAAATTGATATCTGCGAAAAGTTTTGGACTGCAGCCTTTTCTGGCTTGATCTGAGACTGCAACAAAAAAGTGAGCTATTTAGATAGGTACATATGTATAGATAATTAGGTACCTAAGGTAGAGCTACAAACTTCTCTTAATTAAATAAGCCTGTAGGTACATAGACGTAGATGCCTATTTGTACCCGCTGAATTGTTTCAGGTAGTTATCATCATCATCAATTATTTTACACCCACTAGGCTATTACTAAGCTTAGGTCTCTTTTTCAGCGCAGTAAAAGCATTGTAAAGGCAGTGGCAGTGTATGAGACTGTCACAAGGCCGGAAAAAATGGAGCGCTGAAGAAAAGACCTACACTCAGCGGTGGTTAGAAAATGCTTTAGGTAATACTTTAGGCAACATTGAAGAAAACAATTTCCGTTATATTTTCCAAAATAAACCGAAAAGATGTGCGAGGCTCGCAACATCAATTTATGAACAATGCGCTTACCAAATAACCACTTCATAAACATCAATTGCGAAGAAAATTCGTGACATTGTTGACGAAATTGTAGCCGAACTCGCGGCCGACTGGGGAAATCAGAAAATCAGTTACTTTGTTATATTCAAATTGGTCTTTCATCGTGTAGATACGTCATAGTACACACAACGACCGTCTCTATCTTTCTTGGCAACCATTCTAGCTACATCTGGCTTATAACCTGCAATTTTTAACCTAAAAAAAAAAAAAAACCTTATCATGTAAACCAGCCTTTAAGGCTGGTTTACATGATGCAAGTTTCTTGTACATTCAAGTGCAATTATTGAATGCAATAAATCAAGTGCGTTAATTGCCCTTCAAGAATTGTACGCAACTGTTTACACGTGGATACAAGTAAAAAAATTGAAGAAGAACACCAAGAAAATTTTGGCAAGCAAACTTGCGCAAAAGATCAAAATGTTACGTACTGTTTAGACCATGCAGGTAATTTATTGCTTCAATTTTATTGTATGCAACAGGCAAGAAACTTGCATCATGTAAACCAGCCTTAACTTTCATACCTACCAATTGAACGAAGCTTTGCAAATATCCATACTTATCGTGCAGAAGGCAAACGCCAAACGATGTAGAATAATCGCCGTCACGGAATACGATTGTTTGTTATAGGAATGGACTTGGAAATGGTCTGTGTGCAAACGATTTATTTGATAGTGATCTTTAGACAATAAAATTGCATCAACAGAAACTAATTTGGAAGATTTTAACTGACTACCTATAGCTACATAGGTATACCTACTTATATGTTGATGCTATCTGGATTTCAGAAAAAAGTAAGTATACAATTTTCATTATTTATAACGTATTTTAAAAATGGTTTTGATAAAGTACACTACTCTCTTCCTTCCAAACTACATTCAAGACTGTTTAGCTGTTTTATCTTTGAAATGAAATAAATAAAAATAAACAGATCGACTTTCACATTTATTATTTCCATTTATGTGAAGTTTGTCGAGCCTTTGATGATGGAAATTTACTTTTACAAAGTGATTAAATGGGTAAGCTAAACTTATGACTAGAAATACGATTTCCTGTAACATAGATCCGAAGTTTTCTGTCCACGTCCGAACGTGGTGATATCTAATTTTAATATCAAATATTGGAAGAAAACTGAACGGGAAGTCTCAGGTGCCATCGGATTCAGCTTGTTACTGAAGGTGGCAGTTATGAGATTTTCCTTCGAATCTATTGATAATAAATCATGTGTTGTATTCACAGTTGTGCTCATATTTTGTTATATATGTCATAAGATCGAAGCAGTTTAGTATAAGTGTTGAAGTTAAGGATTTCAAAGACTTTATTTACATTGTAGTACCTACCTAGAACTAGATATCTAAGTAGATACGATAGTGTTTAAAAAACACTAAGCAATTATTTTTTAATACCTACTTACCTAGACATCAAAAAGGCAAAAATCTGATAAACCTGGTTTATGTGTTTTTAATTTTGTGAAGACTTTGTTACTCTTGAACCATTGAATTGAATTGAATTAAAATGTAGCGACGCCAGCCTTTTGGGTACTCTATTGGCGCACAGTGACCTAAGCTCTGTTTTTTACGATTTTCTATTCTGTTTATGCCTATTTATGTTATCTTCTGAAAAGTTAAGTTTAAAATTACGTAACATTTAATAAAATTACAATGAGGTGAAGTCGGTAAGTAGGTATATTTGTAGGGGGTATGTTTTTGAAAACACTTTACTGCGGCAAAAACTTTTGTCGAGGCTCTTCGTTAGACCGACTTTCATTATACAAAGTACACTAGGCTGTTCTAGAATGCTCCACGTCACAATTCAATTATCTCAGACACTTTGGCCATGAACTCTTGGATAAGTTGATAATTTGTTTTGTTTCAGCTAAATGAGGGCACATCAAAATAATCGGTGGCTTTTTAATAAATTGGTTTTGACTTTACCAAGTTGCAAGATGTTTTGTTAAATTACTGTTTTCTATTTTAAAATAAATATGTTTATTTACTTGTAGATTGAACGGCTACTTGGAGAGGCATCTAAATCAATGTTTAGATACTAAAAGGAAGTTCGGTAAGTCGTAAGTTATGAAATGGATCGCTAACCAAATACGTATAACAAAGTGGTGTCGGTAGAAACTATTAGAGATTTCAGAATAGAAAGGTGAAATCTAGATTTAGCGCATTTAGCACTGGACATACACTAAAGTATCTAATGTCTAATGTCTACACACCTAATACTCAAACAACAAATCCAGACCTCGTGTTTTCTTCATAAAAACTATAGATAAAAACAAAGGTAAACCCAGATCATACAGCGTACCGACATATTAGTGTGTTACCGACATGTTAGCTATCATTGCTCAGTATGAAAAACAGTAATGAAAAACAGTATGAAAAAAAAACTAACAATAAGATAATAAACACTGAGTCACAAAATTAATAAATGCCGTAAAGAGTAGGATAGTAACCAGCACCAGGCCCCAAATTTAGCAGAGCCTGTGTCTTGAGCTACATGTAGCCAGTTAGCAGAATCTTTTTTCATCACATTTTATACACATTATCTACAATCTCAAGATTTACATTATTATAGGTACAGCAATGACGCTGTTTGCGCCGTTTTTTTGAAAATGTTACACATACGAAGGCACGCGCCATCAGAACTGAAGCGCGCGCCAAGCCTCGCTGATGACGCAACCCAACGGCAGCACACGGCGCTGCTATTGGCCGTTTGCGGCCACGACCTACAAAAGGTCATTCCGCGCGCTATAGCCACGGCCCGCCGCGCACCCGCTGTCTTACTTCACTTTCCATTTTTTGAACTATAACGATTACACGTTCTCCCGCCGTACCGCAGTGATTTACCGCCAAATTTACAACGGACAATTTCTACATCAATATTTTCATCATCCGCAACATCCCGTGCTCGAGTGTGTTATATTCGTGTGTTAGCCGCCCGTCTTCAACATCACCGATCCAGGATTCCGGTGTAGGAGTGCCCGCCGCCAGGGAAGCTAGTTGGCAAAGCAAGGTTAGTGCTCGGTCCTTATGGCTGCCTTCTTTCGTTTTGTGTAACGCAGCAACTTTTTTCCCATCCAAAAATCAGAACCCGCATTCCGCGACACCATAATTTTTGGTCACTTCGGACCGGATTGAACTAGTGAGCTATCGTTGGAAATAAATCCTCAACCTAGTTCTACACATTACCTATATTTTATATACCTACCTTATAAAATTATTATAAATATCTATTTCATAACTATATTTTTGCTTCGAAACCGCTTATTCGTCTTTAACCTACTTAGTGTTGTATTATTTACATTATAAATAGTAAATTTTACGTTAAAAAATGACGTTACAAACAGATATTAAGCTTGTTGTGGCTAAAAAGGAGGCTATTTTCGCTCACGTTACCGAGTTGTACAATTGGTCTAAAAAATTAGTGACGTCAGATAGCACGAACACTCGGAGCAAGCAGGACTTTTTAGCCTCAACCGCCAATAGTGATAAACTATATGTCAATTTCAATAACTTGTGTGATCAGCATAATGCATTGTTATTAAAGCAAGATCCAGATTTTAAGCTAAACTTTAGTAATTGGTCTGCGTTTGAAAATTTACACTCCAGTATACAGCATACGCGGGAAACGTTATTGTCCCGATGTGCTAGTGCTTCTACCTCGACCGATAAACATAACAGTGATGATTTTGAATATAAGTGCCGGCTGCCGCCTTTAGAGTTAAAAGGATTTTCGGGCGATGTAGGTACATGGCCATTATTTTATCAAAGCTTCAAAACAAATGTACACGACAACCGTCAGTTAAACGATAACATGAGAATTCAATATTTGATTTCGAAGCTAAGTGGTACCGCATTAAACACGTTTGCGGGGGTAGTTCCAAACGAACAAAATTACAAAATTATTTGGGATTCTTTAGTGTCTAGATATCAGGACAAAAGATTGTTAGGCACGACGTACTTGAATGAAATACTCGATGCTAAGCCGGCAGCCGACTCAGCGGCTCAGTTAAATAATTTCGTGGAACGAGTACATTCGTCGTGGGCCGCATTAAAACAGTTGGATATATCGGATTTAGCCGACTTTATTTTCACTCATTTAGCGTTAAAAAAAATAGATTCGAGGGTAGTTCAAAGTTTTGAATTATCTATTCGAGATAAAGAATTTCCAACGAGCACGGACCTAGTAGATTTTGTGAGACATCGCATAAAAATTCTAGAACGAACTAATACCAGTAGTAATAATAATAGTATAAAACAGACAGGTCCCGCTCGAAATAATAATATTCCGCAACCCCGATCGCAGAGCTCCGCGCAAGCTAAAGTGTCACATACCTTCGCTGTGATGGATGATAACGAAGTAAACAAACACGGCTGCTTATTCTGTAAAGCATCGACCCACAGTCATTTATATGAATGCGCCGGGTTTAAAAAAACGGCTGTAAATGAGCGCTTTGCTTTTATTAAGGAAAATCGTTTGTGCATAAACTGCTTTAGTGCATCTCACAACACAATGAAATGCGGATCCCGTAATTCATGTAAAATATGTTCAAAGCGTCATCATTCATTGTTGTGCAAAACTGGTATATCTACAAACAAAGACGTCACTTCCGATTGCACTGGCTCCTCTGCTAATAAATCGTTTGAAGTGAACTCTCAATCCGTATGTATGTACACATGTAATAATAATAATAATAACATAAGTGTACCGCGTGTACCTGAAGCGTGTGAGACTGCCAAAGTGGCTGAACCTGGATCGACGGTACACTCACTCGCTCTGCATTCGTATGATAAAGGTGCGTTCACACGTAACCAATTAGATAAGACGATTGTTTTACCTACCGCTGAGGTATTCGTTCCTATTGGGAAAAAGCGTTATACCTTAAGATGCTTGATCGATAGCGCTTCACAGAATAATATAATTACACAGGAGTGTTGCCATAAATTAAAATTAAAAATTCAACCGCTCGCCAACTCTTCTTTAAAATCTGTGGGGTCATCGTCAACACCCATTAAGGGTTATGTCACTATGACAATACAATCGCGCGTGTCGGACTCGCATTATTGTGTGAAACTTCTAGTAGTAGATAAAATCACAGACAACCTACCTACCAAAGCGATATCCATGTCGATGTTGGATCACTTACAAAACATACCATTGGCAGATGAACACTGGAGCTCGCCGGGGAGTATAGAAGCAATTCTCGGCACTCAAATATTCGCACTTATTTTACTCGGAAGTAAAATAGCCCCGCATACCGCAAATGACTCACATATTGATGCTTCGGACTTAACCAAATCTGGCTTATACGCCCTACAAACATCGCTTGGATATATTATCACGGGGGAAATAGTCAATAACCCTGAGTATATGTCCTGGTCCTTCGGTCCTCTTGTGAATGAACTTGATAAAAGCATTGAAAAATTCTGGGAACTCGAAGAAGTTCCTTCCGTTAATATCACAAGTCCGGAAAATCACGTATGCGAACAATTGTACAAGTCAACGGTCACAAGAAACTCTTGTGGGCGTTACATAGTCTCGCTACCGTTTAAGAGTGATCCAGACAGGCTAGGTAACTCTTTTACTGCCGCTCAACGCCGTTTGGCCGCGCTTGAACGCAAGTTTGTTGTCCTTCCGGCCTTACGTCAAGCATATAACGACGTCATCACAGATTATATTGATAAAGGGTATCTCACAGAGATTCCATACTCACCGGCTGCGACAGCAAGTGGATATTTCATACCCCATCACGCTGTAGTGCGTCCGGATAAATCGACAACAAAAACTCGCGTGGTTTTAGACGCAAGCGCTAAAACTGACAATGGTTTATCATTAAATGACCTTTTGCACACTGGTCCTAATCTACAGGCCGATTTGTTTACGCTCCTTTTGAAATTTCGCTTTTTCAAAATTGCCATTACCGCGGACGTACAGCAAATGTACCTTAGAATTCTTTTAAATGAGAAAGATCGCAAATATCAGAAAATACTATACCGCTTTAATGACGCCGAGCCGTTGCGCATTCTACAGTTTAATTCTGTGGCGTTTGGTCTACGTTCTAGCCCGTTCCTGGCTATGCGAACGGTTCGCCAGTTGGCAGATGATGAACGCGAACGTTTCACTTACGCAGCGGAGGTCGCTAGCAGAGAGCTGTACATGGACGACCTTACGACATCTGTACATACGGTCGAAGATGGTAGCCGTCTAGCCGATGAATTGCTCGCATTATTCGAAGCCGGTGGGTTTAAGTTGGTCAAATGGGCAACTAACTCACCGGAACTTCTCGCTCACTTACCAGAGTCGCACCGGGCGGCGATCGAGTTCACGGACGACAATGACACTCTGAAAATTTTAGGTTTGAAATGGATACCTACTGCAGACGCTTTCTCATTCACAACCTCCACAACGACCGCAGTCAATACCAAGCGCGCTATCCTCTCAACCATCGCTCGTTTATTTGACGTGCTTGGCTTTGTAGCGCCGGTGACGCTCTACGCGAAAATCCTGATGCAGGAGCTGTGGACCGCTAAAATAGGATGGGATGAAGTTCCCCCCTCGGATATTGTCGACCGCTTCATTAAGTTTAAAGAAGAATTACCGCTGCTTACTGCTCTTCAAATACCGCGCCACTTAGGAATCGTGTCAGGCTGCACTGTTAATTTGGTGGCGTTCGGAGACGCTAGCATCAAAGCCTTCGGTTGCGTTATATACCTACACGTGGTACACCCGAATGACGACATATCCGTTCATCTGGTATGCTCAAAGTCTAAAGTGGCTCCATTGAAGACTGTATCGCTTGCGAGACTCGAACTGTGTGCCGCGCTTCTTCTTGCTAAACTTGCTAAACAAATTCACACCACGTTGAGTGACCGCTATCCAGTTCAGGACATTTTCGCCTTCTCAGACTCCACCGTCGCTTTATCTTGGATCCACGCGTCCCCGCACCGATGGCAGACCTTTGTAGCAAACCGGGTCACCAAAATCCAGGAGATGCTTCCCCCTGACCGGTTCTTCCATATAGAAGGCGTATCGAATCCGAGTGATGTAGTGTCAAGAGGAGTACTTCCCTCGCAACTAGTAAACCACCCGCTATGGTGGCGCGGTCCGTCGTGGATGAGCAGTCCTATTGTCGAATGGCCCGTAGTGCCATTTGACCCGTCTCGCGCGGAAGGCATGATTCCTGAAACGAAGCCATCAGTCACCCTAACAACTATTTCGATTATAAAGAACCCGCTGCTCCTAGAGCTCGCCCTCCGGACCTCGTCTTGGAAAAAAATAATACGAATAGTTGTGTACGTTCTACGCTTTGCTCGTAAGCTGCCTTTGGCATCAGAAGTGCAAGTTTCTGACTTAGAAACGGCCGAAGTAACGCTATTGAAAGATTTACAAAGCAAATACTTCTCAGACGAAATAAAAACCATCAAGAAAGGAAACTTACCGTCACCCGCTTTAAGGAAACTTGATCCTTTCATCGATCAAGCCGGACTACTTCGAGTAGGAGGTCGATTGACTAACGCTAACGTACCTTACGAAAACCGCCATCCAATATTACTGCCCCGCCGTGACCATTTGGTCGACATGATCATTGACGACTGTCATCGCTCCAACTGCCATACTGGATCCCACCTGGTCATGTCTTTGCTGAGGCAGCGCTACTGGATCCTCTCTGCCAGAAATATAATACGCCAACGCATACGGAAATGCAACTTCTGCTTTAAGGTCGCGCCTTCTCACCCAACGCCTCTGATGGCAAGCTTAATACCCGCTCGTGTGCAAGAAGCCAAACCTTTTGCTCACACAGGCGTAGACTACGCTGGACCGATAAGTATTACGCTTACACGGAAACGCGGTACACGAAGCCAACGGGCATACATTGTTCTTTTCTCGTGCTTGACCACTAGGTCAACACACCTGGAGATTGCATCGGATCTTTCAACGGAATCGTTTTTAGATGCCTTCAAACGGTTTTTAGCAAGACGAGGACCCGTGTCACGCATGTACTCCGACAACGCGGGTAATTTTATTTGCGCAAAAAGGCAGCTGGATGAACTGCATACGTTTTTAGCAGCTCAATCCACCTCAACGGCTTTAAGAAACGAGCTGAACAACCGTAGGATAGACTGGCGGACAATTGTGCCTCGAGCTCCTCACTGGGCTGGGGCCTGGGAGGCTAACGTTAAGTGCGTCAAATCACATTTATACCGCACTATAGGAAGCCAACTTCTATGCTATGAAGAACTATTAACGGTGCTCACGCAAATCGAATGCATCTTAAACTCGCGTCCGCTATGCTTAATGTCTGATCAACCGCATACCATTCTAACACCTGCGCATTTCCTAAACACGACCCCGTTGCAATCGCTTCCGGCTCTGGAAGTTGACACATCTAAAACAATCTATAACCGGAAAAAACTACTGGACAGCCTAGTCCAAAGCTATTGGAAGCGGTGGCACCTAGACTATTTGCACACATTGCAAGTGCGACAAAAATGGAACACGCCCGACGTTCAAATCCAGCCAGGCACTCTCGTGCTCATCCATCAGGATAACACACCACCACTTCACTGGCCTACTGGCATTATTGAGCAAGTGTATCCCGGTAAAGACGGAGTCACCCGTGCTGCCCTAGTTCGCACAGTCTCTGGAACCTTCAAGCGACCAGTCGTAAAGCTGTGCCCTCTTCCATCGCAATAGTTTATCCATTTAAGAAAATAAAATACAGTTATATTCGCATTTATAATATCTATAATTGTATTTATTATATCCTTATGACACATATATATCATCCACATATTTATATATTTCCTTACCATAACCTATCCTATTCAGTGCAACGATAGCACACCTTTTTTTTTTTTTTTTCTTGAAACTCCTGCGGTTTTTCAAGCCGGGGAGTATGTTTGCGCCGTTTTTTTGAAAATGTTACACATACGAAGGCACGCGCCATCAGAACTGAAGCGCGCGCCAAGCCTCGCTGATGACGCAACCCAACGGCAGCACACGGCGCTGCTATTGGCCGTTTGCGGCCACGACCTACAAAAGGTCATTCCGCGCGCTATAGCCACGGCCCGCCGCGCACCCGCTGTCTTACTTCACTTTCCATTTTTTGAACTATAACGATTACACGTTCTCCCGCCGTACCGCAGTGATTTACCGCCAAATTTACAACGGACAATTTCTACATCAATATTTTCATCATCCGCAACATCCCGTGCTCGAGTGTGTTATATTCGTGTGTTAGCCGCCCGTCTTCAACATCACCGATCCAGGATTCCGGTGTAGGAGTGCCCGCCGCCAGGGAAGCTAGTTGGCAAAGCAAGGTTAGTGCTCGGTCCTTATGGCTGCCTTCTTTCGTTTTGTGTAACGCAGCAACTTTTTTCCCATCCAAAAATCAGAACCCGCATTCCGCGACACCAGACGCTACCTAATGAGATATGAGTAAAGTCAAAGATCGCAATCTCAGCCAAAAAAAATCTCTCAAAATCGCTTTCTAAGAAAGTTAGCAGAGCAGAAATTCCATTAAATCATAAAATGTTTGCGGGATTAACTTCAAATTCATATAATATATGTTTTACGAGCACAATGTCTGGAGGCAATAAAGTTTTAGCTCGCAGGTGCAACTCTCTGAGGTACCTTGAAGAGGCTCTATGAAAACGTCGTGGAAACTTTTTTATTATATTCTGATACTTCGTCCTTTACTGCAAAGTATTTTTAAAAGAATTTAGTGTGGAATTTTAAAGGTTGATTATAAAATAAGTATTAACTCAGGTGTGGCAACATGAAAAGTTAGTACCTAGATATTTAAGAATTATTTATAAACTCTTTCGCATTAGTTGTCTGTAATATTTGTAAATATTGCGTTGGCTTTTATCTGCAGTAGAAAAGGTTAAATTAGAAAATAATTAAAAAAGTGAACAACATAAATATGATCGGGTATTTTATTTCAAACGAAACTTACTTATAATAAGTTCCAGTTTTATAAAACTTCACTTACTTTTAAAACATAACTCATACTAATGGAAAAATTAATATTATGCTCATGCTCATTGCTCATTCTAGAAACATTTCTAATTAATAACAATTTACTTTGAAAAAACACGTCAAAATTACACATCATAAACACATTAATTTATAACCAAGATTTTCTTACATTAAACCTAGAATTTAATTAAACGGTAAAATAAGGTTTCATTACACATTAGGTGCAATATTCTTTGCATAGTTTAGCGACGTGGTGCGCTGCAACGGCGCGCGGCGGCGGGGCGCGGCGGCGGCGTTGTGACATCGTCTTCGGTCGCGGGCCGCGCGGAGAATGCTTGCAGGCGACACGTGCCCGCCATCATTCTACCTACAACCCTGTGACGCTGTGTCACATTATAGTGAAAATGATGTAAGAAAACAAGATAGAACTGATTTTAGAGAAAGCTTTTTCCTTATGATTTTTTTTTATTATTTTTTTACACTAAAAACATAAAAAAACTGTTATATTAAAGTGAATTTTATTAAACTTTTGCTCTAACACAGGATAAACGTTACAATATAGTTTTACATAAATAGGACTCTATTCTACTTATAGGAAATTAGGTGCAGTATTCCTTGCACAGTTTGGCGACGTGGTGCGCTGCGACGGCGGCGCGGCGCGGCAGCGTGGCGACATCGTCCCCGGTCGCGGCCCGCGCAGAGAACGCTTGCAGGCGACACGTGCCCGCCATCATTCTACCTACGATCCTGTGACATCAACACAATAAACAATTGGCTGTGACATACAGACTGAGAGTCCAATAGGGTTATTTTTTTATATTTTGGTACGGAACCCTAAAAATAAAATAATAAAACAAGAGACTTTTTTTTTTTCAAAACAAGCTTCTGTTGGAAATGCAGTGAAACCGAAAATCATAAAATATTAAGTACTACGCCCCGCGGTTTGACTCGATCCAACAGAAACCGTTTTCCAATTCATTAAACTGTTTCAGTTTCAAGTGAAAGCTTTTATTAGTATAGGTATGTACCTAAATAGGGACTGAGAGATAACACAAGTTTATTTTTTTTCTATATTCAAATTAGTTAAAAAAGTTTTATTACCGAACAGTGCAAGGAGGCTTCAACTCGGGCAGCAAGAAGTCTATCTCGTAGTATACGACCTGCATGGCCGGCCCGCTGTCGTCTCTAACCACCAGTACCTTGGAACCGGACTCCCCGGCCCTTACGCTTACACATTTCGCTACAAAATTTTAGTTGAAAAGTACAGTCCGTAAATAATTATAGAAACTAAATGCAGAGTAATAAGGAAAGAGTATGCTAAGCCAAAAAGGACACGTTGTACTCATCATTACGAGTAACACTGTGACTCGTTTGGTGTGACTCGTTGGGAATCCACCTTATGAACAATTTTTACTACGGGACCAACTCGGAGTTTGCGAATTCAAATCTTTAAAACCCAGTGTAAATAGGCTACAGAGTCAGGGATAGTGTAGCTTTCCATCAGTGAAATATTTTAAAAATTGGATCAGTTGTTCCAGAGATAACCCTCTACAAACACACATCCATACAAGCTTTACCTGTTAGATTTTGTTAGTAGTTGGGTAGATGTTTATAAATGTACCTACAAAAACTTACCGACAATTTCATAGAATATCAATACGCCAATATCTTGTAGAGATTTATGCCATTTGAGCACTTTTTCGACCGGGCCCGAAAATGCTCTGGGGCCGCTTTTTTGAAGAGCCTGTTATTAATAAAACATTTGAAAGTTAGTGACTGTAATACAGGGTTATAAGGAATGGGTATGCTAAGCCAAAAAGGGTTTATAGTACTCATCATTATGAACAACTTTTACTGAGGGACCAACCCCAAAATCGCAAAAAAAAATCAGTTATTCTATAAAAAAAAATCAATGACTGTTGACAAAATGTATGGATCAGTTGATTTTTTTTCCGCGATTTCCGGGTTGGTCTCATTGTAAAAGTTGTTCATATTGAGTGATATTGATAAGTACCTACTATGAGTCTATTTCGGCGTTGCACACCCTTTCCATAAAACCCTGTATTCTACTCGCAGTAGTGGCAGTAGTAAGTAGACACACTTTATTTCGTAATTTAGATCAAATCAATTTAAACTTTACTTAAGCAAACGGTATCCTAATTGAAACGGCTAAATAAGAAAAATCCAGTAAAAAGAATAGCTCGAGCATAGAAATTGGCACAACTGAAAGAAAAAGACTAAAGAAATATTCGATCCAAGATTTTTCCAAGACAAAAGGCTACGGATATTGCATCGGCGCTGTCGGCACTTCCCGCAATGAGCGGCTTATTTGCGAAAACGGAATTTCAACTTTGTAAAAGGCTGCTAAGTTTGTAAAAGGTAAAAGAATGCTACATTGAATTGAAACGCTAGAATATATGTTGGGTTTTTCAAGGTCAGAGTGAAGCTATCTTCTAAGTCTGCGTGCTTCATCTTCAGCCACTTCGTCGCTTAACAACAGGCGAATTGGTGGTCAAACGTAGACTTAAACGCTATAAACAATATATTTTATGAAATATCTACCAAGACTCATAGTGGATACCACATGAGTAGGTATTCATTACTTGTAAGGTATACTGCTAAGGATCCTCTCTTGTCTTACCATTATTTAGCCTCAATCCTGCACCAATCGGGTCTAGGTCCGTAGGTCCGACCCATGACTTTAATAATATTGTCGACCTACTCGTATCTCGTTGCTCGAAGACCAACGCTTCGCTTTTCTATAGTAAGATGTTCTAACTGTAAACTTAACATGTCCACGGGCTGCTAATAAGCATTTCAATCGATCAGTGTAATTAAACAGCTCAATCAACATAATAAAGTAGGTATTTAAAGTCACGTTGAAAAACGATTCCTTTTCCAATTCTAAATAAAACGAGGTTAAAAATGTTAAAACACCCGTGAGTCTATTTACAAAACTCTTTAAGCGTTTTATGATCTCAGCATCAAGATTGAGTCGTCAATAGGCTATAAAGTGCCTGCAGTCATTTAGCTGTTCAACAGCTTTATTACGCCATAGCTCAAGTAATTTAACTGTTGTTGCCTTGATAACGGCAATCGAATTTTCGCTAGATTTTGCTAAAATTAATGTTAGTTCAAAGGAAAACTATTTTCTCATCAAGCCATAATAGGCGTTTATTTTGACGGATGATTAAAAAGCTATTGGCAAACTATGTTTATACTTGTAGATATGCTTTGCCTAAAACGAGATTTGAGTTTCAAATTAGCTTGCTATAGAACCTTCTCGGTTCTGTACTCATCTTGTGCAGGTCATGGCCTGGCCAGCAGATAAGATTATAACTAAGCATATATAGGTACATTTGACGGCGTATTAGGTTTCAATCAGTTCACTGAGAAAAATGGCCATCTAAATTCAGCTAAAAGAAAGATGAATTCACTTAAAGTACAAAGTAGACATCTCTCAAACACTGGTGCTAATCATCGTACTTCTGGTAGTATCAGTATACTTTAAGTGAATTCATCATTCTTTTAGCGGAATTTAGATGGCCATTTTACTCAGCATGTCATCGGTTTAAACAGCCTGGCTTTCCATTAGCTCGCAACATTCGACACGTACCGAAGAATGTACGAAGCAACTGCCTTTGGTGTCTTCTACTCGTAAGTTGTACAAAAGCGCAACAAGTAAGGAAGTTTCTTAGCCTAGCAAGAGGTAGTTAGGTAGTTAGTGCTATAATTAACGAAACTACTGGAGTACTACCTAGGCATTGTTAACGAACCTAACTTACCTGAAGAGTAAAGTTGTAGGTCTAGGTGTCGAGCAACAGGCTTGCATGTTTTTACAAGGACTGTTAAGCTCCAAAGTCATGTACCAACTAAGTTAGTTTGTACTACCACGTACTACTACCTACTAGGTGGACAACTTTGACCATCAACCAGAGAAGATAAATGTATCTTTAAATCTTCTGTTGCAGTCTTCTTTTTGTAAAATCGTGTTTGTTACAGGTCAACTTCAGGTATGAACGGAGGTATAGTGACATATAGCTTGAACTCGTACCTACCTCAGAATTTATGTAGGATAGACTTTTGTTTTCTTTTTGACGAGAGATGGTGCAAGAGTAAAATCAATTGAGTTATATAGTTTCGGAGGCCAAGATTCACTTTGGGTCAATGCGCCTGAACATTTAGTAACGTTTCAGAAAAATGTACCTACAGTTCCTTTTGGGTCCCGTTACTAATAGGAACTGTACATTGGGTATTTATGTACATTAGGTACATATTAGGAATTGGGTACCGCAGAGAGAAAAAAATCCTCTAATAAGATACACTGATAAACCCAGTCCAAAGTATCAGTGGACAATTACTGTTATTTATTTGTGTGTTCAGCAATTAGGTACGTTTTATCATTGTTTTTGCAGTATTCTCCATCCAGGTACGGCATTGCTGTAAATCACTTGTGAATGAATGATTTACGGCATTGCCATACCTACCTGCCATAATCCCGTACCTGCCTTATTGATTCGTAAGCAGTGCACTTCAGGTTCAGGAGTGTCACTGGCAGTGACACGGGTTATTTATGATAGGGCTGTGTGGTAAAAAATTTAAGAACAAAAGGGTGATCAGATTTATAGCTGTTCTGATATCTCAAACATTTGTTAGCTCTGTTGTTTTTGTTTACAAATTTATAGCTGGATATTCTTTCATATATATTTAGATACAATGACGACTGTGAAGCAGCTGACAAAAACTGGGTACAGATTTATGAACACTAGTTCTGGAGTTACAAATTATGATCTTTGGCCTCAAGTGTCGCTGAAATATTTCTTCAACTAAACGATAATCTTTTAAGAAACTCTCATGTTGTTAAGCCTGTACGCTTACATTTTATATTAAAGTAAATACAATTTTCACATAACAAAAATCATCTATTTTCATTTCCATTTTTTCCGGAATATTTTCCACGATGTCATAAAACTATATGAGCGAGGTTCATAAAATGTGGATTACGAAGTTGTCCAACGATCGTGTTTAATAAGAAAGGAATGAGCTCGCGAGCTCTTTCTAGATGATTTATAGAGATTTGGTCCGGCTGTGATCTGATAAGAACGAGCTGAATAGGGAATATGAAGAGTTCAGTTTGACGGCGTAAGTTATGTCTTGACGTTCCTACCTAATTCAATTTAGAAGATTTTGCTCCTTATTTATCACAATTTGGAAATTATGTAAATGTAGAGGTAAATGTTTATTAAACGATTTGTTATCTATAAAGTGTGTGGCAATGGTAATTAGGTGTATCCTAAACTGTTTGTGTACTTCATCTTTGACCTCATCGTCGCTTACGAACAGGCGAGTTGGTAGATTTATTCAAAATAAACAAAGTTGATGCCTAAAATAAAATAAAGCCTGGGCCTGGAACTTCGTGCCCATTGCTGCTTTGCTATTAACGTCGCAGATTTGGTCAAACTTGGCCTAAGGCATTCAAGCTTAATGTACCTAGATATGCATAAATGAAAGAGTTTTTGGAATCTTAGCAGTAGTTTTCTATAAAAACATCTTAACATATAAAGCTCATTATGGGAATATTAATACCTATAGATACCCAGATACCTAGAGAAAAGTCAAGTAGGTAGCTATGTACTGCTAATGCAAAAAGTTTACCTTTAGCTTATCGGCGCGGGTCATAATTTGATTCGGGGTATCGCTTCTCAGTAAATCCAATTCATTTGGTTTTTTCGGCTGAGGCACTGAAACAAAATAGAATTTGTCTTTCAATTTGGATCACTGCGACCTCCAGGACTTTTATACCTAGACTCAAAGAAGATTAACGATTTTGGGCGTGGTTATTTAACTAAATATAAGTAGCTCTAAAAAAATCTTGCTGTCTCGCTTCTCACTAATAGCCCATAACTTAATTTAATGTCAATTTAATTTCATTTAGTTTATATATTTTTGTTTATTTAATTAGATTTGAATGTAATAATCTGAAATAAAAAAAATATGTTTTCTTCTAAAATTACATTTAATATGAAGGTATGTAAGTTTTTTACCACTAAACGGTAGAACCGACTCAACGGATTTACATTAAATTGGGAATGAAGGTCTTTCGTGGTCTAGATTAATACATTGCATAAGTATTAGGTATCCCGGAAAACTCATGTTACCCTTTTGATCGCGGGTAAAACAGCGGAACGCAGCTAGTTAAAGATAAAGTTGTCCATAATCTCACCATCACCACTTTACCACCACTCACCAGCATTTTTTTATGTTGTCATTAAAATTTCAGCGAACATTTTGGATCCATTTCAAAATTGTGGTTTTAAAGGATAGGTACCTACCACTTTGAAATGCAAATAGAAGACAACTTTATTGCTGGGTCATCTAACAGTTATTCAAAATTCTACAACTAAATGAATGAGGCGAAAACTTCACTTAGGTATGTAGGTAAGTACCTAAAAATCAAAGCCTAAATGATAAATGCCTTGCTCTATATGGCGGCAATAATAATACCTATACCTAATTGATTTATGCATACGAGTTTTATGTCTTAAACTATCTAATAAAAAAAATTAAAGTGGAAAAACAAAATGGTTTGTTTTTAACTTCTTTCACTTCTTTCACGAGACGAGATATCATGTCAAGTAGTCCGATTGCCCACATGCTTATATCCTGTCTTTAAATTGTTTCACTGTAACTCTTGAAATCATAACACATTTGAAGTTCCTTAAACTCACGAACATTAAAATCTTTTCAAGAAAACTTAGTTTCCTCGAAAATACAGGATAATGAGCTTGTTAAAGCAAGAGCAAGCCACTCTTGCACGTCCTTCGCAGCGATGCATCAAGTCGCAGCGCTTTTTAGCTTCGCAGACATAACGGAAAATTGAAAGAATTTCCTCGCTTTATTCTAGAAGTTTACGAAGCACTTTATTCGATGTCTTTGTTTCATCTCAAATGATATCTAAGTACTGGTTGAATTTTTGTTTCTGACTTTTATAACGTATTGTTTTTCAGAAATCAAGTCATGTGCAGTCACCGAAGTCGGATTAGATCGATGTGTGCAGTCCTGTTTTAATTTTTTTATTAACACCTACACCACATTTTCGTCTTACGATAATATAATTATATGATAGGTACCTTCGTGATGAAAAACCAAATTTCAAAGCTTGTTGTAAACTGCAGCATGAAGATAAAATTGTCGCAATTAATTCAATAATTTATATATTTAAAGGAGGGTCAAATACAACAATAGTAAGTAAATAACACACTTTCGCCACGTCCTTTGTCAAATATCAAATACCTAGTCAGATCTACCTGGTATACCTATCTAGTTTAATACAAAACTTTTATGAACTTCATTGCTATTGAAAAAGTTGAATGAAGCCATCTGCCGTAGTCGAGATGAAAATGAGCCAATACAAGTTTTCGTGTAGTTTTAGTCAAACAATTGAAAGGTTTTTTGATTTGAATTTCTTTTATCCCATATTATTTTCAGAGTTATTTTAGAATAGATTTCAACTTGGTTTGAATTTAAAAATCCACATTGACATAGGTAACATAGGTAGGTATCTACAGAGTAATACAGAAAAGTTATGCTAAGCCGAAAAGCGCTCCTAGTACCTACTTACTCATCATTATGAACAACTTTTATTATAGGATCAATCCGGGCTCGACTCACTCGACGAAATGTATGGAACAGATTTCTTTTTCGCGAATTCCGGGTTGGTCCGATAGTAAAAATTGATCATAATAATGAGGGCTGTGAGCCCTTTTCGACCCTTTTCTGTATAATCCTGTTTTGTCAGCTAAATTTCAACTTACCAGAAGACTTTTGCTGTAAGTTTTCTTTATTATGGCCGACCATTTGTTGAGGTAGAGGTTTAGGCATTGCACCAAGTTTTGGCGATTCTGATGAAAAAAAGTGAATTATATTTCTTTGGGCTGAAAATTGTTATGTTAAATGAAGTGATGATACATTCGTCTCGAAGATATATATCGATTGATTTACTCATGACTTTAGTTTATTACGTAGGTTTTAACTAAAAAGTTAAATGTAAATAGTAAAATAATGCGGTAACAGGTAGGTAGGTAATACAAATTACATAAGTTATACTTAGTTTCAATATAACCGAGGCAAAATTTACATCAATTGAAAAACTCCACTGTACCAGAATTTACTAGATTAGACTTTTAACTAGAATCCACAACTATAATATATTCCCAAAACGAACTGTACCTAATAGCTGGAAAAACTGTATCAAATTTCATCCATAAAAATAGTCCTAAAACATACCAACTTGAGGACCAAAGCTATTTTCTTTATTTTTGTTTCTATCAATACCATTGAAACTACGGTTTTGATAGTTGCTCCCGAAACTGCGGTTAATTGGAGTGGCGTTCCTCTGAATTTGTTGACCTGGAAACCCGACCGATGTTGGTGTTATTCCGAGTTGTTGATGTTGACCACAATGAGATAACAAACGTAGGTAGGTACATAAATATGTGAATTGTGGAAAGTTCATCATTCACTTTTTAGTTTTAGTCGAAATGGTAAGTCAAAATGGTAAGTCGAATCGAAATGGTACCTAAGTTAATTAAAAATTTAAAACAAGCTTTTATTGAATTGTCATCGGAGTTACACACGTAGGTAGGTTTACCAAATTTCGGCTCAATCGGACATCAGGACGTGGTTCAAAATTGAGTAGCAAGATTCCATCCGAACAAACATATTAAGTAAGTAGGTAGTTACATTCATGTTTTGCAAGACAAATAAAAGCTTTTAAAAAGTAACTCTCATGGTACTAACTTAATGTTAGGCTACATAAGTAGATACATTATTTGCAGAAAATGAACGACGAAAAATAGATAGATAGATAAACGAAGCTAACTAGATAAAAAAATGTCTTATCCTGGAATAGGGGTCTAAAATTTTAAAGCCAAGCAAAGGTGTCATGTAGCGAGTAATACAAAAGGTTATTTTAAATTATGTATTTACCTATTATATGTTTATTTTAATACTGGAAGCATAAAAAACTTACCAGAAGTAATGTACTGTGCGCTGTTATCAGTGTATCCGGCTAAATAACTAGGATCAATCCCAGACATCTGTCCAGCCATCTAAAAGTAAGTAAGGTGAAATAATTTTGTCTCTTTGTCTTTTAGGAACAGCTACCTACTTTACAATACCTGTATCATAAGACCAAAACACTTACAGGTTCCTGTCTAAATCTCTGGCCCATTTGAGGGGTCATGTTATGTTGGACGCCCATGTTTGGCTGAGGTCCCAGGTTTTGCTGAGCACCCATGTTAGGCTGAACATTAAAATTACGCTGACCGCTTACATTCTGATAAGCTCCTATATTCATCTGAGCGCCCATGTTCTGATTAGCACCCATGTTTTGCAAAGCACCCATATTTTGCTGACCACCCATGTTTTGCTGAGAACCTATGTTTTGAGCACCCATGTTGTGCTGAGCACTCATGTTATGCAAAGTACCCATGTTTTGTTGAGCACTCATGTTAGACTGAGCACCCATGTTGTTCTGAGCGCCCATGTTGTTCTGAGCACCCATGTTGTTCTGAGCGCCCATGTTGTTCTGAGCGCCCATGTTATCATGAAGACCGCTCATGTTTTGTTGAGCAGATAAATTATTTTGTGCGATTGGGAACTCTGATGCGAAAGGACCACCGAAGTACATTGTTTCGGGAGGTCTAGAAAGAAAAAATATGTTATACTCAGTGACGTGTAAAGGTCCTTTAGGTTTTACCGACATTGATTTTTTTTCGTAATAGGTAAATTTCGTTTGCAAAGCCTTTGTAGTTTGGTAGTTTTATGTGCTTCTTACGTTCCTACGTAGGTATGTGTAGGTAAATACTGACTGGGCAGTTTACGTAAGTAAGTATTTACTAACAAGCTCTAGTGCCATATAAATGCAATTTACTATGCTGAAAATCATGTCTTACGCTACTGGTATTTTTTTCTAAATACCTACCTACATAAGTCCATTAAATCTAGGTAAAAAGTATTATTACGTACATCATGTTGCTTCTAACGGCGTTTGTAGGAAATGCTATCATTTGATTTCCCTGTGGATATTCTGAAAAATAAATGTTCGTGAGTAAAACTGACGAAAATGAATTTGGCTGTCATCTGTAGGTACAAATAATTTTAACGCACCACCAGTTCTTGGCTCTCTAACGACAAATCTATCCATTTTAAGCCTAAATTTATTAGAAAAAGATTTAGATTTCTATAAATACCAAAATGAATCTAATACGGGTTGTCGAAATTTAAAACTTGCAAACTTAAATTAAATTTTCCCGCCAACATTACGGTTCTATTTTTTTTTTCTCTCAACGGAAACGCTAAAGCTATGGAAGCATTACCGCCAATGTATAATTTTTTAGGCATAAAAAATAAACCATCTGAAAGTGAGTATAGGCAGTGGTGAAACGTGTATTTTGCGTTGTATCTTATATCCCTAAAAAGTAATACTTCATCCCTTTTCTATCAAGACGAGACAGTATAGCGTTTGATACATTTAGTTTGCCCATTGGTTGAATAAAAAAACTATGTTGACAACTAAGTTTTCTTTGACATGTAGGACATAGACGTTGGATAGGTTGTCATTCTAAATGTCACATTGTTTCTAATGTCATTGTCAAATTTCTATTTTCATAGGGCTGCCAGGGTAGGGGCTTTTGTCGCGAATTTGAGGGAAAAATTGGCCTCATGGGGAAATTTTGGAGAAATTATTTACATAGTTTGAGAAAACCATTGGAGGAAAAATAATGAATTGAGGATTTCAGTTTTATTTTTTATTCTCATCTGAGGTTTTTTCTCAAATAAATAGATACTATCAAATTAGTTTACAGTTAACACTGCTTATCAATATAGAAACAACATTTATACTTTTACACTACCACGATTTTGGTCTAAGGTGGTTCTTAAGTCGTTTTAACTTAAAATAAAGTGGAATTTTGGAAAATAAAACTGGTCGGAATCAGAACGGGTAAATTAAAAATTAAACCTGGTAACTCTTTATTTAGGTGTAATTATTATTATTCATCTTCGTGTTTCGTAAACAATAGTTTTTATTCTTGTATCAATTATTATAGGCTCTCAACTGTTTGTACGACTAATTCATAAAATGGAATTACAAGACACTTATTACAATAAGTCGGAATACGTTGAAACAGTATGTCACTTCGGATATTATTCTCACAGCCATATGAATCATCGAGCTAACAACTAATGGCCAACCACAACCTTTCAGGCTTCGGGCAATAAAGTAAGCAGGCAGACGGTACTCTGTGGATCTCAAAACATCGTATTACATGGCAAAGTAATCGTACAAAGCGATGCGATTATCAGAGGAGACTTGGGAAATGTAAAAACAGGAAGGTTTTGTATCATCAGCAAAGGCTCAGTCATACGACCTCCTTTCAAGAAATTTAGCAAAGGGTAAGTTGAGTAGTAAAATTTTGCTTTAGCTTTACTTGCTTGCTTGATATTTTAGGCAGAGTAGCTAATACTAATTGAAAGTGTATCTTAGTGGAGCTGCAACTATACATTTGAATTTTGCATTAAACAGATGGACAGATACTTACCTATTCTAGCTTATCTATACTTCTATACTAATATTATAAAGAAGTAAAGTTTGTTTGTTTGTATATTTGTTAAATTGTAAGGGGTAATCTCGGGATCTACTGAACCGATTTTAAAAATTCTTTCACCAATAGAAAGCCACATTATTGCTGAGTGTCATATAAAAAACCGAAAAAAAAATAAAAAGGCTTTTGTAGTCCGTTTTGCAAAGTGAATCGGAGAAAAAACGGTCCGGACGGCGCGCGATGGCTTCGGGTTTAATTAACATTATGCCCAACGAAGTGGGCAAGGGTCAGCTAGTCTATCTATAAAGTATACAATTTTACTTTTCATTGATAAGAGTAGTGTCATAAAATCAAGAAAATGAACCACATTTTATGTAAATAAAACTAGCTAGAAATTTTTGGCATTAAACCTTAAAAGGTTTAGTTAACCTATGAATAAAACTGCAACTTTTCAATTTCAGAGTGGCATTCTTCCCTCTACAAATGGGTGACCATGTCTTTGTTGGTGAAAATACTGTCGTCAATGCAGCTGTTGTAGGCTCCTATGTGTATATAGGAAAGAATGTTGTCATCGTAAGTATTTTTAGTCAGTCTATGGTGCAGAATCTATTATGTAAACCATTTGAATTTATGAAACTGGTTTTTGTAACCGTTTTAGTTATTAGTAAATATTTGACAAATAAATAACTTAACATTCCATGACGGGCATCACAGACATAGAGAAAAAGATGGCAAAAATTTTAGAGTTGTTCTTAGTTTAATTTAAAAACTGCTGCAGCAGGATCTACACCAATAAACCAGCCCCAACGAAAAATCTACATTGTGTGACATCTACCTGAATGTAAAACCCAACAGTTCATCATTTGTTTTAAATGTTACAGGGCCGAAGATGTGTACTAAAAGACTGCTGCATGATAGAAGACAACTCAGTACTCCCAGCGGAGACCGTGGTCCCTTCCTTCGCAAGATACTCCGGTAGCCCTGCTCGCCTCATCACAACACTACCGGAAGCAATGCCTGACCTTATGACAGACTTCACTAAGAGCTACTATCAACATTTCTTACCCACTACCAATGTTAATTAATCTAGGTTCTAAGTTATAGTTTTATTTATTTTACTTTACTAATTATAGTGCTTTTGTTGTAATTATTGTATTATGGAAAAAATGCTAAGCGCAAATTACACACTTGATAGACTAATGAAAAATATCTTTTATATTTCATGAATCACTTCGAATAAAAAAAATACCATAAATAAGTCCATCCAACTGTGTAGAAGAGAATTTTCGAGAATTTTTTAATTAATTTTAAATCCGAATGTACCTTCAATGACTCAGAACCATATAAAAAAGTTTTGCTTCTTTATTTTATATACAATTTTTCCCTCTGTATCCTTAATTCCTCATAAAAAATCTTAGCAACTCTTGCGCGGGCCTGGAAGGCAGAGATGAGTTTGTTTGAGAATCCTTTCATTACCGGAACCGGCAACAATCACAGCAGCGATAAGGTGATACGTTTCAGTCATGGCGCGAAATTTAAATTTCAAACTGTTTTTTAAAATGGGTCACAAAATTAGTAATAATAGAATTTGCGACAATCATTGAGCATTCCTTACGATGTTTTGTGAATGTTAAAAACAATAATGCACCTAATTACTCAAATATATCAATATGGTCTTCGATCGCAAGTTTAACGGTTAATTAGCTAATTTTTTAGTAATATTGAGCGTTTACTCCCACCTGTTCTGTTGAGTAGTTCTGTTGACAGAACTACCTACTGATAATTTCTCCGCATTAGTTCTCAGTTGCGGAATCTTTGCAAAATGGTGGAGTTATGGGGGTTAGTAATTAAAAACATACAAAAATTCAAACTCGTAATCAGAAATCAGAAAATTAGAAATCAAAAAACAGAAAACCATAAATAACATTGGGTGACGAATCAACATCGAGCTGTGCTGTGCTGTGTTTCTTAAGCTACGTTTTTTTAAGAATCAACATCAAGCTGTGCTGCGCTTTGCTTAGCTCAGTTTAAAGCCGAACGTCCAGCGCCGGCTAAACTAAATGAAAACTGAACTCACTGAACTAAGCTAAGCTAAACTAGAACTACGTTGTCCGTCCACCAAAAAAGTAATCAGCACATAAAAATCCCTAAAAAACATAGCACAGTTCGGCACAGCGCGGCTCAGCACGGCGGGTAGCGCGCCTCGCTCGAGACTGCTGCGTTTTTAAACAGAGCGTAGCCTCACACAGCGCAGCACAGCATGGTTTGTTTCTATCCTCATTGAAATATTAGACTAGCGAGTTGACCAAACATAGCACAGCGCAGTACAGCGCAGCACAGCTCGATGTTGATTCGTCACCCTAAAGGTAAGTCAGTTTTACAAAAAATACACGGTTAGATTAGATTTACAGGAATAATAATTATATTCCTGTAATCGTGTATCTAATAATACGAAAAAAGTTAAATTATAACGAGAAAAAAAAACGATTGTTACTGATTAAAAAAAAACTTATATTCATTTTACAATATTAAGGCAGGTAAACGCCTATAGTTGTGTTTGCTTGTGTGTTTGTTTGTCACAACAGAACTACCTAACAGAACAGGTGGGAACTATATTCCCATATGTTTTGTGGACAGAACTAATGGGAAAAAAATCCCAGTAGTTCTGTCAACAGAACAGGTGGGAGTAAACGTGCTTGAGCATTACTGTTTATTACCTCTATAAAATATTGTAAAATATACTCAATGATTAACGCAACTTTTATTATTAGGTACTTAATTTAGTTAGCCGGTCTAGTTCCAAGGACGAAAACACAGTTTAAAATTCAAATTTCGCGCCATTTTCGAAACATTTCGGCTTCCATTTCAACCTTCTTTTTGAGCAAAAAGTGCTTCCAAATCGACTCACTAATTTATCAAGCAACCAGCTCGTCTGATGGTAATCGTCACGCTTGACGGACTGCAAAACAGATATGAAACTTGAAGCCACAGCGTGAATCGGAACGTAACTGTCTGTTTGATGACAAGACGCACAAAGCGCATAGTTTTCCAGCAGAAACACACAATAATATGTTGGGCTTTATTGCTTTGTGATAAGAACTATTATTGAGTAAACTTAAACATAGTGTTTGCAGTTTAACCTCCGTGTCGAATTTTCGAAATAGTTCATGATTTGTCGTCGTAGCGTAGGGTTTTTATCTGTTTCGTTTATTGTTTTATATCAATATTTTTGTTGTTTATTTGATGAATTAAATGTAACTGTAGTGTTAAATGCCTTAAAACATATTGATCGTGCTATTTTTAGTTATGGATTATCATTATTCGGACCTTTGTTTGCCGAATGATCCAATGATGTCGGGTGGGTAATATTTTTTCGAAAGGAATCGATACCTTAGCATAAAACTTGTTGCTTGATTATTTTCTTCCTCCTTCCTGGTTCACTTTACCTGAACTAAAGCTTACGGACGGTGTAGCTGTCAGCTACACAGAACTATTTGATTTTATTACCATGACTACTTTTGCAGAACTTTCCTTTTAGAGGACTTCAAAGTAGGCAAGTAACTAAAATTGATGGATAAATTACTAACTGAAACATCTTACAGATATAAAAAATACTACAGATAGGCAATTAAGTTCTAGGTACCTTGTTTAAGGCATTTTTCATTAATAATAAATATGTCTACTGAATTTAGTGTGTAGAACTAGAAAGATAAAATAAGTATCTATGTTTTTCCCGCCGCTTAACCGGTGCACTGAACAAACGTCCTACGTATCAGAAATATTGTTCTTTTAATTGATAAAATCATTTTTAGAATTGGTCCAATATTCGGAGAGATTGGCCCCCTCTTCGCTACTGCAGTATGAGCTATACATATAGTAAACAAAGTTCTAAACCAACATTCTTCATCTTCCTAATTATCCTATTATACATATTATCATTCATAAATTTTGTTTTATGTTTTTAGGAAAACATACAGCCACCAGTATAAATTTGTATTTAGACCTTTTGTAGCATCACATACAAAAAACAAACTATTTGAGCAATTTGCACATTTTCAGCACCCTATACACAAGAATTTGCACCACAATATTTGATACCAACTCGAGAAGCCGAATATGAAGTTAGGAGCAGCATCCTAGTCGACGGAGGAGACAGGTTCGGAGTCTCCTCCGTGGTTTTTGACAAATATGAAGAGCTTATATGGATGGGGAATCAAGGTGTAAGTAAGAAAATATAAAGTAAGTAAAAAAATAGTCTAGTTTTGCACTACTATTAAATTTAAACAATAATAATAAAAATATGTATTTCAAAAACCTGAATTTAGCTCCCTTGTTTTTGATTTCTTTAAACAACTTGCTAAAACCAAGCTATTAACTGACTAACGCGCTGTTGCTTACCTTTATACATTTATGTACCATTGGTAGCTATATCAACTGTTTTTCTACAAACTATAGTCCACAGTACCCTATCTATTTTTATCAAAAGAGCATCTAAATAGTGGTAAAGAACTTTATGGCTTTCCTGCAAGTTCATAGAGTTCACTTTTCAGGGTCACGTAACCTCATACTACGGTCCGAGCATGCAGAAATATACGTCATTCCAAGTCCACGAAACAGAAGAAATTAGGGACATCATAACACACGAAGAAGCACTTTTTATACTGTCAAAGTCAATGCTGCGAAAACAAATACGAAGAGGCCTACCGAAACATACATATAAGTAATACCTTTTAATTTAAACATCTCAACCTATCTTCCAAGCTATGATAATTCAGCTGATTGGATTTAGATCTTACGCTGCAAAGATTAGGTTCAAATTCCAACAATGAGCTTGACTTTCCTGGCAAGGAATTGTCTACTTGAAAAAACTCTTAAATTGCAACTCGCGTTAAATAACAATTACCGAAAGAGAAAACTGTTCGAGCAAAGTGATTATAGTGCAAGTGTAAGTTATTAAGAACATGTGAACATTGTGTCTTCGCCTTAATAGAAACAATAAGAAAAGTGTTATTGGACACATTCTTAGTAAATAGTTGCCTAGAAATTTAAGTTACATTTAAATTACATTTGTTGATTGCAATTTTATTAAGAAATGGTCTTTTGGCGTTTCTTAAGCAATTCTACTATCCTATCCTACTAATATTATAAAAGTAAATGTTTGTGAGTATGTTTGTTACTACTTCACACTAAAACATCTAAACAGATTTGGATAAAATTTGCTATGAAAGTAGCTTAAACCCTGGATTAACACATAGGCTACTTTTTATCCTAAAACCTGAGTAAAACCGCGGGGCTCAGCGAATGGAAAAATAAAATCTAATATATTTTCAGATCCCCAAACATGATAGATATGCAATGCCTGTTTCAAGAAAGTCCAACGAAATTGCTCATGGGAGGGCATCAAAACAAGCTTCTGGAACTTGATATTACTAAGATGGTGGAAACTGTTATTGTAAGTGTTAATATATAAAACTACACACACTCATACATCACTCACATAAAACACGGACCAAAAAAGAGTGACATAAAACACATAAGGCGCGTCGCTCACTGGTAAGTCGAGGCGGCGGCGCGGCGTCGCAGCTTGTATATACCTTGTATATGAAGCGCACTGCCATTAATTTGTAAAGAAATCCTTTGTTGCGGCGCGCCGCTTATGCGCCCGCGCCTCGACTCCGCCTCGACTGTTGATCGTGTGAGCGACGCGCCTAATTGTGCAAGTTGGTTTCATAAAACAGGACTTTGGTGTTTTGCTTTTGAAGGCACTGTAATTCTTATGTATCATTGTGATAAGAGTGTAAATCATCAACCAATGTATGTCAGCAGCAGGAAGCATGGGGCTACCGTCGTCACATAATATGACCTCCGAAAGTACGCCATCAATGAGGTAGACGGGAATTAATACCCAACATTCACATTATATATTACTTTCAAACCAAAAATGTATTGAAAATAACAACAACACGAGACGTGACGTGACGTGTCGTTTAATATCAGGCGAAGTAATGCTTGTCTCGTCATTGAATAATAATATCAAAATATTCACGTTTTGAATTTAGCCGATTCAAGAAGAAGGTTACGCAGTACTCCGCAGCGGGGGCGCTTCAGTAGTCGCGTGTGGCAGCGCAAACGGTGACGTCACACTGCGGGATGTCAGGACCAACTCGCCAGAGCATACCTTCAAGGCACACACTGCTTGCCTCTCCGACTTGGATATGCAGGGAGATTTGTTGATCACTTGCGGGTTTACCGACTCGTGAGTGCTTTTATTTTAATTTCGACTAGTCTAGGTTGCACGTCTTGCACTCACCTCTTGAAAAAGATTAACGAGCGTAATTTAATCTATAGTCGGAGTATCCGACTCAATCTTATGTTTTCTATCCAATAATGTTACCTGTCAAATAGTCAATAGTCAAATATAGGGTCAGAAATGAAAGAGGGTCAAATTTCCCACGCAGCGCCCAAACGTGCCCATCAAACTGGCGGCGTTCCCTTTGGATGGCTAAACCATAACAATATTATAAATGTCAAAATTACTGTTTTTGGATGTTTAGATGTTATTTAATCAATCACGCAAAAAATGTTGCACGTAAATGAACTATTTCCAGAGTGAGCGGCGCAGTAGCCGAATCCTACGTAATAGTCTGGGACGTGCGACATCTACGCGGGAACAAAGCCACTTCGAATGGCGCCCCCGCCTGGTCGGTTCCTTTGGCGTCTCCACCTCTACTGCTGCACTTTCTACCCGCATTTTCGGGCCGCGCCGTGGCGAGCGCGGGGGATGGGCTGGTGGCGTTGTTACATCTCAACAATGCACAGGAAGACCAGGCTGTGTTTCAAGTCAGTATTATTTATACAAAGTCACCTCGAATGGCGCCCTTTGATCTATCCCAGTGGCGTCTCCGCCGCTACTACTTCACTTTCTACCCACGTTATCGGGGCAAGCTGTAGGCCTAGCATAAATTCTGCCCTCAAATACGTAGCGAGTATTCAATAAAAAAAATGTACGCCATATACTCCCGACAGGGGCGCCCCGGACAGTCATAATGGCATACTTTTTCCATCAAATATTCGCTAAGTATGTTACGTTACGTCAGATTTTATGCTAGGTCTGCTGTTCCGACTTTATAAATTATTTCGCCAATAAAAACTACACTATATTTTATAGCCCCAAATCTGCGAAGGCGAAAGCCAATCAGCACCGGCAACAAAGTCCCGAACATTAACTAGTTTTTCATAGTTTTTCATTTGTCTACAAATTTTCCTTAGAATATAAAATTAAACAAATTATAATAAAATGTTTATTTTTCAGGTAAACACCCAAAACTCGCAGTGCACAGTAATGGACGTATCCTCGTCGAGTCAAGCGCTAGTGTTCGGCGACCAGTCGGGACATTTGAACTTATTCTCACCGCGACAAAACCAGGAACCAATCTTCAATAGCTTTTCAAGGTAACAGGCTACCTATTCAGAAAATAGAAAGTGAGAGAAGAGGAAGTGGAAGAAGTGAAAGGAAGTGTGAGAAGGAGAAAAAAGTTTATCATCCTTTTCTTATTTACAGAGAAGAGCTTTTTGGGCCCAGTGGTTATAAAATATCAGAATTATTTAATGTGCCTCAAATGTTCCTGTTAATTTATATTACACTAGCTGAGCTCAGTGTTTTTACCCGCTTTTTAACCGACTTCAAAAAAGGAGGAGGTTATTACAGAAACGGTTAAACACGTCGGGAGAAAAAGTACCTTCGTGTTAATCTAGTCTATGGTATCACATCACCATATCACATTTTATTCAAATCTGACGATTTGTTGAGCCGTTTCAGCCATTTCAACTTTATGATGTAATGTATATGATATGAATGTTAAGTAACTTTGTTTTCATGACTAAACGACTGAAGCAATCTCGATAAAATTCGATAAGAAAGTAGATTGCGTCAAAGGATCAGACATACAATATTTTTTACTCATCAAAAAGCTTAAAAAAATTACAAAAGAGTTGTTTTTTAGGTATTGGCAGAAGAACAGACGGACGGACGGTATAGTATTTTAAATGGCTTCTTTTTTCAAATATCTTTTGTCTCAGGGCCACAGAGTTCGCCACCCGAGTGGACTTGCCCCGCGTGCCTTTCAACGACACATCGTTCAAATTTTCTTCCATCCCGCTCCCGCCGCTATCATCCGGCGAACGATGGTGCAACGAGCTACCCGACTCTTTCTATTGGACTGGTTATAGGTAGATTTGATTTTTTTTTAATTCAACTCCAGTCATTTGGTAGCTTTGCCTGGAAAGCTTCCCGGGAGTTTTGAAAATTGGTGATTTTATAGATTTTGACGTGTCCCATAGCATTTTAGAGTTTTAATGTAATAGACAATTTATTAACCGTCGAAAAAAAGGAGGAAGGTTCACAAGTCGACGCGAATATTTCTTTTGTGTATAATCACGCATAACTCTTTACAGAGTAGTCCGATTTTGATAATTTTTTTTATTGGATAGGGTCCCATATTCACAATTATATGGTCATAATATATTTTATTGGAAATGTTGTGTAATTTAATTTATTAATACATATTTTCATTGTAAAATGTAAAATGAAAATGAAAATAAAAAGAAGATATTGTCAAAAAACTGTTTTTGCCGACATTTTGCCAATATGGTGGCGCGAGCAGCAAAGATAACAAGGTGTTAAAGAAGAAATTCGGAAAGAACATGCCAAAATCTGACCACCTATTTTCAAAACTCCCAGAAAACTTTCCAGGTAACCCCCATTTCTCCCACCAAATGACTGGAGTATATCGGCTTGCGTTTGATCGCCATCTCACCTGATGGTAAGCAAAGATGCGGTCTACGATGGGGCACGTTTGCCTTGAAGGAACCAAGGAACA
Organism: Alcis repandata; assembly: GCA_949125135.1. Lineage (NCBI taxonomy): Eukaryota > Metazoa > Arthropoda > Insecta > Lepidoptera > Geometridae > Alcis > Alcis repandata. The sequence goes on along the minus strand of OX421239.1, from coordinate 8,699,996 downwards.
AATTCGTTCGTTCCCGAATGTAAACGTAATTTTACGCACTCGTACTTTTTAAAATCTTTATAATTAGTAATCAGTGTACAAAGTTGTTAAAAAGTGATATCTGGTTAATCAGTGGACAATTGCCTACAAGGTGTGATATAAGTTTAAGCAAATTAAGCTATTTACTCAAAGATAACACGAGTTTAATATCCGAAGTCTCCGCCGTTTTACAAGTTCATTACTCACAAGAGGGTAGTGGCCGGACAGTATACTCCGTCCTTATCGCACCCAAGCGTGTTTTGGATTGGTGTTCCCACTCGCACTTTCTAATCACTCGCAGCTGATTCACCGATTGCACATAACCTTCACTTGGCCACAAAAACACAGGTAAACACAATGAAGCCTTACTGTGGGACTTGTAAAAAAGATGTTACTAAAACGCATCAAATATCTTGTGCGATATGCAAAACGATGTATCACCCATCATGTGTGAAGCTAGCGTCTACAGACCTTACGAGATACTTAGATTGGCAATGTCCCACCTGCCGAGTAAAACAACCGAAAGATAATGCATCAGTGGCCGTGACCGGCTCACCGAGCTCCTTATCGTCTACTGTTGGGGCAACCCCACGTGCATCGAAACGACCCGCTTTCGGCTCACCTACCACGGACACAAGTCCCAATAACAACAATAGCGATATTGAATGCACTAGCGATGGAAGCTTACTGTCACAGATTGAACGTATGCTAGACTCTAAACTAAATGAACTAAAAGACTCACTAACCGTCGAATTTCGGAAAGAGCTGAAGACTGTCTCCGCTAAATATGATCGTCTCGAAAGTTCGCACACGAAGCTATCAGTCGACCATAATTTATTGAAAAAAGAGTTCGACAACCTCAAACAAAAATCAGAAGCCGATGGGGACAAAATATTAGACTTACAATCACTAATAAATAAGCAGCAGCAGCTAGCACGATCAACAAACTTAGAAATTGTCGGCCTCCCCGAGACGCCGAACGAGTCAGCGACCGAGATAGTCGTGAAGATCGCCGCTCACGTCGGGGTCCAGCTGCAGCGGTCGCAGATCGAGTCGGCGCACCGAGTCCAGCCCATGCGGAAGGTCGCAGGTCGGCCCAGGCCTATCGTCGTGAAGCTTCAAACTAGATTACTCAAAGATCAGATAATCTCTGGTCTTCGTAAAACTAAGGGTATCACTACGCGCGACCTAGGCTTGGGTAGTACGGACAGGAGATTCTTCGTTAATGAACATCTAACCCCAGAAAATAAACAACTACTTAATGCTTCAAAATTACGCGCCAAAGATAAGTTATACAAGTTTGTCTGGGTAAGAAACTGCAATATTTTTTTAAGAAAAAACGAGGAGTCTCCTGTGATCGTGATAGGCTCGATAAAAGACTTGCAAAAAATTGTCTAAACGTCAACAAAGCATTAGGCATACTGTGTAACATTATTTGTGTATTAATTACTTGCAACGTATACCTACTAACCTTTCAAGTGAAATGTCAGACTGTGTGAAGTGAGTGAAGTGAACTACATACCAAGATTCTTAACATTTGTAACTTAGCACTGTTAGTTGAGAGTAAACTATCTATCTGTAGTGTATACTTGCAGAATAATTTTCAAAAAATATCGCGCTTTATTTACTTTGTTTTTCTTATCTTGCAATCGCTGTTTTCACAAAGGTACAATGCAAACATACTATTTACACACTCATTCATCAACAACCACACATACACAACTTCCCACTACACTAATCGCAATTATTACATACCGAACATAAAACATATTCTAAAGCTAATCCCGCCACAGACACTTACTTCTGTCACGTTCAGAATTATATTACACTCGAGTACTCACAGTTATTACATAATTACAAGTATTTCATTACTTTACTATTTAAATAATATTTACAGAGCAAATCGATTAAATTACTATCTAAGCTTACGTACTTATGCTAATCGCCATAATGCTCCAATCTAATTTAAATTTATTTTATCAAAACGTTCGTGGGCTACGCACTAAAACGTCGGAATTAAGACAGAACATCCTTACTCATAACTACGATGTCATACTTATTACAGAATCCTGGTTACCCGATAGTGTTTATAATGGCGAGATATGTGACGATCGATATGATGTTTTTCGATGTGACCGCAACAAAAATACTTCAACCAAAACAATTGGCGGCGGAGCTATCATATGCATTCGACGTACATTGCATGCGCAAGAGCGGCCGGAGTGGTCTTGCGACGGCCTCGAATGCGTCTGGGTGACTGTGCCGGCGCGCCTGCTAGGAGCTCGTGATAAAAGAAACCTACATATCTGTGCGGCCTACATAGTAGGTAACAATAACCATGCATCTCGATTGGTAGCTTTTACTAAACTACTTACACATATATATGCATCATGTCCAAATGATCACTTTATAATAACTGGGGATTTTAATCTCTCAGGTGCTGGCGTTTCTTGGTTGCCGTCGGGACCAAAATATATGAAACGTGGTACTGTCGAACTACAAGACGCAGCAATTGCCTTTATAAATGCATGTAGCCTTTCCGGGTTAACACAGTACAATCTCTATAAGAACTCCAGTAATAATATCTTAGATCTAATATTTAGCAATACTCAAATTGAGGTATCGCGCTCTCGCTTTTCACTAGTAAAAAAAGAAGATAAATTTCATCCTAGTTTAGAATTAGATATCTCAGATCTTATGGCACCCTGTCTTAAACGTTCGCCTATAACCAAATATTGTTACTATAAAGCAGATTATGACAGCATTAATAATACATTTGCAAATACAGACTGGAATTTCCTCCTTAATGCTAATTCTATGGACAAAGTCATCGAGCAATTCTATTCTTATATTCGTAGGGCTATAGATGAATATGTTCCAAAAAAAGTTATTTCCAATTCAGGTACTTACCCGATCTGGTACTCGCGATCACTTATTCATATTATTAAAGACAAAATAAAGGCCCACTCACGATGGAAAGCACATAGTAACCCGAGAGATTATGACGAATTTTCTATACTAAGAGCTAGGCAAAAAAAAATTCAGAAAAAATGTTTTGAATTGTACTTGGAACACATCCAACTATACCTTAAAAAAGATCCAAAGCACTTGTGGTCATATCTGAAATCTTTACGAGCCGGTAACTCGAGTTATCCAAATACTCTAACATGGGGCGACAGAACCTTAAATAATGAATCAGAAATATGTACAGGGTTTAATGATTTTTTTGAAAGCGTGTTTCAGAAACCTGCTCCATCATACAGCGACTACTTGTTTTCTTACCCAGAGCCAGAGGATACAGTTCATAAAATTGATATCTCCGAAAACACCGTTTTCAATTTATTAAATCGCATTGATGAAAAAAAAGGTCCTGGCACTGATGGCATTACTCCACTTTTTATAAAAAAGTGTGCCAAAACTCTCTCGAAGCCACTTAGCATTATATTTAAATTATCTGTCAATGTCTTTGGCGTATTTCCTGAAATCTGGAAAGAAGCTAGGATCGTACCCATACATAAGAACGGTTTACGAGGTCGTGTTGAGAACTATCGTCCCATAGCTATCTTAAATACGTTCAGCAAAGTTTTTGAAAAGGTTATTTATAAAACTATTTGTACAACAATATTCAAAGCAATCCCTAGTGAACAGCACGGCTTCATGAACAAACGCTCCACTATCACCAATTTAGCTGTCTTAACAAATTATGTCTATCGTAGCATGGATGAAGGGTTGCAGGTTGATGTAATATATACTGATTTTGAAAAAGCTTTTGATAAAGTGGACCACATTATCCTGCTTCACAAGCTCTATGCGATGGGTATACGCGGAGATCTTTATAGATGGGTTAGCTCATACATCACTAACAGGAAACAAGCAGTAATGATCGGTAGTGCACGGAGTGACTTTGTTACTATCAGTTCTGGAGTCCCCCAAGGATCGATTCTAGGTCCACTGCTATATATAGCGTATCTATTTGACATAAACGCCAGTCTAATATATTCTAAACACCTTATGTTTGCCGACGATAAAAAAGTGTTCCTTAAAGTAAAAACTGTCGATGACTGCGCAAAAATTCAAAGTGATTTAAACAATTTAGCACTTTTTTATACTAGAAATAGAATCTCTGTTAACATAGCTAAATGTGTTCAAACTACGTTCACTAGGAAGCTAAAGCCTATTAATTACAACTATCACTTTAATAATACCCCAATAAAAAAGGTTGACACAGTGCGAGATTTAGGTGTCAGACTAGATTCGAGAATGATGATGGTCGAGCATATTGATGCTATTGTAGATAAAGCCTATAAGCAGCTGGGTTTCATCAAGCGTGTGTGTAAATCTTTTAAAAGCATTGCCTGTATCAAAGTCCTATACTTCACATACGTGAGAAGCATTTTAGAATATGCATGCAGTATCTGGTCACCTTGTTACAATGTCCACATTCAGAAGCTGGAATCAATACAAAACAAGTTCTTAAAATTTCTAAGCTATAAAGATTTTAAAACCTTTGACTCAAACTCTAAAGCTTGTAAACATTATGGCATAGGAACGTTGGAGCAGAGGCGTCAACAGTATGACGTGGTTCTCCTGCATGACATATTCTCTGGGAGAATTGATTGCAGTGAGCTCCTATCTAATGTCCCAATAAGGGTACCATTCCGCCGTTCTCGGTACACTACACCACTGTTTCACGTCCCTCGTGTACATACCAACTATGCTCGAAACTCAATTCTATCTCGTGCCGCTCAAACTTATAATATTAATTACTCTAAACTAGACCTCTTCCACTTATCTAAAAACGCCCTGAAAATCCAAATTAAGGAATCTCACAAGCTCGGTAACTAATCAATAATTTTTTGCACACATTCATTCGCACACACACACACACACACACACCAACACACACACACACAAACACACACACTAACACAATACACGTCGTCTCTGCAAGAACACACACACTTCATGCAAAGTACCTTTATCATTATCATTACTTACTCAATTTATCAATTAGATATAGTATATAGTAGATGTAAAATTTATGTATTAGATTTAGATATAAGTAATCTTTTTTGGCCTTATTTTTTTAATTTTAAGATTAAATTTTTTTATATATGATATAAATGCTGTAGATTACAAGAAATAAATAAAAAAATAAATAAATAATGCACTCGCGACTCGAAGACACTCAGATTATATCTATCGGGAAACATCCACACGGGCAAAGCATTCCACTCTCTAGCTATGTGCAAAATAAAAATGGAATCAAAGATATAATTCAATATAATATGAGACGCAAGAATGACGCAAGATGGAAGACAAGGTTAGTGTCTTCCATCCCGCTCTCCCCGCTAACGATTGGCGGACGATCGTTCAACGAGCTATAGTCTATTTCAAATAGAGAGCGAAAAACGGACATTGACCTTTTAGTGTTGCGCAGGGAAGACCAACCTTCTTTGCATCAATAAATTGTTTTAATAGTTAGCAACTATTTTGTCACTATCAAAATTCAGGTTTTCAGTTTTTACCTAACAATTATCATTACATTACTATTATCACTATTTAACTCAAAACTGTAGATCAAGTTTTTCGTGTAACTATCTACCTACACATTAGTAAATTAATCATCTGACATTGGCAGGTGTAATTAGTTTAAGATTTAAGTGTGTGCCAAATAAACTATTTATAATTATTATTACCTATTTATAGGAAACGATTATGAAAATAAAATCAAACGAATAAAAAAATTACATTATATTAAATCTGAATCAGAATTACTATCGTCTGACGAGCTGCTGTCTGATGTTTCGCCTGTTACGTTTATGATAAATGAATCCACAGTTTTATCCACTTCCTGGTCTAATGAGGCTAATTTTTCTTCTTCTTTTTTTACATGGCTTATACAGTTTTGCCATTTTTCGGGGGTAATGTGGCTTAGCGCTTCATGGAGTAGCTTTTTTACATGACGAGGAAGACGACTCCGATGATTCCATTATCACTCACAAACAAAAAACAACACAAAACAAATATATGTCCTAACAAAAACAGATATAACTAATTTAACTCAACAAAAAATAACAATTAACAACCAAACATTCAAATAGCACACTAAAACAATCCGAATCCAAGCGTATTCCAGAGCGGAATGTGGCCCCAGCCATATCTTACCGAAAAATGTCAAAACAGGTTTGCAATATCTGATGGACCTTGTCGCTCGCCTCGCCCGGTACCACGAAACACGGTAAATGCGTAAGCGACAGGGAAACGATACATAAATGTATGGATAACGATACGCATCGTTTGTTTTCGGTGCTCTCGTGGTACCGTGGCGTGAACGTACGTTTTTCGCTCTCTAGTTGAAATAGACTATACCTGTCTTTTTCTTTTTAAAAACTTTTAAAAACAGAATTGCTAGCATTGTAGAATATTTAAATACCGTGCATTTCAGCAGAACGCAGTTCTTACTATTCCGTTTTTGTGCTTGAAAACGGCTTAAATTACAAAATGTATGTTAAAATATGAACAAAAAACGAGAACATGTTTGTATCTTATTGCATGATTTGATTATGTAATCGTGTGATATTGATATTCTCTAAAAATGTCATACGAATCAAAATAAAGTGTTAAATTCGATCATGATTTTAATTATCTTTAGGAAGCCAAAACCCATCGATCCGGAAGTACTGAGGACAATGAAAATGCAAGGCCCCATTGGATATGCTCCCAACCCAGGAACTACGCGAAGAAATCAGGTAAACTTGGCTTTATATTTCATTAAAGTTTATTAAGTTTTTTTGGTCGGGTCGCTGGTTGGATGACATTGTAAAGGCGGCAGGAAGTTAGAAGATGAGACGGACACCAGGGTACCGCAATTTCTTAACGCAAGCCTGAGGTTAATATTAGCTTTTGTCTCGCATTTACTCACATTTCCTCTAGCTAACAAAGTGGGACGAAAGCCATCGCGATCCAGTTTGAGCTCACGCTAAGAGCTTGCAGTATGGTTTCAGGAACGAAAAGATGGCGCGCTAAAGAGGAGACCTATACTCAGCAGTGGGTGGAAAAAGGTTGATTAATTGATTATGCTGATCTGCAGATGATGAAACGTATTTTTGATGAATTTTGGCACATAACTAGATAGTTTGTAACCTTCATTAACATAATAATATGTAAATGGAGGTATATACCTATAACCCGGTCACAATATCTGTGCACCTCGCTGGAATGCGTATAGCCTTATATAGTCGCACTGTCGCACCGGGGAGTGCGCGGAGAGGTGACAGGGGAAGCGGGAGAGGCTCCCGCTTCCCCTGTCACCGGTGACACCTGTCACGGTGCGACAGTGCGACTATATAAGGCTATACGCATTCCAGCGAGGTGCACAGATATTGTGACCGGGTTGTATGTACCTATATATTATATAGGTACGTTTTATCTCAGGAAAATTTATAGTTCATACAGGATAGCGGGTGATACCTCGGGCATCATTGCCTAGTTCTTGGCTAGTCATTAATATTAGTGTGATTTGATTTACAGATGCCGTATGTAGAAGACAAACTAGAGGACTTGCAACTAAAATGTCAAGAACAGAAGCCCGTTGTCCCTCAAATACCGAAGTACTATCTAAAAGTGAGTAACAAGGAACAAATTACATTCAAATAAGACATTAATCGCACACATCGCTAAATATCTAAGAGTTAAGTAATGTATTAAATGCTTAGTAATATATACTAAGCGTAGTAAGCCGTGATAGCTCAGTAGGAGAACAACTGCTTCGCATTCTTGACGTAGCGGGTTCAGACCCCGACTCATACCAATGAGTTCTTTCGAACTTATATACGAATTTACCTACCACTGACTTTTCGGTGAAGGAAAACATCGTGAGAAAACCTGCATACGTCCGAGAAAGAAATCCGCACTTGGCCAGCGTGGTGGAATATGGCCTAATTACCCTTCGAGGGAAGACCTACGAGTATATAGTGTCCCAGCAGTGGGAGGATTGAAGGTTGAGAATGATGATGCAAATACAGGGTTATTCATAAAGAGTATGCTAAGCCGAAAAGGGCTCATAGTAGGTACTCATCATTATGAACAACTTTTACAATGGGACAAATCCAGAATTCGCGAAAAAAAAATCAGCTGTTCCATACATTTTTTCGAGTGACATTTTTCTATGGAACAGCGAATTTGGGGTTGGTCCCATAGTAAAAGTTGTAATGATGAGCCCTTTTCAGCTTAGCATACCCTTCATGAATAACTCTGTATACTACTAAAGTATGATCAGGTGGTTCTGTTAGTAGCGACCCTGAATGAAGTTTTGAATCGAATTTTGACGTGATAACGTCTTACTAATTCGATGGAGCCGGGTGCAAGTACGAAAAAAGTGTGACGTACTCGAATGTGCCGTTACCTCGATGAGGCGTTACCTCGCTCTGAGTGAAATTGTGATTTCCTATATTCTATTATATTTTCCTATTTGTCAATTACTTTTGTGCCTTACTTAAATAAAAAATAAAATAAAATAAAATAAAATAAAATAATATAAAATAAAATAGAATAGAATAATTGAAAAATGAAACCATTCTATCAGTATTTTCTTATGACGTCACGTTCAACTATCGTCAGTAAACCGACTTTACAGACAACCGATTTTTCAATAGAATATATTTTTATATTATAATATACATTTACTTATTACTGATTTTAATGTGTCATCTCGATTACAGAAGGATATTCGCCACGTAAAACACGGTCCAAACGAAGAACTCGACCCGCTAAACAAAACGGGCCTGCCGGGAATCGAAGCATCACTACCGAACTCATATTGCAACGTTATGTTACAGGTATGAAATAATTTGTACAACACAAATATATTTGCATAAAGAGCTTACGTCTACAGGGTTATACAGAAAGGGTATGATAAGCCGAAAAGGGCTCATAGTACTCATTTTGAACAACTCTTACTATGCGACCAACTCGGAATTGGCGAAAAAAAAATCAGCTGTTTCGGGCGTCATTGACATTTTTTCTATTATTTTTGTTATTTTTTATTATTCTTTTAAATGTGTATAACCCTGTATATTCGATATGCTACCTTCATGCCAAGAATATTGGGTGCATATTCGCGTAGAAGCATAACGCTTTTCGCGATGCTGCCTTTATGGTGTTATAGCATTGTAATTAAAGCTGATAATATTTATGTGCTTTTCGAGTCTGTCAATTATAGTTCTTATATTGATGAGCAGAACGATCATTTTGACAATGAAAGTCTGGTAAAAACTTTTTACAGGTCCTATATTACACGCCCCCCGTAAAAGCCACGCTATTGGCCCATACGTGCGCGAAAGAATTCTGTCTCAGCTGTGAATTAGGTATGTAAAATAGTAATAAAAGTGCATTAATATGGTGTTTTTTCTTTTTCAGTTCTGTGTTATATTGTCAACCCTGGAGCCGGGGTCTTAGAATACGGCTTCGGTATCCCCTGCCTGTCGTAAGAGCCGACTAAAAGGGGCCTTTGGGCTCGTGAGTGGTCAGATTTGGGGATCTGGCTACCTTCTCGAACGAGCCCAGGGAAGACAACGGCGCGGTGTGGCCCGTATCGTTGTAGGGTCGGGAAAAGAACCAACGTCCTGCGAATGGTGCTTCAGGTAACGTGATAAAGGGGCACCAGTATGAGTTCGTCAGAGACCCTGGTGCCCCCTGTCAAGCACGGAGGCTGGCCACCGAGGGGGTTTTAGTGGGTGTAACCTTACATAACCCGGTTGCTCCCCAAAGCAGCCGGGTATCTTTCTAAGATTTCCCTCCGTCAACAAAAAAAGGACACACTGCAAAAACGTATTAAATTCCATCAAATATCAACGGACACCACACCTACTATTACTCGATTTAGTCAAATATCTCTATTTAGTCAACTACCTCAATTTTGCCAAATATCCCGATTTAGCCAACTATCCCTATTTAGCCAAATACTCCAATTTATCCAAACATTTATAATTGCAGGTTTTCTATTCAGAATGCTAGACTCGTCCGGCGGTTCTCCTTGCAACGCCTCGAACTTCCTCCGCGCATTCCGGACCGTTCCCGAAGCGGCGGCGTTAGGCCTTATTCTGCCTGACCGGGCGGCCGACCCGAGAGTTGATCTTATTGCTCTTATACAGGTAATTGTCAACACTAGCTGCGCCCCGCGGTTTCACCCGCGTTTTCCGGGATAAAAAGTAGCCTATGTGTTAATCCAGACCATGAACGATCTTCATTCCAAATTAAATGTAAATCCGTTCAGCCGTTTCAGCGTTCATTAGTAACAAACATATGTATATAGTTTCACTTTTATAATATTAGTAAGATTATCAACCTTTTCTACCCACTGCTGAGTATAGGTCTCCTCTTCGGTGCGTTATCTTTTTCGGTCCTGTGCTAGTCTCATAGTTTGCCTTCCTACCATTGCCACTGATGTTCCAACCTCAAATAGTACAATTAAATAAATAATAAAAAATATATGTTACATATTTCCAAATCCAGCCACAGAAAAATACTAATACAGAAAATTGGTATAAACGTAAACGTAACGTAAACGTTTCACACTCATAGCTTCCCACTAGGAATAAATCCTGTGTCGGGGATGCCATGGAACACACACAAAGACAAGGACAACTAACACCCAGACCCAGAACAGATATTTAAATTCATCATTCAAACATCTGCCCGGCCGGGCATCGAACTCGGGACCTCTGGCTTATAAGGCGGATACACTACCGCTGAGCCAAACAGGCCGACAAGGGGGTAATGATGTACCGTGGGCCCCAAACTGGGCAGTCTGTTACAGAAAATTGGTATAAGTTATAAGGGGTACTGATGTATCGTTCGTTGGGCCCCAAACTGGGCAGTCTGTCTTGGGCGCTCTGTGGCCAGTTTAAAAAACCTAAGCGCCGAGAGATGTAGGTACATTGTAATACACATAAAAAATTGTTACAATTTATGTTATCATCGATGGACCACTTGATTAAATAAATTCAACTATTATTTTTTTTTAAAAGCTACTAAAATTAAATTACTTTGTTTCAGAGCTGGAACCGTTTCATCCTACACCAGATGCACTACGAAATTCTCGAAACGCGTAAAAAAGAGAAAGCGCTACACATCCTAGCGAACAGCCCTCCAAAAAGCTCCCTATCCTCTCGGGTCGGCAATCACAAAGTCCGGAGTAATGTCACCACGCCGCATATGAACGGTACATGCGGGGAGGAGTATACATATACGCAGATTGAGTATCTAGGCCCTACACAAGCTGATGGGCATGAAGTTCTAAAAGAAGATGGCTGGATATGTCGGGATGAAGGTATGTATTATAATTTACCTAACGTTGGAAATATCTCACACTTTTAAAGAAATGTAAAGAGACCTAGATAGTTTTTGTCCTATTACATTACATTTTTAGTTTAGATAAGGCTTATTTTTCGCATAATGTCCGCATTGCGTAAAAGTAGGCGTACAAAGTAGAATATACGAAAAATATGACGTTTATGTTACAACATAGATAAACGTTGTTCATATTTTTCGTACATCGTACTGTTTTATCGTATAATATTAAAATGATGTGAATTTATATTTTAGTGTATTTTTCACGCAGTTCCATATGGGACTTCATATTACGGAGGTACGATTGACTAAATATATCATATTATACCTAACGTATTTTAATTTTCATTCAGTTCTTTTGATGAAATTTTCCCGTTTTCTTGATCATTGCAAAAAATGCAAAAATCGTAAAGATCAGTTCCACTGTTTATTGGGAAATAAATAAACAGATACAATAATAGACAGCTATAGCTATAGCATCACAAAAAAAAACAAATCTAAACGACGCGGTGCTAATCACGCCACCTTACTCGCACTAGCAATTTTCTGCGACTGCGCGAGTGAGACAACATAATTAGCGTCGCTCCGTTTAGATTCGTTTCGTGGCGCTGGCTAAACTCTTTCCTCCGCGATTTGTGAGAACTGAAACAAACCTTATTTCAGTAACAAACGACATCGAATCGCATAACCACGTAAACCACGTGAATCACGAGAACCACGAGCTGAACCACCAACAGAGCGCAGTGAGCGAGAGTCAGAGGGAAGAGTCGGAGATATCGCAACTGTTTGCGATCGGAAGACACCAGATGAACAAGTGTTTGAAGTGTAACAAGGAGGTAAGAGTTTTTCCCCAGATATAGGTAGATACAGATATGGGCAGACAGAAGATTCTTTAGACAATTCTGAATTTATATGTGGTTCATATTATACCAGCTATGTCAATATATTTTTTGTAGTATATCGGTCAAATATTAGTGGTCAGTGATTTCCTGCTAAAGGTTTCTTTCCTGGTCGGAAAATCATCAAAGTCAATATTGTTGTTTTTTGGAATTGATTTTACAAACCTTACACTCAACTTGGGTAACTTTGACATTCTGGGTAAGATTGACAGTTTTGTGTTTCATGATTTTTGTTTATATTCTTTGTTGTATTGTCAATAGTTCTAAGCTCAATGTCTAGTTTGGTTCAAACTCAATTTTTTACAGTTTTATTTAAAAAATAACTGTTTGTCTATTCCACGTGTTTTTATTTTGCGTAAAGGCTACCCAGAATCTATAAAATGGTTGCTAAAGATACCCAGAATGTTTAAAATTCAATTAATAAGCGATTTTAGTGAAAACCAAAATTACTGTCAAAGTTACCCAGATAGGGAGGGTAACTTTGTCATACCAAACTTTTGCATTTTTTCAAATTAACTTGTATATAATGAGGGTTAGATTATTTTAGAATTCTATTCTGCACGCATCAATACACAAATTTACTTTTTCACATGAATCTACGACTTTTTACTAATAATGTGCCCTGAACCTGTCAAAGTTACCCAAGTTGACTGTACTTTTCACTTGCAAAGCGCGCGCGTCAATGGTGCCACTGACGGGCGTAAATGAAAAACATTTTTCTATCGAGTATTCGTTATCGAGCTATCGAGTTTACGTTAGAAGTTGTACTAGGCCTACTGGGTGTTACTTGCATGTATGTGTGTATTTGTAACAGTATTTTTTTTTTTAATGTAATTAGGTGACGAGACGAGCAAATCGCTTGCCTGATGTTAAACGTCACGTTTGCCCATAACAGGTCTGCGCCACCCAGAATTTTGAACTCGCAGAATTCAAAACCCTGCGTGGCACAGCCTGCGCTCGTCACCCTGAGATATAAGTTGTTTAATCTCCCATTTGCCCTGTTTCACTGGAAACAATGCCCTTCCAACCGGAACACAGTAATGTTTGCACATTACTGCTTGGCGGTGGAATAACTGGCAAAGGTGTGGTACTTCCCCAGGCGGACTCTGCAAAAGAGCCCTACCACTACAGAAAATTGTTAATTTTTACACACACAGGAAGGCCGCGAATCAATAGTACTAGCGTGCGCACTACAATACCCGTCCGCGCCGCGCGAGCCCGAGGTGCGAGGAACCTTCGTAGACCTCATCCGAGCCTCGCTGGCCTCGAGACGGAGTACGCCCGCTTGGTGCGAACAGTGCGGGAAATTCACGCCGACGACGCAGAGAGGGAAGCTTGTCAGGTAAGATTGTACTCTATTTGTATAGGAATAGGGTTTACTTTTTTATAGATATTAATCTGGGTTGAGCTGGTCTCGAGACGAAGCAAGCCGGTTTGGTGCAAACAACGCGGGAAACTCGCGCCGTCGACGTAACGAGGGAAGCTTGTCAGGTGAGATTGTACTGTAATTATCAAGGAATAGGGTATACTTTGTAAAATGAACTGTCCTTGAGACGGAGTACGGCCGCTTGGTGGGTAATTCACGTGGCGGGAAATTCACGCCGACCACGCAGAGGGAAGCTTGTCAGGTGAGATTGTACTTTATCCATATAAAAATAGGGTTTATTTTTAAAAATAAAAACAACTAGACATTTACCAGCAATCGACGAATTATTCCTTATATTTTGTCGACACCACGACTGTTGTTTCTGTGCCTATTATTTTTCAGCTCAAATTTTCCCACACAATAATATTAAACTGTATTGTAGTGTAATTACTTTACAGATTGCCTCCGATTCTAGCGATCAACTGTGGCGGAGTGACCGTGAGGGAGAAAGCGTACTGGGCTAAAGGAACGCAAAAAGATATGGTAATTGCTGTGTATGTTTCGTTCTTTAGAAAAGAAAAGATTTTAAAAGATGCGAAATGTCTAGCGCTTAAAGTTTTGTTTTAGTCCTAAGTTTAAAATAGAATGAATTGCAGAAAACAGTTAGAAAAGAGAATGTGAGAGGTGGCAAGTCTCATATCCAACTAAACCAATTTGAGTGCAATAAGTCCCGCACTGACTTACTTGTAGTGACTGTACTGACTTTTGTACTTACTGTATTTATATCTGCCTATAATACTCAAAAAATTAAAAGAACTCAAAGTAAGAGTTTGTGAAAAATTTCTCAACAGTGTAATAAATGTATCAATAAAGAAAAGGCACATTATCGTTCAAGAAGGTAAATACTAGCACAACACTTCCAAGTCTGAACATTACTTCAATAAGAGCAACGCTGTTAAACACTGATGATGATTTATTGCTAACTATTTCAGTCGGACTCTAAACGGGGTGCAAGCAATAAACCGTGTAGATACGGGCTACACTGCGCCCGGCCCGGCTGCCACTTCAAACACCCTGACCGGTGAGTTACTTCTCGGAATATAGTCTGTGTCATGTCAATCTTGTTCGTAGAATAACTTCATTTTAACTCTAAACTTTGAAGGTGTGCGGCAAACCTGTATCCTGTAGAATGGCATACAGTCTTCACTTCTTTTTACCGAATTATAATCTCACTTATTTTCAAATAAAGGGGATTTTTGAAATAGTCTTGCGTTTGATCAGTATCTTGCATGGTGGATTGGTGGGTTAAATAAAGTCCTCAAACGTAGACAACTCACCGAAAACCCGCAAATGTATTGGAAGGTATAATATGTGGCGATGACTTGCCATCAGGTGGTCCGTCGCTTGTTTGCCACTTATTTTTATCCAGCGTTATAAGGGAAAAAATTGTTAGGTTGAAAAGGGCTCATAGTACTCATGTTGTGGCTAAGCATGCTTCCATATAACCCTCCTATTTCTTTGTCTGAAGTATTGTGTGAAAACAAAACATATAAAGGAGGCCAAACCAAACCCCATTCCAGGCCTAGCACATCCCCGAGCGGCGCCTCGCGGACCCCCCCGCTGGACTCCAACTGCGTCCTGCCTCTGCAGCTCGTAATCAGGCTACAGTCAGACGGAGACGTTCTTGTTAACGATAAGGTACAGTCCGATCAAAAAGAAAAGGAAAGAAAAGAAAACAATTTTATTAATATTTTTATTGATTACGTCACAAGTTAAATGCGACAAACTCACGAAACACTTTGAAAAATGCTTGTGGCTCAAATCGGTGAAATGATGATGATGGCTGACGGAAAATGTAACCTCTCGTATCTCGGAAACAGTAAGAGATAGAGGGGTACACCTGACTTTGATTTACTGCTCACCGAGGCCTCTTAAGAAAAAATGTCATATTTTTGGCCTGGTCTGAAATGAATATTAGCATAAATCTCGAAAACCATAAGTCCTATCAACATGCATTTTAAAGCAATACTGTAGAAAGTGTTATAGAGAATACACATGTCTTGAAGAGTTTCCTCGTAGCTCGAACCATTTCTGAGAAAATCGCGAAAAACCCGTTTTGGTGACCTTCTATCCGGAGTATAATTTTTGCACGTATAGGATCGATGAGGACTTTTTAGGTTTCGTTTACGATGGTGTTCTGAACAATCCTACCAATTTTCAGCTGGGTGGGAATTAATGTAAGGTTACTCCTATTTTTTGGTCTAATTTGCCCGGATTATTCAGAAACTAATCCGTGGACTCCGTAGTGTAATTTCCAGTTTCCAGTTCCATTACATTTTGTCTAAAACAATGACAACCCAAACTGTTTCAGCTCGACCAATCCCCCGACCCAACGCCCAACCACAGGCCAGACAAGCTGAAAAAGAAGCTCGCATCAACTCAATCCGAAGAAGAATACAGTCTGTCCGCCGCCGTCGTGTGCGTGGAGGGCAGTGCGCGCCATCTAGTGGCGTACGTGCGGACTGCGGCCGGCCCCGACCCGAGCTGGCATCTCTTCAATGATCTGTGGTGAGTATAGATGTTTCCTCTTGATTAATTTGTGGATAGTAAAACTCAAGCTTTTATCCTCTTCAATGATTTGTGATTAGTCAAACTCAACCGTTTGTCCTTTTCATTAATTTGTGGTTGGTAAAACTCAACATTTTTTTCCTCTAGACTGATCTGTGATTGATGAAATTCAACCTCTTTATAGATCTGTAGTTAATTAAACTCAACCTTTTTTCATCTTCAATGATCAGTGGTCTATAAAACGCGAATCTTTTTTTCTTCTCCATGGCGATGATATTAACCAATATTCACCATTTCCAGCATAGTCCCAGTAAGCGTCGAAGAGGTGTCCCAGTTCAGCGCGTGGTGGAAGACTCCGTGCGTAGTGTTCTACAGCGGAGCGCGGCGCCGGCCCACCGGGCCTCCGCCCGCCTCATAGCCGCAGCTACTGTATGGACCCCCCAGCGACCTGTGAGTAATATTACTATACAATATACATACATTAAACATTAACACTTCGACTGCGGTTAATAATCACATGCGCTTGCCTTAGGTGCGACTAATAGTCAAACACGTTGTGTTTTACGCGCCTGGCGTGTGCAGCCGCACTCGCAAAACAACAAACAAAACGCAAGATATGTGTTTTCCGCAGTCAAAGTGTTAAAGAGTACAGAAGTTAAGCTTTATAGTAAGTGCGCTCGAGCAAAACACACATACGACAACACTTACAGACGCGAGTCTTGGATTTAGTAACCTCTTTCCCCCACCCTCTTTTTATGAGAGCCTTCTTTTGCCCACCTTGTCTCACGTATCTCAAAGGTCTAAATTTCCTATTGCCGTATGGGAATACTTGATTTGGTCAAACGCGGACTTGTTCACGTTACAAAGTCTGAATTTTGTTGAAATCAATACCAATGGTGAAAAATATGACTTAAGATAGTAAATATAACTATACCAAAAAAAAACAACACTAGGTATTAGACTTTGACAGCTATAATAGTTTAACCGAAGTAACAAAGAGATTTTTTTTATTTCAGCGCTCCGGGTCCATACGTGTGGCCGTGTGGCGTGTACTTCCCCTTGACCCCCGAGGTACAGTACAGTTACTTCTCCTAATTCCCATTAATTTTAGGCTCAAAAGTTCCATAATTAAGGCACAAAATGCATTATTGATTGTTGAATAATGTGATAGGTTTAGAAAAGAATTTGTCTTTGTGACGTAGCGAATACGGAAACGTGTCTCAATCAACCAATCGGAGACTAGCAATGAATCTAAAGCGATCTGTGATTGGTCGGCCGACTTTTATGTGATGATTTCACGCGTACGTATTGGCTGCCTAAATCGCGGGCGATTGTCGTCGTGTGAAATGATACGTCCATGGTTTTGTGATGAGGGTAAATGTGAAGCTTTCGCCGCGCCACAAGAGTCTTAACTGTCTGTTTTAAAATAAATGTGAGTGTGATTGTGTGTAAGTGACGTCATATTATTAAAGTGTCAATAATAGTGAGGCAATAATGTCGATTAATAAAAATATAGTAGGAGTGTCTGTGTATGAGAATATTAGAGATTCGAGTTTTATGAAAGGTAGTTAAAAGTTGAATCGCGCAAGTTTAAACAAGTTCAACCTTAATATTGAATTGAGCAATATTGACAAGCAATAATAAAATAATTATTTTAAAACTAAATGGTTATGTATTCGACTTGTGCGAGTCTACGTTACGTCACATTTCTGAGACGAATCAACCATTTGTCTTCCGCTTGCCGACTCTAACGGACGTGTTCTATTGACGAGCCGATCTTCCTAATAAAGGCAAACAACACATTAGTGTTACGCAAATATGAATTTGTTCTAAGTATTTACAGAGGAAAGAAGATAATGGGTCATATTATTCATTACAATAAACAGTATGTATTGTATAGAAGAAATATTATGACTCGAATATTGTTTTAAAGTTAATTTCTGTGGCGTGGTGAACTTAGAGCATTACTTCTCTTCCGCCTAAAAAAGTTCGCCTTCGCTTTAAGTTATTTTAATCGAAGTGTTAGCTTTAAGACGAAGGTGACAATCTACATTAGATAAATTATTCTGCAGTATAACGGTATAGTTAAAGGTCAGAAATAAAAAAAAAGTGCCATAGTTTTTAAACGTTAGCACAAGTATAAAGTTCTACTAAATCTGCGATATGTTTGAAACTGGTATTCAGCTCGAGCTTCTCTCCTTCGCAGGAATCATACAGCGACAATATATTTAGTAATAGTAGAATATATGTTTTTATATTTATACTTACCAAGTTTTATTAACATCAAACGTGCAGTTTCCGAAAAAGGTAACGACGATTGATGACGCTTAATGACGATCGATGACGCTTAATGACGATGTATGACGCTTAATGACGATTGTATGAAAACCTACGTTGGAGGCCTCGTTTAGTTAAAATCAGCTTTAAACGGCTCGCATTATGTGAAGACCTTAACCATAAGGTCCACTGTTTCTAGCCTTTAGTTATATCGTTTCATTGTGGTCTAAGAATGTGAAAGTATATTTTAAGTAGATCAAATAAATTGATGTCAAATAAATCATACTCAAATAATTTTAACTATTGAAATCACACGCAAATCAAGGTATGTATTGAATGACAAAAATAGGTTTATTAAATTAATTTGTAAATAATAAATCAATATTGGTCATAGAAGACTGAACTAACTCTACCAAACCGACTAAAAGTAAAGCGTTGAAACGTGAGCCTTATATCATGACTCATACAGAACAATTTCAAATGACAAAAATAATTCTTGAGTGATGAAATAAGCGACAAAGATTCGCTGTTTGTCATTTGAAATTCTGCTTTACGAATTTTACGATACTACATATAGAGCTCCCATTTCAATGCTTCACTGTTAGTCGGTCCGGTTTTATAGCGACGCCGTTCGCTGTCTTTATTTAAGACTATTAAATTAATTAGGTGCGTAAACATTCCTTACAAGCCTCGTGCCTACCAAGAAAGATGCAGAACATGCAATATTGTTTAAATGTTATACTGTCGTAGAAACGATTTGACCTACTTTTTCTTTGTATCAATATTTATAATGTAAGTATGAATGTGTGTTAATTCATCTGTTACTTCATTCTAAACAAACTTCCAATATGTTGCTTTGGTTTGTGTAAGCTGAATGAATGAATTCAAATGTAACCAATCAGGGCCGTTGCTCATTAGAGCTATGAAACACCATCCTGCATTAGAACACAAAATTGAACCCTGTAACGTAAAGCATACAGCAGAATTTCAAGTAATGAACGTTGTGTGTATGACGCATCGGCAACGCAACGCGTGGTTGATGCACCGTTCACTCGTTCGTTCGTTACTTGAAATTACGTTGACAAAAAATTGATCACTTGAAATACGTGAATACATTAATACGTGACACGATATTTGGCGATGCGTATTTGCCTCGAGTTCATTTTGAAATCGATGATAAAATTAACAGTAACAAATGTCAAAATCGTTTGCAAATTCAAAATAATTTATTCAAATAGGAGTACATCAATGTACACAGAATGTCAAATACAATTTTTACGAATAAATTAATACACAATGTCAAAGAAAATAAAATTATTACAATGTCAAAAAATTATATAAAATAATTGCAATGTCAAAAAATCAATGTACCTATAAAATAACATTTGCATGTGTACACGTTCGTATGTCACACATGCGAACGATTGTGAGCAAAAGTGGTAACTGTTTTCGATCTCAAAGCGAACGCGAGGCTACTTTCAATTGCCTTTTGCTAGGTTGGTGTTAATAGTCCAAATGTGCTCTAAGTTTGGTGGCTTAAAAATATATCTGTCTTTGTCATTGCAACGTCAGACAAGGACATCAATACTTTTAGAAAAAACTGTCAACTAAATAAAGCCTTCAAACTTGGGCCCAATGGCTCCGTAAATCTTGAATAGCTTCTATCAGATTCCACGAAACTGGTTCCATTGATTTTTGCAACTGTTATTCTTCACAATATATTAGCTTCTTAGGCTTTTTCACATCGTTGCTGGTAGCATAATATATGGGTCAATCAACTGTTAACTCACTCCACCGTTATGAAAACTGTTCCGTCCTTTACACGGGTAACGTTTTTTTAAAGAAATATTTTTAAATACGTTGACAGGTTTTTAATTTTAGTACATATATATATGTATGAAAATAAATGTAATATGACAGTGAGAAGTATATACTTACTTATATAACTTGAAGTGATGCGGTGACTCAGCAAAAGTCTGTAGTGTGGGTTGAAAATAGTTGATTTATCTATTTGCAATACACACTGTCTTGTTTTATTTTAGAAGATTGTTTTCGTTAGTTCTTAGATGTTGATAGAGGTCGAGTCGTATCTACGCAGCATGTTCAATTGTTAACTCCATTTTACTACAAAGCAAAGCAATAATAGGAAATATGTTGCCTTTAGAAGAGAATCAATTTTAACCCAAATATTTATATTGAAAGCGCGGAATATTTTTCTATATTGAAATAGATTAAGAAGATTTATTTATATTTCGGTTGTGATAACGTCTTCGAAACGCTGAGTATTAGCAAATAATCTGTTAACATTGAATTGTGGGGATTGTGACGATTTTTTTACAAATCGTTACGATCTCTGGCAAATCGTAGAAAATTTTCATCTGTTTAAAATCATGAACTGTTTTAAAAGTATGTCACCGTCGATGCGCGGGTGTTTGCGCACTAGTGGAACAAAAATCTAGGCCAATGGTTGAGTCGATCAAACGACCAGCATGCTGATTGTATTAGCTGTCACATCGCGATCGCATTATCTGCTGTGGGGTCGATCAAGCCAATTCAATTCAGCCTTTAGTCGATAAATCTAAATTTATTAAAAGTAATTGATATCTTGACTACTAATTAGCAATGACAAAGATAGCTTAATTTTTACCAAGGTTAAATCTGTCAACTGAAGCCTCCAGAAGTGCAAGTATGAAACTTTGGGGGCCAATCAATTGACTTTTAGACTCGATAAAGTTGTTTACAATTTTGTTCAGATCAAAAAAAAACTTCTCTCGATTTAGTCTAGTAAATATGTCGATCGATAAAGTTCCATATTTTCAATAGACAGCTAAAGAAACCAAGCTGCTGGATTCGAGATTGACAACAACCAGAATAATCCCGCCATACGTGGGATAATTTTGTCCCAGTTTTTGTTCCACCCATGTGCATTTTTATAGAGCGACAGACTGCTTGTTATTAAATCTTTCCTTGCGAAAGAATAATTTATATTTTATTAAAAAAAAATATTGAATAATAAAGAAATTGCGTAACAAGATTCCATGTCCATATTGGTAGTGAATCTTACAAAAATAGAAGAAATTATAAATAAAGAGCCTTACTTGTAAAGACTGCTTACAATGCTGACTTCTCGCTGACGTAAAATGTCACGTGCGGAAACAAGACGCAGAACTTCAAGCAATAATTACTTTACTGATTATTTACTTTGAGCAAGGTTTTATAAGTTAGGCCCAAAGTAAGATTCCCTAAACATATGGATGCATACAGGAATTCTTGAATTTGGAGTCGCATTTTAGGTCAAAACCAATAAACCATTTGATCTCTAAATTATACTGCTTAGACTGGTGGCTGGTTCAAAATAAAAATAAATATTTTAAAACTTAATCAATCGTTTTATTTCTAAATTAAAACCTCCGTTTCTTACTAAGAAAAATGCTCAACTTAAAATTCGCAATTATTAGAAGAGCAAAAAAGCTGTAGGTACCTATTACCTTCCACATCCCACGTAAAACGAAACGAAACTTAATGGGTAGTATTGAGTAGTAACAAAATATTAATAGAAGAATCACTAAGGAACAAGCTATAACAAGCCCTCAGGCCGAGCTTCATACCGCTTGGTATGATCCATTCAATATAATTTCAAACATTTTGCAACAGCGTTTGTTATGCCTACTCCCTAATGATCTTGACTTCCTATTTCACGCTCCAACCTCGTATCAGTAAACACTTTCATCAAATGGTCTTCTGCCATCTTCAACTCCGCCTTATGATGCTCATCCAACACACAGGTTCTTTCATACCTGTTTAAGGCTACTTTCTTTATATTCTCGTAGACCGTGGGGTAGCAAGCAATGGAGCTGTCGAAGTCTTGTTTGTCAAGTCTGAATAGCTCGCAGTTGGTGACGGCGACAGCTGACGCGGTTCTGATAGAGTGTTTCATGACTAGCGCTATTTCCCCGAAGTAATCTCCGTCTTCTAGATGGCAGATCTCGGCTCCTGATTCGGAGTAGATAGCCACTGTGCCTTTGTCGATAAAATATAAGCAGTCGCCTGTAAAGAGATTTTTTTATTGATTTCGCGACAGGTGGAAAACTTCCTATCCAAGGATGCCATATTGCCATGTACTTTGTTAGGGTACTTGGCGACAGGTAAAAAACGTCCTATCTAAGAATCTCGTGTGCTATTTAGGGTCCGTACAAAAATGGTAGGCAGGAAGGTTCGTTCTCTTAATATATTCTCAAAATATTATCTTTTGTAAAATGAAGTACAAAAGTATTATCCATAAAAAGAAAGATATTACCAAACTCTTTAAGGCTGGCACTAAACTCGATCATCATTAAAAAACCGAAGTTATTTATTTTTATATCGAAAATTAAAAAAGCAAGCAGAATTACAAACAATGAAAATGAAAAAAAGTAAACTGCAATGCAAACAAAAAAAACGGCGGCAACAAGATATTGAAAAATCGGATCAAGCTAATAAAATAATTTCAAAATGAATGCTTGCAAGATTTATCAGAGCTATAGAAAGTTAATTGATTTTTATTTTTTTGTCAATTTCAATAAAATAAAGACAATTTTTTTTTTTACATATTTTCTGTTCATTATACCTACAGGTAATATTTTGAGAATATAATATTTTGCGAATGTAATGTTTTGTGAATGTAATATTTTGAGAATACAAATAATAATAGAGAACGAACCGGCAGGAACCCTTACTTATGGACAGATTCCGGTGTATGTCTGTCTGATTATCACGTCCGATTAACTTGTATTGTTGTATTGATTAATTTGTATGTAGGTACTCGCGTACAGGTCGCACTTCGCAACAAATCTTGACAATACCCGGCATACGGGCACAACGATTTCATAGATTTTTTTCGTCGGCCGGACCTTTTGATTGGAGGGTATTACCCTCATCTCAAAAAGGGGGTATACTCCCAACGGCCACCACTAAAACAGGCCCCAGTGGTGGCCGTTAGATCAGTGCATTAGAAATGGAAACCCGCTGCAGCGCCTACCGACCGATTTTGACAAAATTTGGCAGAAGTAAATGGTACCCAATTATAAACAAGAATTTTTAAACTTTGTTTCTCATTAAAAAACTATTTACACTTGGTATTTAATTAAATCTAATATAAGTAGAACATTGTTATTGTTATACTAGACAGTTCTAATTTTAAGTTCGAAAATAAATAGTTGACTTAAGAAATAGGTATAATAGTCTACTCATAACTATATTTCACGAGCTAATGTCCAGGACCTATTAACCAATGTGTTACTGCTCGGCCTTGGACTTCACCGTTTTGGGGCTCGGAGGCAGATCAGAGGCTGCCAAATCAGTTGAATAGTTATCAAGTGAAGTGCCTTATCTTACTAGCTGACTCGGTATCCCGAATAGCAGGTGGGAGTAAACGTAAATCATGATTTAAAAAAAAACAGAATCGACTGTTAAGCGGTACGAAGTTTGCCGGGTCAGCTAGTTGCTAATAAAATACAGACATGTTTTTGACAAATAAACAAGAACAAAATTTTATAGATGTTTACAACTCCTAATTCAAATAGATTTTTTCAAATGAACATGATAGGGTAGATAAGAAAACAATGTCCGGAAAAGAGTCTTTTCTCATACTTAGGTGGTATTGACGTGAGAGTAGCATGACTTCACTTGTATGGGCAGTTTTGATGGCCACAGATAGAAAAATAATTAGTTTTATTATAGTAGTAAAGATACAACATGCTATTATTAAGAAATAATACTTTTCTGGTCGAGTTATTAAACTTGTGCTTACATGCTACGTAGGATAGTCTTCAAAACCTCCTAAGAAAAAAATATTTAATGAGATCAAAACACATTTATTAGTTTTATGTAGATTTTAATGCTATTATATAATAAAACACTACTATTAGTTATTCTATTTATTTATTTTATTAGTTCTAGGTAGATTTGAATGCTATTATATAATAAAACACTACTATTAGTTATTCTTATGACAAGAATACATTTAAAATTCATGTAAAATAGAAAATGCATATGACAATAGTATCATTGACCCACTGTACTCATACTATTGGAACCGATAAGAAATAGTTAAAAAAAAATTAATAGTTAAAAAAACTAAAAAACACGATTTGTTTAGTGTATTGTCATCGGTCCTCGATATATCTAAAAAGTTTGAAAGAAATCTGACCGTTTAAAGTGGGTCAAAAACGCGCTCAAAGGAGTTGGTTACATACAAACATACAGGTGAAGCTAATAAAAGCGTGTTAAAAAGTAGGGAATTTATTTTATAATTCCAAACCAACCTACTATTTTATTACTCGTATACTGCATTACAACTTTAACTCGTACTTGTCACTTAAGCTTTCGATCATATTGACAATATCAAACATGTGAGTCTCCGTTTGTACGAGTTTGGATTCATACTCAAGCCAAGTTTCCTTTGGCAAAGAGGTGATTTTCTTGTACAATTCATCTTGTTTCTCTATCAATGAGGTTGAAAAATCCATTTCTTCATTCTTTAAAAAATTCCATAGAGAAGTAGTGATTGTTAAGTCATGAAAGTGACGAGGCAATCTCAAAACTTGGTGACCATGAGATCTAAGGGTGCGCTCAATCTGGTGCTCTTTTTGTTGGTCACTTCTAGCAATCAGTTCATATAACTCGGCTTGACACATGCTACTACGACACGGAATATTGTTACCTGCCAACCATTGGAGCATTGCACTTTTGGAATGATGTTTTGTTATGAAGCTATTGTTTTCCGGAGCGCCATGAAAAGTATCCATTATTACAACACATGGACTTTCTAGAAATGATAATAGAATCTCAGTTACCCATTCGTCGCAATAAAGTTGGTTACTGAACATTCCAGTTATGAATCCTGTTGAAGATACAGCATGGTAGAAGATACTTTCTTCCCAAACATTTGATACTATCCGAGAATCAGGCAGCATTGGCTTCTCATACTTTCTAGTAAGACTAACAATTCTCTCATCAATGTAAACAATATGTGGCCATTGTACAGGATTACTTCTGAACTTTCTCAATTTTTGCAGATACCTAAACCGCTCAAATGTTATCTCTGGATCTTCTATAACAATCATAGAATTGTTTACAGTTTCTTTTAACAAATATCCCAACCTATGCATTTCTTCTACAAATTCATTGTAGGCTGTAATTGGTTGATCACTTTCATTTCTTAATCTATTCCGAGTTTCTTCAAATATAGTATTGTATGTTGGTAACTGGCTTTGTTCGTAGAGGCCTTTTACAGTATTGAGAATTAATATGCGGCTTGCGAGGTTTAGCTTGGTTTGCCCTGGTGGATCATTGACTACTTTCTCAATTAAGTCCTGTGACAGCCCAGTATAGTTTTGAATCCTGGCTATTTTGTTAGAAAATGGAATAGTGCTTGAATTGTTTAAGGCTTCTTCATCTAACTTTTCTTTCAGAGTTTTAAGCATGTGTTTAAGAACTTCAATATTTTCTAAATCGATTTTGAGTGCCATTGTGAAAAACTGTAAAAAAAAATAATTTGCAGAGAATCAAAGTTGGTACATTTTAGAGCATCAGGTAGGTAAAGTATCTGATTTATTTCACTGTCATTCCAGGCATAGTAAAAATTCGTTTATCATCAAGTACCTAACCTACGATCGGACCTCTAAAGATAGCTATAAGATTTGAGACGCAAGCAGCCAAATGAGGGAGAATTTTGTATACATAGTTACCTATACTGTATACTGTAATTTTGTGTCTGTACTAAGTGCAAGTTTTGAGTAGACAATGTAGAAATATTTCTTTCGGTGCAGAACGCCGTGAGCCCAACAAATATCAGAAGTTTGCGTTGACGTACCTTCTATTTGGTTGATCGAAATCAACAACGTAATATTCCGTTATAAAAACTTTCTTCGCTTAAACAATCCGAATAATCAAATCAATTTGTCCATCGCTCGCTTTGTAGTCGTAAGTTTATTTTCTATCGCTTTCTTTTACAATTTAGAAAACGGCAAAACACCATAATATAAATGAATGTTTTGTTTTTGATGTAGGTAATGTTTTTTAAAATTAATTAATTTTTCATCACTTTCAAATCTAATTACAACTATGTATTTACTATTTACATCTAAATTTATGTTTTTGAATGAAATGACGTTTGGGTTTGGTTAGTTACCAGTGTTGCCAACCTCGACTAAGCGTCCCCCCCTAGCGTCGTCTCGAAATCCCCCTGTTTCCCCCTAAAGCTGGGTATCCATTTGAGGCAGCCTCGGGCCGAGCGGCTGCCTCGACTCGAGGCAGCTCTAGTGGAGACCGTGCCGCGAGTCGAGCCTTGCCGCGACTTGAACCAAACGAGGCTGCCGCGCAGCGAGCCAAATCGTGTCGGTAAACGGCTATGCTCAAAAGACGCCTCAGTATGAGGCGTGCGTTCAGTGGAGACGGACGTTCGTGTGCTCGGCATGCGGCAAAATGGATAATGAGAAATGTATCGAAATAAATTAAGTTATATGAAAACCACCGACATTTGTGGGATCCAACTTCACCGCATCATTATGATAAGCAATTCAAATTCAAATTCTTTATTCATGCAAAAACTTACTGGCTAAAAACAAGAAGAAACGATACTACCTGCAGTAGTTAAATAACTGTGTCGCGGGTAGCAACGCCCACCTCCGAATTGAAAGAAGATTCTTGGAAAATAATAAGCAAGGAAATGAAACTAACCATTTCCGAAGTAAAAATCGTGGCTCGCGTTGAGGCTTGCCGCTCGATACGATATTATGTGTGCTCAAGTGGAGACGCATGTACTTTCCGCAGCCCGCGGCACGCTCTGGACGAGGCAGCTCGACTCGAGGCTGCGCAAGTGGATACTCAGCTTAACACTAACTCAAGATGACCCTAGCGGCCATATTGGAAAAAAAAAATCTTATTCGAAATAGGTATCAAGTATGTGTTTCAAGGATAAATTTAAAGGAAAAAAAGAAAATACACACTTGAACAATGAAAAGGAGGTTTATTTAAACATATATATAGGGTTATTCATAAAGGGTATGCTAAGCCGAAAAGGGCTCATAGTACTCATCACTAAGAACAATTTTTACTATGGGACCAACCCGAAATTCGCGAAAAAAAAATCAGCTGTTCCATACGTTTTGTCGAGTATCATTGACATTTTTCTATGGAACAGCTGATTTCCAAGATTTTTTTAGAAAACAAATAAAATTGTACTTATAATATATGATACGAAACACCTCCATTTTTAAGATTTTTTCTGCTACTATTATTTTTGCTATCGTCCAATTGTTTGTCTTATCATTTCAGTTATTATGCCCGCTTGAGTATTCGCTGGTATCGTTTAATTTTCATCTTAATTTACAGAGAAGATTTTTCTGCTGATGTCTATGAGATTACACACCTTCTTAATATTTAATTCATCAATTCAATCAATATCTTCTAATTTACGTTACAAAAACCGCTACAAAATAATTTCCCCCTAAAAAAGGTAACTCATGAAAAATGCGTAAAAAAATTATACCCCTAGTGCATGCCCCTAAAAAAATAAGGCCCCTAAAAATACCCCTTTTCATCTAACTTACCCCCAAATTTAGGGGGAAAACCCCCAAGTTGGCAACACTGTTAGTTACATAGAGTAGTACTGGGAGTTAGTTAGGTACCAAAAAATAATATACAGCCAATAATACACTGCACAATAATATACAGTTGTTGGTAGAGGATGTGGTGGAGGCTCGGATTATACACATGGAACCATTATTGTTACTTCGTAAAACGAGCAATATCGCAAGGGCCGAACACCTCCAAACACGGTAAAAAAAGAGAGACAGACATTTCGTTTTTTGTCCCCGTCGTCATCACCGTGACCGGTGCCAAGGTTGACTGTTGACCGACATCACCGACATAGATATAAAACAATAGTTACCACGTCTTTAAAGTTGTCAGAATCTACGATTTAGTGCTGCCAGGTTGTGAATTTTGTTTGCCCAGGATGTTACAACCCAATAAACCTGTGGAAATATATGATTTTCTGTCTGTTTTTACAGCCCCGGATCTTAATTTTTTTAGGCGGGGCAAAAACGGAAGAATGCCGCCCCCGCCCACTTGTATTTATTTTTACCTTTAATAATTATATACTTAATAATAAATACATAACAATAATTAAAAAAAAATACTGTTCATACATTTTTTTTTCATTTTTTTTTTTATTAAGTTTATTAAACACCACAGACTCATCCACGGTCCGTGAGTATTACTATTACAATATAATTTATTAACATTTACAAATTTTTACAACTTAATTCACTTTAGGCAGTGCGACAAGAAGAGTTATTTATAAAATTAAATATTTACAACTACAAAAGAATTGTGTGTTTGTCTCGAGCAGACCAGCGACCCGCAAGCAGCACCCGGTCACGAGTGTGACGCATGTGCCAGCCATCGCCCTCCTCAACCATATTTGAGGGAAGAGAATGACCCGGCAGTCCCGGCACATGACGCCGCTGCAAGAAGGAGCCTTCGATGGTGAGCATGAATGCTCGGGCCATACACACAATCCTCACATTTTAATGCTATGTTCTGCTGTTCATACATTTTGTCAAGTGTCATTGACATTTTTTATGTGAACAGCTGATTTTTTTCCGCGAATTTCGAGTTGGTCCCATAGTAAAAGTTGTTTATAATGATGAGTACTATGAGCCCTTTCCGGCTTAGCATACCCTTTATGAATAACCCTGTATAAAAGGTAGCGACCATATGCGCCCGCCACACTATGCTCCTCGTCAATCGTCATGCTCCTCGCGCTGCCGCATCGCTGCCGCGATGTTGCCCTGTCTGTCCACACACTGCTCTACTCGCGCAATTAATCGCTACGCGCCGCACTTGTCTAGTCGTCGTTGCTACACAATGGACGTTGAAACTGTGGTGGCAGCGAGTGCGTGTATTTGTAGTATAGCTAATTATATCAATGTTATGCTACAAAGCAATATACATCGTCGGCGTCGACGTCTAGATATGTAGCAGTTACCGCAATTTTTCTTTTAAGGAGAATTTAATTATTATAATAATTTTAGTAGATAAATTCTTAATAAAAAATATAATCTAAAAAAAAATATAATTATTATATTTTTTTTGTAGTAAGCATGTCTTCAATTTAAACAAGAAAAGTTGGATGGAGTTATATACAAATTTGAATTCAACTTAATTTTGTTAGGGTAGACTCTGGGTGGTGACAATTTGGAATTAACGACCAAAGATTTTTTTAGTGCCTTTAATGTGTACGAAACATTTTTTTTATAGTAAAGTAATAATTTATCTACAAATAGATCTACAATTTTAAAGGGAACATAAATTAATGTTTTTTCTTCCGACCATTCTCCGTTGCGCGGCGACGACATGACGGAAACAAAGACGTGCGTCTCGCGTGAGCGCTCGGCACGAACTGCGGCCGCGCGAGTATGTATGTGGACAGTCACTCGCGCGGGACTCGCGCTCGTATTGCTCGCGGTCCAAAAACCGACAAAATAGGGAGCGATGGGCAGGACGAGGAGCATGACGAGTGGCATGACGAGTAACGTTGCCACACTACGTCTCTGCCTACTTTCCTCGCTACTTCCCACGCCACTCGTCGAGTGTGTGGCGGGCGCATTAGACACACTATGACCACCAGTTTGTCAGGTCGACGATTTATTCAATATCGCGGGACGAGATAAGATTGGTCGGAAAGAGTGGCGTAAGTACAAGAAGAAATGCTTACTTACGCTCAGCATTACAAGTTAACGGGCTGACAACGAAGATGAACCACAAGTTCAAAAACATACCAACTGTATTAATCTTGAAGATAATATCTCCAGCAATGAATATAACAATTTTGAGCTTCAACCCGATCTGTAGCAGCAGAGATTTGGGCAGCTGTTTCAGAAACTCCAGCTCTCTAACAAGCTGCCGACCTGTATGCATTATGATGTCTTCACGGAGCTGGCCCGTCACGCATGTCAGCATTTTAGCCTCCTGGGAAGTAGATAAAACAGTGAGTTTATTTTGTGACAGCAGTTTTTTAATTCCGAAAAAGAATATTATAATAATTAATATTCCTATATACACCCTTCTTCCTGTTTTTTAAAACAGCTTAATTTTACTAAAACTAGGTAGATATAGATAGCGCCATCTGATTCTAGTTTCATTGGCGTTGAGCTAAAAATAGCGCTGATTGATAATTCCTTTAGCTATATGCTAATTATTTATTAAAAATAAACATACTGCAAAGAAATGCGACAGGTATCTTATAGCGTAAAATTTCAGTATCTTCTGCTTGATCCGGGGTGGAAATTTCCTCTGGTTCATCAAAATCGCCACTTGTTTCGTCATTATGAAGTATTTACCTTTCGCTGACTCTTTTCCGAATAGATAGACTATGTATTTAAACGCACAGTGGTAAACTAAAAGCTGAAAATTGTATGACATAATGACAACGTAGGTACAGTTTACGTACCCGGCGATAAATATTGCACATCGACCTTTGGAAAGAGACAATCGGCTAATTTCGGCTTCGTAGAGCGTTATCTCTGTCGCACGAAATACAAACAGCCACGTAGTGTGCGACAGAGAAAATGCTCTACGAAGACGAAATTAGCCGATTATCTCTTTCCAAAAGTCGATGTGCAATATTTATCGCCGGGTACTGTACTGCATCATATACCGCATCCAATGCTCATAATCAGGCAAGATGGCGGTCTAACGCAAGCTATTTATTGGATAAAAAAAGCCTATAGGTCGCTTCTTACGAGTGAAATTAGAACAATAATTGAGATTCAAACGATGCGTTTTGTCGTTGCCTACGACGAAGACGCATAGTAAAGTTATTCGTACTTGTCGGTTGTATCTCTGCAAATCGATGTTAAGTGCTTACCATCAAGCAAACGATTTGCTTGTCTCATAACAAAAAAAAAAAAAAAACAAGCGAGTTTAATATTTTATCATCGAGGGTTGGTAATTGGTATCCATCGAATAATTAAATTATTTGAAAAGCACACCGTAAGTTACTAACTTTAGCAATTATCCATGCTACAATGAAGAAGTGTTCAAAACATTCCTTCTTATCCACCAGATTAATGTTCGCATTCTTTCTTAACATGCCAACTGCGAAAGAAGGTAGGTAAGGTAAGTACCATTTTTGTCGATAAATAATATATTTTTGAAGTAGGTACACTGGAAGGGCTGAAACACTTGATATAGTTTTTTTTTACAAAAAATAAGTGGTAAACAAACGACAGGCCAGCCTGTGGTAAGTGGTCACCGCCGCCTAGTAATCCTTCGTTTGAAGGAGCCAAGATTAAAGAATAAATTAAATAAAGGAATCAACAGACTAAATTAAGCATAGTCACGAAAGACCTACCAGCTCTGTCTAAACTATGCGTAAATCTTAAACTTGACGTCACGTTCCATAACTTAGCTATAGTTATCCAGGAACAGTTCGGATTTTTGGGGTGGTGAGAACCTTCTCTCATAAACGCAACGGCGAATTGCATGTATATGTTCCAAGCCAGGTATGTAATGATCAGAATGAAAATCTCTATCATAGTCTTTCCGAAGATCTGTAAAAATATTTTGCAAAAGCAACCATAAAGATAAAAAGAAGACAAAAGAAAACACAGTGTCCATTTCTTTACCTCAAGAACGATTGAGACTAATAGTCACCTATGTAGACAACCGAAACAGGTACCTATGTTCTTAAATAATTAGTAGGTAATCAGGGCTCGTACCATGAGCTCTCAGCGCGGCCCTGAATTCAATCGCTTTGCTTTTGTCTCGAATTTTCTCTAGCTGGCAGAGTGAGACGAAAGCTATAGCGATCCATACCCCTAGCCAAGTCGTGATTCTATAATTGAAACGCTATAGAAATCAAGAAAATGTACCTATGGGAATTCAGGGCAGTTCTGGCTCGCAGTGACAGCTTGGTACGGACCCTGATCTCATCTTTAACCAACAACCCTACAGATAATACAATCAATTCTACTCACTCCAATCCTTGATACAATCAGCACATTATTCAGGTATCTTAACAGGATAGGTGTTCTCAGCAGCTTCATCGACTCAACTGCCAGATACGGCCAGTGATTGACCAGGCCACTGGTCAGAGCGAACGTGGGTATAGAAATAAACGTGGATACGACGTCCAATATCAGCCAAGTTTTCACGTAATGGCAAGCGATCTTCTTCAAGTCTAGAACGACGTATTGGTAAGTGTGTCCTTCTACGTAGCCAGTGAAGAAGTTCAGTATAATATTCAACACGTAAATCGATTCGCACGTCAGGAATATGACGTACGAGAAGGTGCCTACCTAAAAGCAAACAACAAACTGTTAATACCCCAGGCACAGCCTCAGCCCCTCCGAATTGGGTTCCCGCCTTTCCGTGGCGGGGGGGATACGTAGCCGGGCCGCCTTGCCCGGTGAAACTAAGAGGAACCCTAAAGGTGGAGGCTCGGGCCGGCGCCCTGGACATTCCGGGAAGCGGCGGTCTGGGCCTAGGAGCCCTCCCGTATACCTCTCCGTGGAGAGTGAACGTGGTAGGGCTCGGGGTCGTCTGCGGACGACGACGGGGGGCACATTGTGCCCTCCAGAGGGGTAGACTCGGCCGGCGTCCTGGACAGTCCGGGTAGCGGTGGTCGAGTCCCCGAGAGGGAGAGAGCGGGAGAGAGAGAGGGACCCTTTCTCTCACCCGCTCCGCAGAGAGAAGAGCGGACACGGGGGCGAGTCAGGCCAGAGGGGCCAGTAAGGCTCGCACTCCGTCTCCGCTAGGAGGGCCTGGAGTGGCGGGTGCGGGGACACCCGCTGCTTCGCATTGGGCCCTCCAGTGCCACTGATGTTCCGACGCGTCGCCACGAAGTGGGAGGGGGTGGCCACCCCCTACCAGAGGTGGGTCTGCCTCACGGCGGACATAGGCTGGGCGGGGCTGCGGTGATTTAATGGGCCCGCGGCTCCGTCCATTGCCTGGAGGAACTTCCCAGGGTTTTTAGTGGGTATGCCGCCATTAGGGCGGAGACTCCCACATAACCACCCTGCCCTCCCCGGGGCGGGCGTGGTATCCATAAAGGATTTTCCCTGGGTCACAAAAAAAAAAAAAAAAAGAGGCACAGCCTCAGCCTCACCTATAAATTTTCCTCAATGCTCAATGTTTGTTAATTGTTGGAAGAATACACTTCAAACAGGGTTTATAATTAGGTACCTTATGTAATAGGTCAAATAATGTTAGCCAGTAGCTGAAGGTCAGAGAGTAGGAAAATCATGCATCTGTCATACTTCATCGTTCGTCGTCAAGTACCTATCTACCTACGCAAAACCATTTGACACTAAGTATTATCTACCTATCTATATAATCTAACGACACATCGTGATTTAAAATCAGTTAATTCGTTAGGACGGTAAAAAGTCCCAGGGTGCGGTGCTAAGCACTGTTTTGAACTGTTGAAGAGCAGAATTCTGTACGGCACTGAACTGTTGCCAGCCAGTGTGACGCTTGCAATCAGGTGATTTTTTGCATCCAGTTGCATACAAAAATTGCAATATCTAAAAAAGTGGCCTCCTGACCCTGCATTGGATTCTACAGAAATTAAAGTTTATCTCACATTCATCGGGTCTGTATCACTGATAGCCACGGCTAGAAAAATGCCATTAGCCACTAAGCTAATCACAACGAGTCCCTCGAGCCATATGCGCAGCTTGCAAAACGGATGTATGGAGAATGGGTAGAACTTGTACTGGCGGTATTTCTCTGTGCCCAGTGCAGAGTACGACCTACAAGCATAAATAATTTTAAAACCAAAACAAATTTAAATAGACGACACTGAAATATTATTGACTACAAAGGGCGTTGATATTATAGGTACGCTCATAATAATACCAGGGTTCAAATTATGTAGGTCAATAATAAAACTAGATTTTTTTCTCATTTGTGTGCTTTGTATTTTATATTACCATAAACTGTGTAGGTATAGTCTGACTCATTGAAATTAAAACACATCTATCAATACCTTGCATTTCAATATCAGTGGTAAGTAGATAAGACATCACATCGAAACAAACAAACATATAACACAACAGACTTATTATCTACAATGTAGATAATAAGTCTGTTCTGTAGATTCTACATACACCAGAAAAACATTACTCTACTGACCAGTTGAGT
The DNA here is from genome assembly GCA_949125135.1 of Alcis repandata. Taxonomy (NCBI): domain Eukaryota; kingdom Metazoa; phylum Arthropoda; class Insecta; order Lepidoptera; family Geometridae; genus Alcis; species Alcis repandata. The sequence goes on along the minus strand of OX421239.1, from coordinate 8,665,325 downwards.
CAACTGCAAAAGGTGTACTGAACTGTGAACTAGTGAACTGTGAACTTGCATTGTGAATTTACATTTTCTCCAATTTAAGTACCTACGCTCCGCAGAAATACTAACCTATACAAATTTGCAGCTCGAATGTCTCCCATATGAACACCAAGCAAATTCAGGAAGCACTTCCTCAAGCGGCTGCATTTTATCTGATGAGCATTCACTTTCTCTGGAGGGAGGTTACACTGATGGGCGGTGAAATACTCGTGCTTTGCAGTCGTATCTTTTGGCTTATTTTCAGTTAAAGTCGCTTGCTTCAGCTTTTTAGTTTTGCTAAGACCGGTAGCTTTATTTTGCTCTTTGTTCGGCTCGTCATTTGCACATTCCATTTTTATACTCACTTGCAAGAGAGATTGAAAGTTTTGGAAACTAGTTTCTATTTTAAGTTAAATACTTAGGTAGTACTTTGTGGTTTTTAAGAAGGAGAAATAAAATACGGTTTATAAGTTTTTTAACTGTTCGTTTTATTTCTTTTAGGCCCAGAAAAATATCAATGATGTCACTCAATGCAACGCTGTGTCAAGAAAAGTCTAAATCAACCAAAGAGGTTATTGTAATGTTATTTAAGCACATCAAAAGTTCGGTAAGTAGATACGTATCATCCCAATATACCTACGCCAATGTATCTACTCAGATACTTACACACTAAAAAAGATTCAACTTATTTAGGAATCTACTTAAAACAATGATTGATAAATTAATAAAATGTATAAAAATTAGCATTTGCGTATTAGACCTGCGCACGCGTTACGCGCTGGAAAATTTACGTGAACCGCACTGTTCGTGCGTGTGGACCTGCCTTTAGTACATTACATACGAATGCTTCTGGTAAATTACCACCTGAATAGTATGTTTGTGATATGTATAGCGTATTTTATTGTCCTACAATTGACCATTGTATTGTTGTCACGCCGACTTTCCACGTATCACGACAAGTCTTCGAACAGAATGCAGCACTAAGTATCACTTCCTGAACACTGTCAATGAGGATTAGCTTCCTGGAAAAAATAAAAAGCTATTTTAACATCATCTACGAAGAAGGGCATAAAATCGTAAGACGCCATAAAATAACACAACATGACGACCACAACCGCTCTGTAAAGAGCGTTACGATGCGAATAAGAAGGAAGAAGAAGTTGGCTGTCTTGTGGGGTAGGTAAGTTACTGGGCTGGTGGTGCTTGTCCCTGGGACCCTGGGCCAACTCTCAAGCGTCTACGTTTTAGCTAGGTAGCATTTTAGGGTCTCTGTGGTGTGTATCTTCCAACAAATGGGTTTTCGTCTTACTTGTACCTATCTAAATTCTACATATAGGTAAGTTGTTACCATGTGGTTACCTATCTACTTTTGTATGGAGAAAAATAATAATAAATTAACCAACATAAAAAAAAGCCTTCATTACTGTAAATTGTTATACAATGACATATTTAAAACTAAGTACTTATTGCTTACTATGGAAACTAACGTGATTTTCACACATTTTTGTTTTAATTAAACACGGGAATACTCACGTAAAAATTAAGTCGTCTACTACGACTAGTTTCGGTCACATTCGGTGACCTTCATCAGTTGAGTTTACAAGACTTGAGTTTAGTAGACGACTTAATTTTTACGTGAGTATTCCCGTGTTTAATTATAACAAAAATATTATTGAAAATTTTGAATTTAATTATAACAAAAACAAGTATTGCTAAAGTTTTAAATATGTCATCAACAAGCTGTATCAGATAAACCGATTGCCGATTAATTAATTAAGGTTAATTAAACCAACATACCCCATAGTAAATTCATAGTGAACAAAATCAAACACCGGATTTCTGCATTCCGCGTTCTCACATCTGGAAATTGGTCCATTGACTAAATCTTCTTTTATGAAACTTGGTAAATAATTTAAATAATCTTCTATTACGTCTCCTGGTACATAAAAATCTTTATTTGTGAGCTTTTTACCATTTTCTATGCTATTCGTTTTGATGTTAAAGCAATTGAAGTTATTCTGCAATTGATTTAAATTATTGTTTTCGGTATTGTATCTTCTGCCGTCTGAGTAGATGCTGAAGTTTTCTGATGATTTTCTTCGAGCAATGTCGCTTATTTTTTGGTAGACTGATCGTTTACTGATCTCATATAAGCTGGGAGGATTGTTGGTGGTTTGTTCAAATATGTTGTAGTATTGTGGAGGGCAGTCTACGTCGAATTCCCATTCTTTTGAGTCTTGATTGAGTTTTAGGCGACATCTTCGACCGCTTGCTGATTGGTTGTGTGATACATTTAGGCATCTGGAAGCAAGTTTTTACAGAATACATTTTACAGGAGTATTAAAATCAATCTACAGGAAGGGTTTGCTAAAATCGTTAAATAGGCCAGCGTGGTGAAATACGCGTGACGAACGCTTTGCTCGTCTCGTCACTAAAAAAAAAAAAAAAAAGTTAATAATATAGCTAATCACCCTTTGGTCATACTTGGTTTGTTATTGATCGTGAGATACCTAATTACAGTTGACTTGATTGAATGCACACATTTACTATCTTACCAAACTCAACTCCATGCACATGACCAAACTCAACCACTTAGCTAGATTTAGCTAGATATTATGTCGAAAGAGTACTCGTATAAACACTTCTCAGCCGCCGCAGTTTACCCAAATTCCTCATAAGTATCTGAATAACTCTCGTTAAACTTCGCCATACGCGCACCAACTTGCAGAATCCCAATTTACCTAAATCTGTAGTTACCTAGGTAGGCGCTGCTTATTACTTTAGTTATTCGCAAGTAGTTTGTGAAACTGTTTAAGCGTTTGGCGCAACTGCTTGACAGTATTTTGGCTTATCACACACAAGTAGTTAGATAGCTGAAGTTATGTTCTACTTTTGTCACTTTACGATAATAAATAATTATTGGATTCTTTTATCCAATAAAATTGAAGTGTCCAACACCCTGGTTTTGTTCATTTTTTTATCTCACAATTAGAACAACCTGCTGAGTTTCTTGTTTTAGATTATGATCTTAAGTATCGTTATTATCATCTGTATTAGTTTGTACCCACTACTTGGTATAGGCTTCCTCTCTGTGCGATATTTCAGTCTCTATCTTTACTATGGTTAAAAAATTTACCAAATATAGCTACATTAGCAGCTGTAGGATCCTCTTTCAGTATAAACAGCCAAGCCAGTATAAGTATACCTAAGTATTAGATAATCCAAATACCTAGACCAGTTAGCAAAGCACAGAGCCCCGTAACTGCCTCACAGTTTCATTGTAGTTAAGTATCGTTATAACTTACGCAATATTGAGACTTCTAGTTTGCTGGTTCCTGAACATATGGTACCATAGGGAGTAGGGCAGGCTCTTCAATTGAGGGTTCCGCCAGAACCTCAGTTCGCAGTGATGGTAGTTGTATACAGGCCGCTGGGGCAGCCATTTTAACTTGTTATCTGAAAGTTTGGGGTAAGAATGTTACGCATTGATTGTTTGACCATCTCGACTGTAGGATTTAATAAGGTAAGTAAATGATATAACCGAATAACGTTTCACGCTCATAGCTTGCTTAGATTTCTTGTATCGAGGATGCCATGGAACACAAACAAACATAAGGACAACTAATATTCAGATAACATATTTCAATTCATCCGAACACTTTCTTCATGGATTACAAGTTTCTTACTTGATTGACGCCATTACAATGTCTACAAATCATCCGTAAGCTTACTAAGTAGTTGGTATCGTCATCATAATAATCATCGTTAGCCACTCACAGCTGGTTATAGGCCTCTCCTTGGTGCCATTTTCCCTATTTCAGACCACTTCCACCACCCTCATCCACTTGTGACCCTGAGCCGCGATGGATCTGATGTCGTCGACCCATCAGGCTGGTGGTCTACCGACGAAACTCTTGTCCACTATCGATAGCCACTCTGTAGCTGTAGCTCTATCTGTAGCTGTATGTAGCTTGCAAATAAATGACCAATGAGCTCGATTAAACCAGTGACCAGCAAAATATATTTAACTAGCGGTTAGAGGAACAAATCTGGCGGTTAACGTACTAACATGGCCCAGTTAACGATCGTAAAGTTAAAGTCAGCATGGGATACATTAGTAAGGCAGCACACACAAGTGCAATGATCCCTTTTTAATTTACTACGAAATTGCACTACGCTTGAAATCAGAAACAAAATTATGTGGTCATATCCCAGTCCTTATTGACCTATTAAGTAATTATTAGAAAATGTGAAAAAGTTTGTACGTGTAGACGTTTGTTACATTAGACTTCACTAGAGCGCGTGGTTTGATTCGCTATTTTACAGGAACTGTTTTTTCAGGAATAAAAAGTAGCATAATATGTGTACCTAAATCCAGGTTTTGCTACCTCCACACTTCATCTGACAGGTCAGCCGTTTTTGAGTGATGAGTGATAAACATCTGAAGGCACGACAAGGCAGTTTGCAGGGTAATAAGGAAAGGGTTTAATAACCCAAAAAGGGCTCATAAAATAGTACCTATTCATTATCATCTTTTACTATTGGACCAACCTAACCAAAAGAAAGAAACAGCTGTTCCATACATTTTGTCGAGTGTCATTGACATTTTTCTATGGAACAGCATTTTATTTTTTTCGTGATTTCCTAGTTGGTCTAATACCAAGTAAATGTTGTTCATAATGATGAGAAGGTCCTATGAGCCTTTATCGGTTGCATACCCTTTTCCTATACACGTAACCCTGTATAACGTCAAGCAAAGGTATAACCGCCCTACCAGCTTTTTCTCGAATACAATTTTTTAACCGACATCAAAAAAGGAGGAGGTTATCAATTCTTCTGTATGTTTTTTTTTTTTATGTTACCTCATAACTTTTGACTGGGTGAATCGATTTTGATGATTCTTTTTTTATTAGAAAGCTGACGCTTCCCATTTGGTCCCATTTCAATTTAGTCCAGTCCTGATAATGGTATCCATGAGAAAACCATATAAGTCTTAAATTTGCATTAAGTACGTGCGCGACAAATAAGTAGATGAATAACTCAATAGTCGGTCTTTTGAAGTCGGTTTTTTTTTGTTTTGTAAAAATAATGTTTTTGTCACATTTGTAATATTAGTATTCCTAATGTGAAACCGCCCTATTCACGTCTGATAACAAACTACCGTATATAAATCAACTACGCTTCCTCATTGATCGTTCTGACCTAATTCGGGTTACGGTTACTGCTAATCTATTATTAGTTGGATTGATTTTATGCGTTCTATCTGGTACTACCTACTTGAATGGTAATAAACGTGAATCTAATGTAATCACAAAGAAAATCTGGTGTTCCATAGAAAATTGTCAATGACATTTGACAATATGTGTGGAAGTTCCATACCTATAATGTAGGTAAAACATACGGGAAAAAATTAACAGCTGTTCCCTAAAAGCAGTTTTTTTTTCGCGATCCCATTTTTGGTTCCACAGTAAAACTTCTTCATAATGATGAGTACTATGGGCCATTTTCGACTTTGTATACCCTTTCCTTATAACCCTGTATGGATATATAGTATTCTGATGGTGTTCTGTAGGTATACTGTTAAAAAAATGGTTTCTCTTCAACGCCCTGAGAAAGCGGCTAATAGAAAGATCAAAACAACCAAAGAGCTGGCACTTACGATCGAAAATTTGCATTACTCTTCAACGAGATAACGTTGCCTGTACCTTTTTAAAACAATGAACCTACCTGCATCCGTAATATTGAAATCATAAATGACCAGCTAAAGAAGACCTTCGCGTATAATCGACCCTTACGTACTTCCTAGGTTTCAACTTAAATCGGTGATTAAAAAATCTTCAATTCAGACTTTTATCAATTTTTTGCTCGTGAAACGTACTCAATAATATAAATTTATTTTTACCATATTCTCATTATTAAGTTTAATTTACAAACTTAGAGACTTTTAGAGACTTTTAGAACTACCTAAATAAAGTTTGTAAAAAAATATAGCTTGACTGTATCAGACAATATTATAGTCCAACAAAATAGGTACCTAAGCGACGCGAAACACAAAAAAAAAAATGTTTTAAAAAAAATGCTTGATAGCTTAAAAAATTAATTAATTCAAAAATTACTTTGATTTTTATTTTTTGTAAATTTCTTAGTTCTGTTTAGTTTATTATTTTAGCTTATATTAAAAAATTACGCATCTGATGCGTGAAAATCAGAAATAACATGTTTTTGGGCACCGCTCTTGGGCTTCTGACGGCAGTAAAACGGCAATGTTCAAACTCATCTGTATAGATACCTACTACCCAAGCTTAAACACAAACTGAAAACTGTTTAAACAACGAAACAAATCCCATTTGGCGCACTTAACTGTTTTGTAAACAACCCTAATGAATCAACTGATAAATATTTTAATAGCATCTTCAAAGCGGATTCATTTTGAACTAAAGATCAACTAATTTGCCAACGAGAAGGTACTCGATGATTTTAGAGGCGGCCCTCATTTGTAATATTTAAGGCAGAGATAATCGTTGACAGCTATCTCTCCTATTGTAGGCAATCCCAACTATCCTAACAATTTTTTTTTTAGTTTATTACAGTTCTACAGTATATTCATTATTTATTCTGGGTTATACATAAAGGGTATGTTAAGCCGGGAAGGCCTCATAGAACTCATCATTATAAACAACTTTTACTATGGGACCAACACGAAATTCGCAAAAACAAATCAGCTGTTGAACGGAACAGCTGATTTTTTTTCATAGTAAAAGTTGTTCATAAAGATGTGAGCCATAAAGATATGAGCCCTTTTCGGCTTAGCATACCCTTTATGAATAACCCTGTATTTTTAAACAATTATTTGAAACCCCAATCGCGTGTTGCAGGTGGGAAAATCAGTTCGTTTGATATGCTTTCTCCTATTAACTAACTACTCTACCGATTATATCATGAAATTTTACATACACGGTATCGGGGGTACAGGGGCTCATAATTTACTTTTCATCATCAACATTAACATTTTTCGTTTTTTTTTGTAGTTAGAATTACAAAAAAAAACCGTCAGAATAATTCAACATAATATTTTAGGTATTTATAAAATAAATCTATTTTGAAATCTGATAGTTTGACGGCTAGATTATAAAAAACTAAAAAAACAAGTTCTTTAAATGTTTCTTATAAGTTCCGTCAAAATTATTGACAATATTTTTGTGGTTATTGTTAATGATTTAATTACATAACATACTTTTGTTTTAAAATCTTTGCTCAGTTATTTTATATTTTCAATAATATATGGAAGATCAATCTGACCACCATTTAGCTCCGCCTTAAAAGATTTCAAACTCAATTCCCTCAAGAATCTAATTTAACCAAATGGTAAATAAATGAACGTCTACTTGATCGTTTGTTTGTTTCGACGCAGAAAAAAGAGTAACGAGTAATATATTCCGGCGTAGCGTATGTTTAGAAATTAGGACAAGGTAGTTAGTACTAATTTTAGTATTTGTGACCGTGAAAATCAGCAATGTAAATATATCGCATACTAGCTGGGTTCCGCGGTTTCAGTCGAATTTTCAGGATTAAAACTGGCCTATATATTTATCCAGGGTATTAGCTACCTTCACACCAAATTTCATGCAAATCAGTTTAGCCGTTTTTGCGTGATTGAGCAACACATGTCTGAATATCCAAACTTTGCCATTAGTAGGATGTACGAGGTACCTACGCGTTTTGCAAGTTTAGTTTTAGCGCCTAATAATTTGTTAGACATACGATCAAATTATTAAACAAAAATGGTTATTTCGTGTTTAAATCAAAGCGAATACCAAATTACATACATTCACTTCGTTTCAGATGCCACGGAGTTGAGTAACATAGTAATACATAGCCTTTTGAATTCACGTTAGCGTGAAATGCGGTTAGTAATAGTTGCAGACATATAGCAATATCAAGTATAATACTTAATTAATTACCACAAACCGATAGATACCGTAGAAACCTTAGCTCTGCGAGTCTCAGCGGCAACTCCGTCAATTCATTCTCGTCCAAAATCAAGATCTTCAGTTGCCTCACTTCGCCTATCTCATTAGGTATTCTCTTCAACCTATTCCCGCTTACATCTAGACATTTCAGGCATTTCAGCTTTGATATTTCTTTGGGCAGCTCGGTTATATCATTGCCGCTTATGTACAAGCTTTCTAGATGTACTAGCATTCCAATATCATTTGGCAGCTTCGAAATTAGGTTCTCTTTGAGATACAGGTCTGTGATTTCGGACTCTTCGCCTTGTAGTTGTTTTATTGGGAATTCTGTTAGTCCTCTGTAATTCCAGTGGACAACGGAACTTGGTGAAAGTTCTTCGTAATTCATATCTGCCGTTAGATTCTTCTCTTCTGTTAAACCATTATTAGTTCTACCATAGACAAATATATATTCGTCGATGGTTTTAGTGACAAATTCTACCTAATCTTCTGCGTCGTGTTTGAAAATTATGTTGTTAACACATCACGTGGTTACTTGCACTTGTACACATTGTAAACAATATTAATATAAACAAAATATACGTTTATCTTCGTTCTCTATACGAGTTCTCTATATTCCCGTTTGACGAAGACTGCATCTTACGCTGGCGTCCGAACGGAGATATTTTTAAAACTATAACAAGGTTAGCTATAATTTCTTTCGTTGAAATCATTCGTTCGCGCATTAGATAAAAGCTTTTCATAATAATAAAAACAAAGCGTGGTTTTATGGTTTCTATACAATAATGGTAATAAAAAGATAATCTTTTAATTTAAATTAATATAAAATCTTAATCCACACAAGTATGTTAAAGACGATACCTGAAAAAAACTTTCATCTTTGGAGGATAATAAACAAAAAATAAGTAAATAAAAATTCGCTTAAATTAAATACTTTTTTTAATAGCTTAGTTATCTTGTAACCCAGGTAGGTAAGCACACACGCAAACTAAAGTTGTATATTATTTTTGAAGTATTAGAAACGTATTATTTTACTTCTATTTTGGCTAAACCAAATCAAATATCTGATTTTCTCCAATATTGTGGTAGAGTGCTTGGCACATAGCCAATACTTGCGGTACGAGCTCTGTCAGGTCGAGGACATTTATCGCTTCGGTAATCAACAAAATAATTATATTGCACTAGCTGTGCTCTGTGTTTTCATCCGCATTATCCAGGATAAAAGTAGCCTATATGTTAATCCAGGGCTTAAGCTACTTTTACACAAAATTTTATCCAAATCCGTTTAACCGTTTTTGGGGAAGAAACATCCAAACATAAAAGCTTTGACATTTATAATATTAGTAGGATTAGTCTAAACGTAGTGTCCGACCTCTGTCGGAGGAGAATACTGACGAACATACAAAAACAAAAAAACCACCATAAGTACCAATTTATTGGTATTTAATCTAAGGTACCAATATACAAAGAACCTGGGACACTATTCTGAAGAGTGAAATATTATCTCAGTCACTATAGCTCTCATCTCTCACTATCAGAAATGTACAGTGAAAGTGACCGAGATAATTTCGAGCGCCTAGGTATTGGGTCCTATTTGTGATCCTTTATAATAAGGAGAGTCTGTGTTCTATTGATATCTAATCGTGGCACAAATATGAGCCTTATTTTTGCATATTAACTTTGCTTCTCTTCTTATTCTTGTGGATTTGACCGAGTGACCGAAACGTCTCTGAAACAACTGGCAAAATTTGCTTTCATCTGTCTAAATGTTTGTGTGGATTTTGGAAGATAAATTACGAGTAGAACTACTTTCTAAAATTCCATTGTGCTGAAAATTGGTCCAGTGGTTGCCGCAATAAAATGTTTTGATTTTTACAACAAAGTATGTATGTATGTATGTGCTTGTGAGGTCAACTGTTTGCAAAACTACTAATATTAGCTGTACTCGTATAAGAATTTCTAATTAATTCCTAAATTTATAATAAAACCATTGAGTGAGTGTGGTATATTTCATTTATTATAGGAGTAACTAGGATAAATTTTAATACGCATATGCAAAAGGTGCTCTAAATAGGAAGGTATAAATATGATCACACATGTTGTGATAAATTCTTGAAGATATCACTTTACTACCTAATAGATAAGTTTATAAAACTATCGATAAATCAGTTTCAGACTTTTGAGATGGTTTGATCAGAATGCTTTCATCTTCTTGATAATATTAGTTTTACAGTTGATTTTAAAAATTTGGGAGAATTATACAAAAAATGCTTGAAATAAGCAAAAATGTTAATAACTCTAATAAGATATTAGTAATGAATAATACATTCTGATTAGAGCCGTTGAAAACATTGAAAAATATTTAAATTTATATAACAACTTTTTAATTCTAAATGCTGTGACGCTGTGAGTGACTAGGTAAGCCTTTGGCATCGTCGATTTGACTAAAACCTGCACTTACTCACATAATATAACTTTAAAAGGAGATCAAATTATCAATTAAAAACACACCATAGTAAACCAGCAACCCCAATTCCAACAAAGTAAGTTTAAATCTCTTCCATAACGCATTCTATCGCCCATCCTGTTCAAACTTAAGCTCAAACCAGCGCCATCTTTTGACAAAGTCACGTCAACTTCAGTTAATATCTGCGGATGATTCTCACACGTCGCCCCTTGCCATCGCTCTCATCGTCGCTGTCGAAGGAAGCTTGTTTGTGGCCCAGCATCAGTGCCTGGACTTCTGGGTTCAGGGGAAGCACGGGGAATGACGAGCGCCGCACCATGGGGGACGGGCGAGCTCCTGAGACAGAAACTGCCCATTAGTGAAATAATATCAGATAAAGGTAAGGCAGAAATTATATAGATTGAAAAACTCTTTATTGAAAAACCACTTAGCTCAACTATTAACTCTTTTTTTCCTTTTTTTCTTAATAAAATAATCTACAAGTGATAAACATGATTATTGATAAGTACTGACAATACATTGATAATACATTGATAATCCAAATAACTATACATAATAATCCTTTATTTAGTAAGTTCTAATTTTAACTTTTACTCCGTGTAGAAAAGACTACGTGTACCTAAGTCAATAGGTCGTACTACAAATATGTTGTTCGACTTAATTAAGTTAGGCTAAGTAGACGCTCATAAGTAGGTAAGTAAGTATGGTAAGAGTTTCAGGCGCATATTACCTAGTATGTGTGGTTTGTGAATGTATGTCCATGTTTCTCAACTTGACTACCAAAACAATACTAATCCAACCCACAAATGTACCAGCTTCGATATATTGTTCCAACATTATGGTGCTTTGATCAACCATTCGAACAATAATCGTGTTCATTTGGCTGTGACTTTAATTGATTACTGATTTCTGTACAAAGGTTTATTTGCGAGTCAATAATCGGATTAGGCACAATTAAATGAGCATTATAATGTTGATGTTTTGGGATTATGCTTAAATGACAAGGGTATTGAGTTTATGTAGTTTGTGTATTGAGTTTATGTATTTATGTCTGTGTAGTTTTGGGTACAATCACAAAACGTGATATAACTTATTACTTACTTACTTTCAGTACTTTATTGTACTGTAGGTAAATTAATAGATTTGATGAGCTCATTTCATTTACAAATGCATTGGGTAAAATTTTGGTAGGTAAATAATTTATACAGTACTTACAAAATTTACAAGACGCTATAAGCTTTAACATGCAATGATAATGGCTCAATGAGTTGACAAGGTATTTTACACGTTGCATCAAAATATGCATGCCAAAAATTAGCAGAATTCAAAATTTAAAATTTAAATTTAATTTTAAAATTTAATTTAAAATATAAATTTAATTTTAAATTTATTCTATTAAAAGATTTATGATCAAAGTAATGTTAGAACAAGAAGTATGCATAGAAGAACCATACCTGAAAATCTTTTTCAGTCGTCAGACAGACCTTGTTATGAAACAGAATAGAAAAAACATTGATAGAAGAGACAGAATTAAAAGTTAATAATAGACATTAAGATTTGAAAACATCAAAACTCCGTAGAATAGGGCGAAGACTTGACAAAACTTGCAAACACTTTTACAGATAGAAAAATCGTATTTTTACTAACGACAGTCTTAAAGAAATGTCTTTACTTGTAAACGTTTCATTAAGGTTTATTTTAATTGCACAAAAGTTAAAGACGTTGGTCAATCTAAGCAACGTTTATAGGTAAGACCGGAAGAGTCCAATATTTTTTTATGAATAATCAAATTTAGTGCGAATTCAAACCCAATTCTACGGTGCATCAAACAAACTTGCAAAACACTAACATTTATCATTGATTTTTTCTTGAAAATAGATTTAGACATATACATACCAAAAAGTTTGGCCACTGACTGCCTCTTCACCAGTTTCGGTTCCACCACTTCTCCCACAGACGGCGGTGCAGATTCTCCTTGAGCCTTCTTCTCACTTAGATAAGAATTCGTTGATTCCCCTCTTGTTACAGGTCTGCTTTGACGCCTATTATTCTTTTTGTCATCAGAACTGACAAATGATTCAGCTATCTGAAAGAGCTGGAGACCAAACTTGCTCGATTCTCTTCTCAGCGACTTCTTATTAGCAAATTCTGCTAATGATTGCCTCCTTTCTCCATCTGGGTTGAGCTTCCTTCTCGCTCGTTCTTCCTCTTTCACTTTGAGCACATCCAGCACAGCGTTTAGCACGAGGATAATCAAGAAAACCGTGATACCAATCACTGTTAGTGCACTGTTGTCGGGGTTCATATCTGGGCGATTTTTTTTGACTGGTAACTTCTTTGTGAATATATCAACAACGCCACATGTCCCGTCTTTGATTGGAATGACTTTATTTACCTCTTTTCTGATGGTTCTCGTGATTATTTCAGGTACTTTCGGTGTATTATCAACGACAACAGCCGTCTGTTCATTTCGTTTCAGGAACCACATCTGAACACTGTAGAAGCAGTAAATTATGACGAAGAATATAAAAAGCAGGATCTTACGTTCGCTCATGTTTACATCGCAAAAGCACTGGTTTTGTTTTGACACGCGCCGCGTTTCGTGGTAGCTATTCTCGTCGAACGATATTGTTTTTACGATTTCCGAAGCTCGGGATGGATTTATAGTTTCTCTTTGAAGGAATACGGATTGATTTTGTGTGATATTGTTTGCGTATAACTTCGGTGGAGCGTTTTCCAGTATGGGGCGGTGGGTTCTACTGCGCATGCGGCAGGCAGGTCGTCAGGGTCGAACTTGTTTGTGTTGGCGGCACACGGGCACCACCGTGGCAGTAAAGTAGAAACTTTACGTCGATAGATAATGGGATCATTCTTACAGGTACCTATGTGGATAATTCTAATGGGAAAATTTGCTTTAAATATTAATTGTAAAACATGTTACTAGCTGAAGCCCGTGATTTTTCACTCACGCGGTAATGGAAAACGAATAAGATGATGATGATAAAAAGTAACCTATTTGCTTTTCAGTACTCCTAATAATGCGTATTCAAAATTTAATGATGATCGGTTCAGTAGTTAAGGCGTGAAAACCTTACAAACAAACTCACGTTCGTATTTATAATATTAGTTAGGTAGGGTTAGTATGTGATCGAAGCCTACCCCGCATACTCACATCGTATTTTTTTTTGTTAACAATGAATTATTATTATTTAAAGTAGACAGAATACAAAAGTAGGTAAACTAAGGTTTCGCTGAAAGGAATATGTAGAATGTCAAAACCACCCTTCGTAATCCAACCTTATTGTGTAACTATAGATACTTATTGGCTTAATATTATTTAGTTATTAAGCCAATTAAAAAAAACAACGACCAATCACAATTTACCGCTAAGCCTGTGGTTTGACAGCTCCAGGGGCCTTTAAAAATGTTTCATAGCTCTCGACTGAAATGAAAAAAGTAAACAGTTACCCATTTCATACAGTTGCATTCGTTTTATCACAAGTGGCGATACCTACTCGAAAGATAACGCTTTCAATAAATGTTATCTCTCTAATTTTATTGATATTGCGTCACACAAATAACAATAACCTATAGAAATAGGTATAATATTGTCCTTGTGCCGAATTAGGTCTTAAAACATTTTTTTACTGGAAGAAATCTGTTGGCGATAAATCCAGTAGGTACTGAATAGGTACAAACTATAGTGTGATATACAGATATAAAACTTAAACGATAGACTTAGGTAATTTAGGAAATCTATGATATTTTTGCTCTCGTCATTTTGAATAACTTTTATTACAGACCCTCAAATGAGTCCCGATTTTTTCCAGGTATAGGTATCATCGTAAACAAAGCTCCGCCTAACATCTTGTTATTTTGTTCTGTATTATTGTAATCAAATTTCCGCCGTAGGTTCTACACGGATACTTTTGCGTTTCTCAAAATAATGTTTGTGTAATTTTCAAAACGCAATCTTACTCGTTGCTCTGAATTTTCAATTGTTCGAATAAGCAGACTCAAAGCAGCAAAATGTTTCGTGCTGTTTATTTATTCGCGAATTGTACGCTTGCTTGTGTTTGGATTGCATTTTCTTGAATTTCTAGTCATCTGCGCCATTGCTTCGTGCTCTAATTACAAAGTGGTACGTGAATACCTACGTATTGTAGGTAAGTACATGAGTTACTGAGGAAGAAGATATCGAAGTAGAGTAAAAGAATTTGAGAAGGCGATAAATTGTCTTTACAAGTGATGAGTCAGTCAATCAGATTAAAATAAATATTTGAGCCCCCATACGACAAACGTGATTTTTTGAAAGATAATGGTACGGAAACCGTCGTGCGCGAGTCCGACTCGCGCTTGGCTGGTTTTTCCTATTTCATCCACTATTCCTATGGCTGTGAAGAGAAGGACAACATAATTAAATGTAACTTTTTGTCGTCTCCCCCGTTGAGATGACTACCCTAAGTAGACGCTACTTCTTCTTAATCCATACTACAGGGTTGTAAGGAAAGAGTATGATAGAAAAATGAAAATGACACTAGACGAAATGTATGGAAATGTGTTTATTTCGCAATTTCAGGGTTGGCCTCATATTGAAAGTTAATCGTACGAGAATTTTTCGGCATAGCATACCCTTTCTTTATAAAACCATCTTTTTACCACTTTGGAGAAATAATAACAAAACTCTAACTTTAAGCAGTCTGCAATTTTTACCACCAACAAATACGAAAATCAAAACGTGACCTAAACAGCGCCAAACATTAGCAAATCGAAATCGAAATTCTCGACCATTCGTTCAGTGCATTTTTTTCGCCAAACATTTCAATATCGCTATACAGTTAGGGCAGATGCAATCCAGAAAGATTTCCATTTCCCGCTTCGTCGCATCTGTGCGCACATTAAAATATGCAACTGCTGTACTCCTGGCATTTTGCATCTCGCAGCTTTATTTCATGAGTTATAGTAGACTTTAAAGGATTTTATTTAAAACTGGATTAAAGTGTCAGCAATCAGCATTTCATTTCTGGTGTGAATAATATAGTTTTTATCCATCTATCTATCAACTTTTTCAAAATTCAAATTCAAATAAGTTTCTATTTGTTGAGGATAACAAAACGATCCAGGGTGTTAGTAAGAAACGTAGTTACCAACTGTGTTAGTTATAAAGTACAGAGACCAAATCAACAAATAAAACACATAAGAGGTATAGCCACTGCACTACGTATGGACTGATTTATTTTACAAGTTAGTAGGTTTTAAAGGGTTTTATGAAAAACTGGATTCAAGGTGTCAGCATTATTGCTTGGCTCCAGTGTTTGGCTCTTATTGTTACAAGCTTTCAGTTAGCTTGGTCTGTTTGCTGTTTGTTTGTTTGGGTCAAATCTCGCAACTGAATTTTGAATCACTTCCCGATGTCCGATTGACCTGAAATTTGATATAACTGTGTTACTCTGATAACAATGCAATTTTTTTTGCTAATTTTTCTCTACGTATCCATTGCACAGTAAACTGCGAAAGTACCCTTAGAAAGCTATCAGAATATTTTAGGCGACTCGAGAATAACATTTAATGAAATATAATTATTGTATTACATTAGTTTGTGCTTACTTACTCCCTAAATACCTAAATATATTTATACTTATATATAGATAGATAACAAAGAAAACCGATATATTTTATTTTCAGAATTTCAAGTATTAAGCATCAAACAAATAGGATTCAAAAATATAACCTACTTCAATAACCAGGTACAAAAAATCTCAAACGTAAGCAACAAAGAGAAGAAAATCATATCATTAAGTAGGTCAGTATAAGCACCTAAACTTATATATAGCTATCTACTGAAAGTTCTTTTTGACTACTTATGAACGTATTTATCGGAGCACGGTTTCCAGGATTCCAGAAATGTCTTCAATGGCTTCGGAGCCTCTTCAGAGAATGCTACAACGTTTCACGCCATAGTTTCCAACAATACCCGATTTTCTTCGCTTATCCGTAAATATTTAGGTACTTGCGACTCTTCTTGGGCGCTCGTGATCATCTCCGTCACTCTTACTGTCATGACATTTCTAATGAGAGCGACAGTGACCGAAATAATACAGGGTTATTCATAGAGGGTATGCTAAGCCGAAAAGGGCTCACAGTACCTACTCATCATTATGAACAGCTTTTACTATGGGACCAACTCGAAATTCGAGAAAAAAAAATCAGCTGTTCCATACATTTTGTCAAGTGTAGGTACCTAATTGGCATTTTTCTATGGAACAGCTGATTTTTTATTTGTGAGTTTCGGGTTGGTCCCATAGTAACAGTTGTTCATAATGATGAGTACCTACCTACTATGAGCCCTTTTCGGCTTAGCATACCCTTTATGAATAACCTTGTATTTCACTCTTCAGAATAGGGCATGTGTGACTACAATAATCTCCATTTGGTTTAATATCATTTCCCTGTAACACTTGCATGGTGTACTATACACGCAATTACCTACTCGTAAGTTGATAATGTAATGGATTTTCGAAAGAAAGGTCGAATAGGTAGGCGTATTGTAGGGCAGAGAGAAATAAGTACAGAAATCTATGATTCTGGTAAATTGTAGCGTAGTAGGAAAAGGTATTGATTACCTTTACCTATCGCCATAGGTAGATATAGGTGTACCTACCTACTATAATGTAGGGTTCAGGTGGACTCTTTGAAAAACGAAACGAGAGAAAATTCCTTTTTATTGAATATAAGTAGGTCCAATATTAGTGCCCACAAAGAAGTCTTCAAACTGATTTGGAAATTATGATGACATATTCGAATGACGCAAGAAGTGACCCGAGAGATGTCCTAAATTCGTTTTGTGATCTCAGCGGTTTACCTTTGTAGGCTGCACTTGTAGGTATGTTGTATGCCGTGACCTTAGAGTAGGTATTACAACTGTATCCAGGAGCCGTGTGGGCTATTCGAGATCATCGCTGTCCCACTCACTGTTATGACGTTTCTAAGGAGAGCGACAGTGACCGAATTAGTCGCACTCGCTAAAATATGGCCCTTGTATCTATCGCAAGTTATTGTGTAAAAATGATTATGATACATTATAGCGTAGTCTGAAGAAATTTTCGACGCTGAATACTCTCCAATTTCCGCATCCTTCAGTAAATCGCTGAATGGCCAATCTTCATGGCCGAACGTAGCAACGCAGCCAGCTAGTATTATTGGTCACCGTCTTTGCACGGTGCGGTGCGTATTTAAATTCTAGCATTCAGATACTTTTTTAAATTTGTTTGAACTATCGCAAGGGGATTATTTTAAGTTCAATGTTAATAAGGAATGATTTTGATAGGAAAGTCTTTAATAACGAAATAATGACAAAATTTATTTTATTATGGTGTTAACAGCGTGCGGAAAAACGAAGTTCAGTTAACAAATTGCTAAAATTAAACTTAAAGTATAGGTACCTACCTACTCAACCAGTGAAACTAAATTTAAAGTTTGTTCAGCTAAAAAAGGTTTTGTTATTAAGTATCATAATTTTTAATAATCTAAAATCTGTCAAGGCGGCATCTAAGGGGGCGATTCATTGTTTACGAATTACGAGTATTGTAAGAGCCTAAAAGATGTATCTATCTACTTATACCACAGATACTTACAGACATAACCCAGTAATATCCAATAGATACGAATATTTTATTTAGAGCAGATACGGGGTTTTCTTTCCCCATTTGAATTTGAACGCCATCCTAACGAACTCCAATTGACTACTGATAATACTTTACTATATTACTCCGTCGGATATCAATTTCAGTTTTATTTAATCTTCAACCGACGCCGTTTGGGAATGTTATTGAATTTATACAGATTTTCAGGAACATTCAGAATTGGATTGGCTCAGGTATTTTAATGCCTTTAGAGAAGCGATCGAAGTGTTTTCGTAAAAATGATTGCTAATGGAAATTTGTAGGCGCTTTGTTTCCTTCAGTGATTGCGGGATTTGCGAGCCACATTGAGATGACTTGCAAACGCTTGTTTTGATCATCGCAGTTTAAAAGGTTTTGGTAAAATTTTTAGAAGCCATAATTTTCTACATCATGTTGTTTCAGATGAGTTTCAAGCAGGTAATTCAAAACATTCAGCTGAAGTTTTAAAAAGAGCTAGTTATTTTTGTGCATTCATTATTATAAACAGGCATAGATAGGTACAAGTATAATTAAGTAGATATACCTACTTATTTTAAATTTGAACAAACAAGAAACTAGAATTGCATTTTATGGGTTGATTTCCCTTGACACTACTGCGTGACACAACTAGTAGTGTCATGGGAGATTTCTATTTCCCGTGACACTACCAGTAGTGCCATGGGTAAAACTGCATTTCCCGTGACACTACTCTTTCGCAAGTAGTGCCACTGGAAATTTTATATCCCTTGGCACTACTAGGTTATCTATCCTAATTCAATTTGAAATTTAGAAGACAAGGTTAATTTTCTACGGAAGCAAACGATCAATAGGTTAGGTTATGTTAGAACATGAAAAACAACGCACGAGCCGAGCGAGCGTAGCGAGCGTGCCGCGGCAGCGGCCGGCGAAGTGCTAGAAAGCCAAGAAGCGAAAAAAGTTAGGTTATTAATCAAAACCTATTGGTCGGTAGTGCCACGGGTAACTAAGTAGATCACGGGTAATTTTGTTGTATGCGTTCAATGAGCCAATCAGAGAAGTAGTGCCATGGGAAAGTAAAATTACCTATGACACTACTGGTAGTGCCAAGCAGTAGTGCCACGGGTAATGGACGATTTTATGTTCTTATCTACTAATAAGTAGGTAGACGGATATTATAAACGCGAGATTGCATTTGTTTGTTTCGTTTTCACGACTTGAACCAATCATCACGAAAAGTATAAGTACTCGTTGTTAGGGGTACAGAAAAGGAGGGTTCTATTATACTTTTTATTATAACCGCGCGGGTAAAACCACGAAGCACAGCTAGGCATTCATAAATAATAAACCTGCTTACAATTTCTAAGTAGGTAGGTACCTATTCAGATAAACTAAACTTTCATCAAATTAATATCTCCACCACCACTTCACATTCATAGTTGGTAAGCTCTAGTATCCAGACGCTTACCTTACGGGATGATTACACGTAACGAGTACAGTGACGAGACAGTGCCCTCCGCCGAGTAGGTACCTACTCGGTTTGTACTTACAAACATCTTGACGAGGCGAGACAGCCACTAAAGCCATGATTTGCTTGCTCAGGCGAGTGTGCCCATTTACTGTCTCGCCACTGTACTCGTCACGTGTAATCAAGCCATTACCTTACACGAAGCTATAGCCTCCTTTTCGAAATAAGCTTCCGAACTAAGCCCCAACATCACGCTTAGAATTTCAATTAGCTACGATCTGTTTTCACGAGAACCAATAAAGACATATTACGCTACCAAGAATCAGTTAATTCCTTAATCTAGGAGGGCGCGTCACGTAGGCACTGGAGGCGAGATTCTGAATTTACAATAACGGAGCATCTGCTCAGACTGTGTATGTTGTGTTAGCTTATAGCTTGAGAATTACCCATGGAATTTATTTTCTAGAAAATTTTGTATAGTTGAATATTCCAGTCGATTCTAAAGGCTTGGCAAATTAAAAAAAATAAAAATAAAGTTGTCTTTTTACTATGGAAACTAACATGATTTTGAAACATTTTCTTAAAATTAATTACCTACCTTTATCAAAAAAGCTGTCTTTGTGTTTTTTTTCATCAGACGAGGCTTGCGCTTACCATAATCTCACCTGATGGAAAGCGATAACGCAGTTGAAGATATAGCACGCTTATCTAGGAAGCACCTATATTATATTCATCATCTTTTTAAATAACCTCACCGGGTTATAGGTAGTATACCTACCACAGGTAGTACTTATTCGGGAAAACAGACGCAGGTGTAGTGAGACTAGTGAGTTTTTCATCTTTGATGTTCAGTACAAAAAAAAATCTTTGCAATAAACAAACTCTACTCTTTGCTTTCTTTTCTATTAGACGAAGACCTCAAGACTTTTAGTAAAAGATCTCTCATCTAAAGCCTTCAGAATTGCTTTGATTACCTTTATAGCCATACTTTGAGGAGCTATAAACTAGTATGAAAGTGAAATAAAGCCGAGTTGAGAAAGTTTTGTCAAAGAAGGTATCTGTGACAGTATGCTGTTACAATGAAGAGTTAATTTATGAGTTTCCAGGAAATCTCAGTCTACAAAACTTGAGATGAAGGATATCAGAGGGGTATTCTGTTCCGTTCGAGATTATCTCGGTCACTTTCACTGACATGACATTTCTAATGAGAGCCTCCGTGACCGAGATAATTTCTCACTCGCCAGAATAGGGCCCCAAAAATTTTTGGAAATTGGAACAAAACCGTAACTTTTGTAACTAAGTGTTAGAATTGGATTTATTTTGATACTTAAAGAAAATTTTAAGTGTCAAGATCTTTTTTGATTCTTCGAGCTTCCTGGCTTTCTATTAGAATAGGATAGAATTTCGCACACTTTTCTTTTCTTTTTTACGTGAATAAGATGTTATGGTTTCGTTATTGGTTTACATAAAGAGTTTATTTATCTATCTATACCAGTCAGTTAGGCGAAAAATCCTTAGTTAAAATGCTGCTGCAGTATTTTGTCTCCAAAAATAACAGCCCCAGCAGCTTTTTCCAAACATTTTAATATTACCACTCACCAGGTAGCCTCGTGTACTTGAAATATCGTCTTAATATAGTCTTCATGAATTATTCCTATAATAACCGTACTTGGCGATGACTACACATAAATTTTCTCACGAGGAGCGTATGATTTTTTCTTTATAAACATGGTCTCTCTCTTTTTCTCTCTCACACATTTTCTGTCTCTGTAAAGATAGAGACGGATCATGTTTGTTTGACTGTTGATAATGATTTTGTAAATATCTCGGAGAAAAACATTTTTAGTTGGTAAGTATATATTCTGGAACCAAATTTGTAAATTTTAAACAATTAATTAATTGAATAATAACTAGTTATTATCGCAAGTTTAGTGCTTATTTTAATAAAAAACGGCATTTAATCTATCCACCATATCCATCAAAATATAAATAAACTCTTTATGGTTCACATGAGAAATTACAAACAATAGGATAAAAAAACTGTGCAATTCATACCTACTTAATAATAATATAATAATAATTCTGCAAAACCGTTATCATCAAAACCTATACCTACCTACCTACCGGTGAAGGTCAACAGATAATCCAAAACTTTCAAAGGCTTTCTCACATTGCAGTGTTGGTTTTTTGGTAATGCTCGTTGCACATCTTGGGCCTTTTTTATAAAGATCTGTTCATTTAAGCAATTGCTAAGAAACGTTTATAAGGCCCTATGTGTATTATCGGTCCACGTAACTAATACAGTGGGGAGACAGTGCCCTCGGTCGAGTAATCGGTTTGTAGGTACTTATAAACAGTTTGACGAGGAAGACAGTCTCTAGAACCATGATTTGTTTGCTTGGCCGAGTGTGCTCATTTACTGTCTCGCCACTGTACTCGTTATGTGTAATCAATCCATTACACAGAGTACGTGGGTGTTGTTCGAAAGCTTGATTGCCATGCATGTCACATTGCTTTATTTATTTTATCGAACTTGTTATGAGTCGGTTGAAATCTTACGTATGGGTACAAGACGCATCTGAAAAGTAACATTATAAATACGAACGAAAGCAATGTAATCTCAAAGAGCGAAGTACTGTTTCATTCTTTTGAAACTTATAAATAATTCTTAAGTCGTAAAGCGAGTTTGTTTGTTTGTTACGCTTCCACGCTTCCACTCAACCGATATTTTTTTGCATACACATTTTTAGGTGTACAAAAAAGTACACAAGATACATTCATCCTCTTCTATTATCACTGTTTTTCAACTGTTTTTGTCGTACATCAAAATTTATTAACAGTTCATAACTGTCTAACATGTCTGTTTTAAATTTTTATTGAGTACAAAAGGCTTGCGTCTGACCGCATCTCGCCTGATACGCAAACGCAATGAACGTGGTCCGCAATAGAACACGCTTACCTAGAACAAACCGAAAAAACTTAGGTTCACAAAGAAGTCAACAAAAAATATGATAATCAGACATCACAAAAAGCTCACTAAGAACACATTGGATTCACCCGATGTGCAAACAAGCAGCGAATTATCTTTAATGTCATGGTCTTTCAAATTCGTAAACTACATTCCGCGGTACATTGTTGGATCAGATTTCGAGGTAAAGCGGTCAAGTGGGCTAGAAGGCGATTCTTGGATTGCATCGTTTTTGTGGTTAGGTAGATCAATTAGCATAGTTGATGAGTACCTTTTTTTTTATGTAATTGAGTGAAGAGACGAGCAAATCGCTCGCCTGATGTTAAACGTCACGTTTGCCCATAACAGGTCTGCACCACCCAGAATTTTGAACTTGCGAATTCAAGACCCTGCGCGGCACAGCACTGCGCTCGTCACCCTGAGATAATATAAGTTCTTTAATCTCCCATTTGCCGTGTAATTTCACTGGAAACAATGCCCTTCCAACCGAAACACAGAAATGTTTGCACATTACTGCTTGGCGGTGGAATATCTGGCAAAGGTGTGGTACTTCCCCAGGCGGGCTCTGCAAAAGAGCCCTACCACTACTAAACTACTTCTTATAGCGATTGGCTACAATAAAGCTAAGCAAAAGCAAGCATTTTTTTTGTTTCTTGGACTGATTTCTTTTCCTTTTAGTTTTAAATTAAATGGACATAAACGTACATAATTCGAATAGAGATAAAAAACAGAGCTCAAGTCACTGTTGAAAATTGTTTTGTTTTTAATATTGAAAGTGCGTTATTAAGCTAAAAATATTCTATACTTATGTCAATTTATAATTTAGCCTATTTTTAGTACATACTCGTACCTAAATCTAAAAGAGTAAAATGGGTGAAACCATAAGACGTAGCCAGTTATAGCAGTGAAAAGTGTTTACATATCTTCCAATGCCTGCACGAGAGTCACCCCGCCTCAATATTTTTGAGAAACCTCATAAGAATAAACTGCGACCCGCCCAAACATCTAAGGAAGCTCGCATTCAACGGAAGCATTATAAATCACGGCGTACAAAAGCGGTGGCTTTTCCTAAAAACCCATTGTTTTCTCAGAATGTCATAGCCAAGCAATGCGGTGGAAAACGGTGACGAAACGTGGCACGAAATTAACTTCAGTAACACAAATTGTGCAAAATACCGGTAATAACAAAAACATATATATATATGTATATATGTATAACAAAAAAAAGAACTATCGGCCTTAACTGTCATGTAAACGTTGCTTTGATTAACAAATGTTTTAGCCTTTGCGAAAAAACAAAAAGAAGTAGCAGTACTAACTAATGCAATTTAATGTTAAGGCGGGTTCACACCACGTGTGATCCTGTGCACGCGCGCAAACAGTGCAGTTTGCGTGCCTTTTAAAAACATATAATGGACATTAGGACACCTTTGGACATGTATGCGGTCGGTTGGCAAGTAGTTCGCCTGCAAGATATATCTCATTTCCTCTCCCAAACACGAACAGTGTAAGCTGCGTGTATTTTTAGGAAAATGTGGGCCCGCGTAAAATGTGAGGCGTCCACAGCCATTCGAGGTGCGTGGCGTGCACGTTACGTGCGCGTGCGCAACGCGTGCGCAGGTGTGGACTCGCCTTTAAGTTGTGTTTATTAGGTAAAATTCAAAGAGTCAATATCTGTGTAAAGAGCAATTATGAAAAGCAAAATAAAAACTCGATTTGTTATAAAGACAAATCTACAACGAACTGAATTTTAATAGATTTGTATTTTATTTTTTGAGTGTAATACTTAAATTAATTTTTATCACCGATAGTAGGTAGCTTATAGGTATGCAGACACAGGGCATACCAATGACAAATACACCATGGAGCATACTGATAGTCAAATCCTACTAATATTATGAACGTTTCGCGTTCATAATTATTTGTTTTGTAAGAATGTTTGTTGCTCATTCACGCAAAAACGGGTGAACGGATTTACATGAAATTTGGAATGAAAGTTGTTCATGGTCTGGATTAACACATAGGCTACTTTTATCCCGGAAAGCGCGGGTAAAACCGCGGGGCACAGCTAGTATAGTATTATATAAGTAGGTAAGTAAAGTATAAGATAGTAAAAATAAAGCAAAAAAGTTTTTTTTTTTAATAGATATTCATTTATTTAGTCAGTTACAATGTTCTACAATTGACTTTAACTTTATTAACTTTAGTTTTAGATACTTTTGTGATTATTAACTCTGTCTACGCCAATATAGCAGAGGAGGCACGTTTAGACACAATACAGCTTTGTGTATCAAAATGTTTTTCACCAGTTTTATGACTTCGGTTATTTATAGATGCTTCAGTAATGGAGGAAGAGGGATATTAATCTTTAGAGGTGATTATGAAGTTTCCGTGCTGTGTTCTAAATTGCTTCTTAAACATCCTGGAACTTTTGTTCTATTGTGTAGAATTTGAGCTCTGTTGCCTGAATGTTAAAACTAGGGTATAGCTGAAGTACTAAGCAGTCTGGGCTTTACGGTAAGGGTTGTCCCTTTCGATTTTTAAGTTAGAAAAGTTAATAAAAACAGTTCTTCTAAAAAAGTTTCGCTGCGGCCAGGTTCTAATAAAAATAAGGATAATACAGTGTTTTAATGAAATATAATGTTACGCTAAGCCAAGTATTACAAAGAAAAATTACGATGGAACCAACCGAGAATAATTATTCGAGAAAAAACAAGAACATTATTTTACAAAACAAAAACCGACTTCAAAAGACCGACTATTGAGTTATTCATCTATTTGTCGCGCACGTACTTAATGCAAATTTAAGACTTATATGGTTTTCTCATGGATACCATTATCAGAACTGGACTAAATTGAAATGGGACCAAATGAGAAGCGTCAGCTTTATAATAAAAAAAGAATCATCAAAATCGATTCACCCAGTCAAAAGTTATGAGGTAACAAACATAAAAAAAAAACATACAGTCGAATTGATAACCTCCTCCTTTTTTGAAGTCGGTTAGAAACTGAAAAAACTTATGCAATGGTTAGTCCCACTGTGAAAGTTGTTCACAATCATGAGTCTTAAGATGATGATGGTATCGTCATTACTTTCCTTTACCATCTTCAGATAATGAGTAAAGTATGATAACACTCGCCGACATTAGTTTTGCTTCCCTTGAAATAGTTTCGAATAATCTTAGGCCAACAGTTTATAAAATTATCTTAGTTTTGTAATTTTTTTTTATTTAAATAATTTTCACGAAAGTATGATAAAAAGGTATAACAAAAAAGAGTCAATTCAGTAGATACTATGATTAAATTCGCAAACAAAAGCAAAAAAATCCGAAAATTGTTAAAATCCGCAAAAATATACAGGGCAAACAAAAACTTTTTTTTGGTAGAGTTTTGTAAAAATTGTGTCCACGCCTTTAGATTTAAATACTGTGATGATAGAACCAAGTCTCGATGAAAGTGAGTCTGTCTTCTCAAGGTGACTGGCCACTCGGGCTGGCTATAGGTCGTTAGGTCGTTTGATCCTACCTAACGACTTAACTTATTATGAGTGCTATTAGGTCAGAGGTGAGGAACACCTGTTGTGGAGCTAGCTTCATGTTTTTTGTTGAAGCTTACAATGTCCAATTATTATTTTTAATTCGATGCCTGAACGCGGCGTCTTCTCAGCTCGAACTATGTCTACAGCCGAAAGTTGCGGGATGAACGCAGAACGGTGGATGATAATATAAAATTTTATAACCAATATTTGCATCATAATTATTTTTACAAAAAAATAAAATAAAAACCGACTTCAAGAGACCGGTTATTCATCTATTTGTCGCGCACGTACTTAATGCTAAGACTTATATGGTTTTCTCATGGATACCATTATCAGAACTGGACTAAATTGAAATTGGACCAAATGGGAAGCGTCAGCTTTCTGAAAAAAAAATAATCATCAAAATCGATTCACCCAGTCAAAAGTTATGAGGTAACAAACATAAAAAAAAAACATACAGTCGAATTGATAACCTCCTCCTTTTTTGAAGTCGGTTAAAAATAGCACAAATATACAATGAAGACTCATCAATAAAAACAAAACAAATAGAACATAAAATAGGCTTGCGTTTTACCGCCATCTTGCCTGAGCGTAAGCAATGATTGGTTTATGATGGAATACGCTCGCCTAGAAGAAATCGATTCAATTTTGACTTGAAGAAACCGAAAACAAGTCATTATATTTAATAGGGTTTACAAGTAAAACCCTGATTTAATAAGCCCTGGGTAGCTTACAATACAATACATAGGTAGGTACACTTCGCTGTACAGATAATAGGTACCTACTAATTACTCACTAATAACGACACGTTATAACGTTTCACACTCATAGCTCCCCACTAGGATACCCAGTGTCGGGGATGCCATGGAACACTCACAGAGACAAGGACAACTAACACCCAGATCCAGAGCAGATATTTAAATTTACCATTCAAACATCTGCCCGGCTGGGAATCGAACCCGGGACCTCTGGCTTAAGTATAAGGCGGATATACTACTGCTGAGCCAAACAGGTACTTGATTAGATCCAAGAAATTTCCTGGGCGGCCGAGTATTGTTTGGCAAACTCGAAAAACACGTATTTTTAGGGGCAATCCCCGTACAGCAAATTTCATCGAAATATATAGAAACGTACAAATATTTAATTTTGCTCGTTTAGTGGTATTAGATGTTTTTTTTTTATTAAGTTTATTAAACACCACAGACTCCACGGTCCGTGAGTTTTACTATTACAATTGAATTTATTAACATTTACAAATTTTTACAACTTAATTTACTTTAGGCTTGTATTAGATGTTAAAGAGGTACTTATTATTCTTCAATAAAACGTTTAAACGAACAAACAACTTCTCTCATATTAAAAATCTTTTTGACTTTGCCACCTCAGAGGATTTGTGATACAATAGTAGGATTGTGCCATCTTGCATTTAGCAATCCAAAGATTTACACGTGATTATGCCCCACTAACTGGTGTGAAAGGTCACTTTTTATGATAATCTATTTTGCTTCTCATCACTTTGAGATTGTTTGCTACGTTTTAAATATGGCCTTAGACCCTGTTATTTGACTAACACCAGAGGCCGTACTGCATCTTAACTAGATTATAGATAATAAGGTAAGCTAGATAACCCGGCGTCATGGAGGTATATTTCTACGTTTGAGTTTTTTTTCTTAGGTACTCTCATCTCTACTAACTATGTCTTTCTTCGTATTTATCATATAAAGGAAATCCCGAAATAAAGTCCAGTAAAATTGTTACACCGAATGCGGGGATGGGTCGTATTGTCCCATTTTTTACTATGCGCGCAAGTAGCTTCGGACATAGTGGCTTTTTTACTAATTCTGTATAAGCAACTCTTAGAATAGTTCATAAACTCCCGCTGCTGAGAAAAACAGCAACGTCGAGTGTGCAGAAAAAAGTTAGAAGTAAATTGAAACACACCGGGTCAATATAGCCCTACCCCCATGACGCAGGATTAAAAGCGAGACGATAGCGATCTGAACTTAAGGGACCATATCTTTGGGTGGTCGAAATTATCTCCGTCAGCCTCACTCTTATGACAATTCTTATGAAACCGACAGTGACCCAGATAATGGGCCCAAGTTTGAAGGCTTTATTTGACAGATCTAAAATTACTAAAAATATACCTGTCTTTGTCATTGCAACCTATTAGACAAGAACATGAATACTTTTTGAAAAATTGGATCTATCAAGTAATGCCTTTAAACTTGGGCTTAATATCTCACTCGCCAGAATACGAGTAGGGAGAGTTCAGACTCGTACAGATGGTACGGGTCTTGCAACCTGTAAAATAATAATTGTCATCAATGTATAAATAGGTTTATTTTTACAAGCTTTTATTTAGCTTTATATGTCTCGGTATCTGTCTGTCTGAAATCAAATTTTGCAAGTTTTTTGAGCCACATTCCGTATTCTGATTGCGGTGTGCATCCAAATGTAGGTAAACCCGATGACAATGCAATATTATTATGATATGGAGCCGAATTGATGATGAGCCGAAAGGTAGCCATGGGTACTCTCTAAAATATAGTTAAGCCAGAGGTTTCTATTGTGTTTAAAACCGCTACCAGCCGCCGGTGCCGCAGGCGGCATCATTTTCATATCTAACCTATGAGTGCGAAAGTGAGAGCAATCACTCTCGTTTCTTCACACGCGCTTCACCGCTATAACAAGTTTCAAGGTTTGGTGTATCAAAAAAAAAATGTCTTTGTTGCGACGTCACGATATGTCATCTCGAATGTAAAAGCCCTTTTCAGCTTAGTATACCCTTTCCTTATAACCCAGTATCTTTGGCTATATTCATGTGAATTTTATAGTAGGTAGATATTAGTAAGTAGGGTATACAAGGATTAATTACGATGAATTAAAATAAATTTGGATGAGCTTCAAAATAAAACAAAATAAATAATAGTTAAAAAAAACTAAAAAAACACGCTTTTTATAAAAAACCGTACTAAAAAAATAGAAAATAAAATTTTATAAATTTAAATTAAGAATAGGGTTGAAAATTTCAATAAATATAAATTAATAATAGTGTAAATAAATAAATATATGTATTTTATTTTTAAAAAGCGTGGGGTGCATGGGTCAATAAGTAGATATTATATATTTTGTAGATACATTTTGTATTGACAGACATGAGTAGAGTGATTAGCATTTTGATAATATCTTAGAAAGCACCCCACGCTTTTTTAAAAATATAATACATATATTTATTTATTTACACTATTATTAATTTATATTTATTGAAATTTTCAACCCTATTCTTAATTTAAATTTATAAAATTTTATTTTCTATTTTTTTAGTACGGTTTTTTATAAAAAGCGTGTTTTTTTAGTTTTTTTTAACTATTATTTATTTTTCGCTTTTTAGTTCGATTTGCTAACTATTAACCATCCTTAATATGTACAAATGTGTTGGTGTTATCCGATTTTGGCCGTCTGCTCAAGCAAATTAAAAATAAAATTGATGCATAACAAAAAATAATTAAGCAAAAAGATTTGTAGCCGCGTGGTTTCGATCCTCAGACCTCATAAAATAAAATTGATGCGTAACAAAAAATATTGAGCAAAAAGATTTCTAGCGCGTGGTTTCGATCCAGGGACCTCTGGGTTATGAGCCCAGCACGCTTCCACTGCGCCACTCTGTTTTCTGACTCGAATGACGAAACTACCATTTGTAAGTTAAACGGTATTAAAAGTTAAAGAAACTTTATAGAAAAAGCGTGTTAAAAAAATTAATAGTTAAAAAAACTAAAAAACACGATTTGTTTAGTGTATTGTCATCGGTCCTCGATATATCTACAAAGTTTGAAAGAAATCTGACCGTTTAAAGTGGGTCAAAAACGCGCTCAAAGGAGTCGGTTACATACAAACATACAAACATACAAACATACAAACATACAAACATACAAACATACAGGTGAAGCTAATAAAAGCGTGTTAATGACAAGCAAGACACGATCATGAACATTAAAATTTAAATAGATTCTGTTTTAAAATGCGGAAATTAAAGTCCTGTTAGATGCCACTAAAATAAGCATTAATTAAAATTTAAATTATTATTACGGTATCGTGGTAAAAGTTTGATGAATATTTCGTCATTTAATTTCTTACTTTACTTAACTTTTAGAAATAATGGAAACGTCAACAATAACTTTCAAAGTTCACGATCATCACAGTTCGTTTAACTTTTTTAAGATACTAGCTGAGCCCCGTGGTTTCACTCGCGTTTTCCAGGATAAAAAGTAGCCTATGTGTTAATCCAGACAGACCATGAGCAAACATCATCCCAAATATCATGTAAATCCGTTCAGCCGTTTTTGCGTGAAAGAGTTAGATACATACATCTATTCTTACAATCTTTTGAGTTTAAAATATTTAGCAGGATAGTAGGATTTATGGTTATTTTAACACAATTACGCGGTGTAAAAAGTATTATACATAGAAAAAGTAAATAGTATTTTGTCTTTAATAATATGACTACAATATCAAAAAAGGAAAAAAATGAAAAGGATAGCGACAAATAGAAAAAAACTTTGATTTTGACTTTGAGATCCTTGTCCAGTAGGAGTTACGATAAAAAGAGTTTATTAGGTAATCAAGAATGTCTAATTCTTTGCTCATTTTTTACTATTTCCTTCTAGTCAATGTTTTGTTTGCAAAAGAAATAATTTTATTGTGTTTTTTTATTTTATTTTATTTAATGCGAAAAATATTTAAATTAGGCACTTACCACTTATGTCATTTCTTTTATTGATAGCTAAACGTGCATAAGTGTAGGTTCAGAAAACGACCAAGAAAATATGAATGAACTGCGTGAAAGATTGAATTTATTTAAAAAATATTTTTATAAACAAAACATTTTTATCATTGTCAATAACTACCTCATTTCAATTGAAATTGACATTAATGTTCAGTCGCGAAATTTGACCATACAGACAAACAGAAATAGGTAGGTACATTTACATACCTACCAACCAACGATTCTTCCTTGTTTCTTTTTTTTTTCGTCTTTCTATACTTACAGTCAACTTGGGTAACTTTGACAGGTTCAGGGCACATTATTGCTTATAACAATGTTAGTAAAAAGTCGTAGATTCATGTGAAAAAGCAAATTTGTGTATTGATGCGTGCAGAATAGAATTCTAAAATAATCTAACCCTCATTATTATACAAGTTTATTTGAAAAAAATGCAAAAGTTTGGTATGTCAAAGTTACCCCCCCTATCTGGGTAACTTTGACAGTAAATTTGGTTTTCACTTAAATCGCTTATTAATTGAATTTTAAACATTCTGGGTATCTTTAGCAACCATTTTATAGATTTTGGGTAGCCTTAACGCAAAATAAAAACACGTGGAATAGACAAACAGTTTTTTTTTAAATAAAATGGTAAAAAGCTGAGTTTGAACCAAACTAGACATTGAGCTTAGAACTATTGACAATACAACAAAGAATATAAACAAAAATCATGAAACACAAAACTGTCAATCTTACCCAGAATGTCAAAGTTACCCAAGTTGACTGTAATTTCAGTTTGTATAATAATCAGTTACGTAAATATTCAGTAAATCTAATATTTGATTGGTAATATTATTAAAATAAAATTAGTTAAGAGTATACCATATATTATAAACCAGTTATAATACTATTAATAAAATTAAAAACATTCGTTTAAAACCATTAATAATTGAAACATTAATTTAACATTTCATTTTTTCATTTTAACGAATCATTATTTTCCACTTAAACCTACATATATTATTTGACGCACTTAGATAAAACGTAAGTTTTCACAATTTTATTTATTGTTTGTGTAAAATAGCTTTCACGTATAAAATATACTTACTAAATGGTCGTGGCTTGGGGGTGGCCCAAGGGCCACCCTCGCCGCACCATAACCTATTGACACAGTGTGTTCAACAAACTGTTTCTATTTATTTTAATATTATTCATTATATTTTAATATCACTACATTATTTGAATTGTGAGGAAACAAGAATAATGAGATCAGCAATTATACTTACCAAGCGATTTATTATCTATATAAAACGTTGTGTAAAGTAAACATATTTAAAGTTGTTATAAGAAATAAGTGAAAACCCTAATCAATACGGGAATTTGAATAAAAGCTTGTAATGAAGTCTGTAATGATTTTAAAAACAAGCTTTTATTGCATTGCCATTGCAATTACACACCTAAGTATACCAAATTTCAGCTCAATCGGACATCGGGAAGTGGTTGAAAATTGAGTTGCAAACATCCTTACAAGTCACATATATTGCAAGTTAAACAAAAGCTTATAATAATAAAAAGGGAGCGAATCCAGATATGACGAATGATAGAGATGAATGGAAGAAGCATAAAATATACTGTATCGACCCTACACTGGTAGGATAAGTGTAGGATTGAAGCTGAGATGTAGATGATAACTAAACTAAGTTCGCGTTAACGTGTAAAGATTAAAATGTCAAGAGCATTGCCGCGGTTGGAAATAAAACACAAACACCTTTTCTTCATTGAAGATAGGTATGATATCACACATTAAGATTCCTATGCTAGTATATATAAGAACATGTAGCCTAACTTTGTTATTAGACTGCGCTTGAAGTCCGAATACAGAAGACAATATGGTAAGTGCAGCGCGGTTCGACTTTAAAACATTTCTCGAAATAAAATCGTTAACTCAAAGTACATTTAATTAGTACATTGAAGTATATGGGTGTTAAGTAAACTTTTGACCTGTGTAAAATGATGGTGAAATATTATCTACTCGTAGTATTTGGTTTAAATTGAAAGTTATAGCTTGCAAGTTAAGTGTCGCAACTAACGATGCGTCTGACATTAAGATATTTCTGATGATGTTAGTTTATTTCAGTGTTTGTTTGCAATCTAGATTTTAAGGTCAGTTGTGAACTTTTGTCAAAAGGCTCACGCAATGCTTGCATTATTAAATTTTTGATTGTTGATGTGAATAACTTTAATGAATAAAATTAGAAGGCTATTATTAATAGAACTATTATTACAAAATAAAAATGTCCGCTTAGTTGATTAATAATTGAATGTATGGTTTTATATGTATTAAATATGAGGTAATTTAAAAATAAATTATGAGTAGATTATGTTAGGTATATTTTAACATTTTCAATAACATTTTAGACAAAAAACTTCTGTACTTTAGATTTATACGCTAGTACATTATTACCTACCTAATGGTATTTCTATAGTATACATATACAATTAATAAGGTGCTTAACACATAATTAAAATCTAAAACTGAGGTCCTTGAGCTGCTTAAATACTGACTCCAGGACTATCCTGCTTAGCCTATACAAAACTTATTGTTATTACATAATTACACAACTTTACATTATTGCAATTGCCTAAAAACCTACATCAGATTTGTCGAGACGATGTGTTCCTTCTTACTTCACTTCAACAATTTTAACAATATAAATTTTAACGATATAAATTGCAAATTTAATTTTAATAAATATAAAAATTTTAAATTTAAATTTAACAACATTCGTTTTTAACAAATTTTTTTTCAGAAATTCTTAGTGCTCGCTCTGTGTGTGGCGTGCGCCTCGGCCGCGGCCATCAACGACCAGACTGCCCAGGTCCTCCGCAGTGACTACAACCAGTCTCCTCAGGGTGACTTCCAGTACGTCTACGAAACCGACAATGGCATCTCTGCTCAAGTGTCTGGAGTTTTGAAGCAAATCGCCAAGGTAAGATCCTGGCGTGAAGTTAGAAATCCTGGATCCTAGTGTGACTATAATGATGATGATGAACTCCATGCCGATTTCGGCTACGGCGACCATATTTTCTGTTGCTGGTTACTGATGCCGATGCGTCCTCACATGGCTGATATACCCAATTTTAGCTGTAAATGTTCTAGAACAATTGCTACATGTGAGGACGCCACTGGCATAATTAAAGAAGATGTTGGAAGGATTATTCAGATGTTCTCTTTTGGAGTCAAGTTCGCGACTTCGTTGACTCTCAAATGCACACACATTTGTATGCACTTGTTGTCTCCATACCATAATTATAAGGATAGTGTATGCTAAGCGGAAAACGGGCTCATAATATTCATTATTATAGACAACTTTTACTATGTGATCAACCCGGAAAACATGGAAACAAATCAGCTGTTCCATAGAAAAATGTCAACGACTCTCGGCAAAATGTATGCAACAGCTGTTTTCTTTTCTCGATTTCAGGGTTGGTCCCATAGTAAAAGTTGTTCAAAATGATGCCCTTTTTGAATTAGCATACCTTTTCCTTATAGCCCTGTATATCCGCCATAAAATGTAGGCAAGCAGCTATGTGACGGTCAGGGCCATCGTAGCCATAAGTAGCCAAGGTCTCGAAAACCATTATTAGTTATTTAATGTCTGTACTCGTACCTATAACATAAGAGGTTAAAATCTATCGTATCTATAAAATTTAGTAGGCGATAAAATTTTAGTGGGATTGTTTTTCATTCATAAAAAATAATAATAGTATATTTGTAGCGTCGTGTTTTACTATTATTTTATGAGTCGGTCGGTTTTGTTCCGTGAGTTTAGAGATACATTAAAAAAACACTTTTACTTGTGAAGAATAGATATTTTTTTCCATTTTGTATAAAACAGGTTTGAATTTATGAGATTTTTTAATCTGTAAAGCTATTTTCACAACAAATCATACATTTAAACAAGTGTAAATTGTGGAATAGAGAAATCGTTATATATCCAAATAAAATAGAATATAATACTTATGTAACCCTCAGGACCAGATTTTTTTTTTGCCGCAAGCATAAAGTCAAGAAAAACTGGTGGAATATTCCATTTTATCATATATTATTATCATCGTAAATAATTTATATACAACTAGCTGTTCCCTGCCACGCTTCGCTGTGGATAAAAAAATAAAATAAAAAGATAAAAACAATCCTTGATGCGTATTATATATCATGCTAAAATTTCAGCTCGATCGGTGCAGAACTTTTTGAGTTTTTGAAGCGTACACAAACCAACATAACATTTTTATATATATATAGATACATTCATGGAAAACACACAAAGAAAAGGACCACTAACCACCAGACCCAGAGCTGACATTTAAATTCAATATTCAAACATTTGCCCAGCCGGAAATCGAACTCGGAACGTCTTGCTCAGAAAGCATGCATTAAGTAAAATTAATTAATGACACTATAACACTGGAGCAGTTTTACCAGCGGCCCAGAGCCTCGCTCCTTTATTTTAAGGAGCTGGGTTGGCTCGGGTGATAGCAGCTGGCAAGGGGGAAACGCAAAAGGTTCCCCTTGTTTCCCACAGATGGCGCATTGTGCATGGGTGCCGTTCCACTATCGGACCACCAAATGCAGAAAAAACGACATCGTTTTATAGTTGACATACCAAAAACCCGAACAAAACGCTTTGACTCCACATTCATAGAGAACGGTTAAAATAGAGAAGATAGAAAAGAATCAATCTGAGATCTGATCTGAAGAATTATCTGAGAAGCATTGCGAGACGTGCAGCAGCAATGGAAGGGGGCGTCGACGACGGCGCAGAGCCTCCGTGTAACATTGCAACCACGACCACTCAGCCAAGAGTGAACGACTAAGAAGATTATTATTATTATCTGAATCATTATTAATTCGTTTCAGGACGAGGTTGCCATTGTCCAGACCGGATCAAACCAGTTCAAATCTCCTGAGGGTGAGACCTTCGTGCTCACCTTCACCGCTGATGAAAATGGTTACCAGCCGCAGGTAATTATTATTTTTTTAATTGTTAAATAGATAGATAGATAAACTCTTTATTGTTCATACCAGAAATTACAAACAAAAGGATAATAAGACTTAAAACTAGCGCAACAACTGGCGGCCTTAACACTAAGAGTGATCTCTTCCAGGTATAATTGAACTATTTTTCTATTTTTTAGAAAGAGATTCTCAATTTGGTTGTATTTTTTAATGATTGTTACTTCAGAACTCCGCCTTAGATGTAAAACTACATATTTTTTTTTTAAATATTAAAAAAATCTGTAAAATAATTCAATAACAAAAAATCTATCTGACGAAAACAACAGTTCTTATCCGTCAGTTAACTGCTAACCAGTTTTTATCAGGTTATCTATTAGCTCGTCTTTATCTTACATATTTAAGTTTTATATCTTGCGTTTGTTTCAGGGTGCTCATCTCCCCACTCCTCCCCCCCCGCAACCCCTCCCCGAGCACGTCGTCCGGAGTCTGGCGTACATCGACGCTCACCCTTATACCGAGCCGAAACGGCTTTAAGAACTTAGCCCTACCAAATCGACCAAACTTGTATCAGTAGCGGAATGGCTCTAAAGTATTTTTTGTTGTTTTTAGTTTCGTTTTGTGATATAGACCAATAAAATAATACGAAGACGTGTAGATTTTGATGTTTTATTTTCTGGTGACTTTGTCAAATCAACCTCAGATAAAAGCTGAGAGAAAGATGAAGCACTGTGTTACATTTAGGTAGGTGAAGCCGCCAAAATCTAACTTCACAAGATGCACACATTGACACATCAGTACTTCTCTATTCGAAATCCTTAGTTGCGCATAGAACGTACAAAGAAAACAAGCAATAAATAGTCCACAGTATAAATGTATAAAAAGTGGCTTCAGTCAGATAACCGATAAAACATATAAGGTGCTGTACTTTTCTCTCTAGTTTTTTGTTTGAGATGTTAACCAACTACGTCAGAATAAACAGAACTCTCCGGTGCGTTTTCTAAGCGCAAAAAGTCGACTAACCAACTCGACATTTAACCATCCCCATGCTAGGATGTCAGGTCTACCCTCGAAGGGTAGACCTGACTGGGTAGGGTTAGGCCGTATTCCACCTCGCTTGCCAATTGCGTGTCGAAGGATTTACAAACGCCATTGAATTCCTTCTCCGAACGTAAGCAGGTTTCATCAGGATCAGGATGTTTTCCTTTACCAAAGAACCAGTGGTATAAAAATTCGTACATAAGTTCCGAAGAATCTATTGGTACGAGTACAGGTTTGAACCCGTCACTTCAAGTAGGTACTTAAAGAATTTAAAAATAAAATTTAGAATAACATAAAAATAAATGTAGCTGTCATCTTAGCCCAAAAAATCAATATAAAACAAACTAAATATTTTTCGCCCTCGAATAAAAAATGCAAATTACAAAAGTAAAAATTGAGATAATTCGATTTTTAAGCAACTTCTTCGATTAGTAGCCAAAAAAATAGAATTATATTAAATAATAAAATATTATTAGTAAAAGAAATGAAAAGAAAAGAGGTTCCAAAAAGATGCAAGATCGTTATTTCATTTTATATTTAGTCATATTATGAACATTCACTAAATTAAATGTAAGTTTGCTTAGCTCAGTGGGAGAACAGCCGCTTCGCATTCTGGAGGTGGTGGGTTCAAACCCCGACTCGTACCAAAGAGTTATTTAGGACTTGTATACGAATTAATTACATAATCACTGGCTTTTCGGTGAAGAAAAACATCATGAGAAAAACTGCATACGTCCGGAGAAGAAATTCAATGGTGTATGTGAATCCACCAACCCGCACTTGGCCAGCGTGGCAGAATACGGCCTAATCACCCTTCGAGGGTAGACCTGTATCCCAGCAGTGGGAGGTTGCATATTATGATGATGATGATGATGATGATGAAGTTTGTTTAGGCTTAGTGGCTAGCCCTGGTACCAGAGTATCATAATCAAAATCAATTTATTGGTAATTTTTATTACGTCGCAACAGAAATAAAAATTAAATAATAAAAATCAATTACACAATATTTACTTCTAGTAAATGACCATCCGTAGCATATTTAATTTATTTGACCTGTTGCATTAAAATAATATGAAATGTCATAACGAAAACACAAAAATGTCTTGGTGAAAAAATCAAATACTTACATGATAGATATAACACCTAATTATTTTGTTCATAATTATACTAACAAGACAACAAACAGCCAACAACAAGCCAGAGGTCCCGGGTTTGATTCCCGGCCGGGCAGATGTTTGCATGATGAATTTAAATATCTGTTCTAGGTCTGGGTGTTAGTTGCCCTTGTCTTTGTGTGTTCCATCAGATCCATGGCATCCACTACACAGGATTTATTCCTAGTGGGAGCTATGAGTGTGAAACGTTTATTTATTTTATTTGTTTATTTTAACTATCAATAAATTATATTAAGTTAGGTATTTCTGCTTGGGGTGCTAGGTCGGGTAACCTCCACGTGGTGCACCCTGGGCAACAGCGTGCGGTAATACTGCAGCTTTTATGCAGTATTACCGCACGGTGGCCAATAACCCGACACGGTGGGCCCGTCCGCGTGTCCCTCTGACTGGCAGAGGGCACAGCGTGATGGCTTGGACGGTGGCGTTGCTGCCACCAGGGGGGTTTTCCTTGTGCTCCTCGCCGCATGTGGGTTGCGGTCGGGAGTGCAAGGAAAGGAGGAGGGTGGACGCTGGAAGCGTGTGCCGCATGGGGCCCCCCAGCGGCATACGCTTTCGGCCTACATAGGCCGGGATCTCTCGTTGCCGAGCGTGGTGAAAGCTGTGCTCGGCGGCGAGAGATCGTGCCAGGCCGGGGTCTCCTTCTGCGAAGAGGTGATGACGCAGAAGGAGGCCGCGGAGCGGGTCAGAGAGGACGACGCCCGATCTGACCCGCTCCGGCGCAGACGAGGGAGCGAGGAGGCGGTTCGCCCGTATCCTCGCTCCTCTGCAGTGGGGTTGCCGGGAGAGTCGGGGGACTCTCCCGGCCTGCACGACCCCACACTGACTGTCTGGGGGGTGATCCTGGGGAACAGGGTCACCCCTCCATATACACGGGGGTCACCCCTAATCGGGCCCATCGCCGGGGCGAGGTGGCGATTGCTAACGCGACCCCACCTTGCCCCATCTCAGGCGGATGCCGAACACCCCAGTGGTTTCAGTGGTTTTAGTGTGTATGCCGCCGCAGGGCGGAGACTCCCACATAACCACCCTGCCTCCCCCGGGGCGGGCGTGGTATCCATAAAGGATTAGGAAATCCTTTATGGATACCCCTAACCCGGGGGAGTCGGGGTTATGTGGGAGTCTCCGCCCTAGTGGCGGCATACCCACTAAAACCACTGGGGTGTTTCCCTCAGCCTCTTGGCCGGGGGTCGCGGGATCATTTAACGTCGCCGCCACCCCCAGCAGGGTTGGCCCTTCGGCCCCATCATGGGGAGCTCAATAGCTCCTCCCTCTTCGTTGGCGATGTGCGGAAACACTCGGCACATCGCCCAACCTCGGAACTCGTGGCCGGTGGGCACCCAGCTCCCCCGAGCCGGGCACCCAGAGTTCCCACCTGAGGACCGCCGACGGTCATAAACGGCCGCCGACGGTGCCAGGTCCACGCTACTTTTGGGTTTGCCCACTCGTCCTCAGAACCTGCCCTCCGGATATCATGACTCGTTGATTAGATGCCATTTACTTGAGATCCCAACAAAATTGCTGAATCTAATATTTAACAACCACTTAATAACCAGGTAAATGTTTTATCTCGGAGAGGTCAAATTTATAAGTCAAGGTCTCTCTAAACTTCTAAAGCTTTTATTCAAAAATGCTAGAGTTAGCTCTTCGAAAAAACAATGCAATAGGTGTGCATTGTGCCTAAAACGAATTGTGAATCGGTACTGGTAAGTGCACCGTAAAAATTGGTGCTTTTCATCGTACTATTTGGTGATTATCACTATGCTCCGTACTTTAGGTGAAAGAAGGATGGCGACGCGTGACCCAGTTGAATAAAAAAAAAACCAGGCCCCGTTCATTAATGTTATTAAGATTGTTTTAAATGATAATATTTCTCTAATTATTTTATAGGTCTCGTATATTTTTAGAAGTAGGGACTCAAAAGTTCAATTTTTTAACAAATTATTGCAGGTTCGTGAAATAAAACGCAATACCAGCGTATTGCGTTTTATTTCATTCTGTCGTCAGTCATCTATCAGTAATGTCAACTAAATGTCACGTCATTTTCAGTAGTCAACCGACATCCCGACAATCGTGTTATTCTATCCGAACGAAGTTTCCGCAGTGTTTGCATTATTTGTTGATTTACCGAAGATTTGGCCTGATAATATTCCTCTCTGACGACTCTGCTTTTCACGAGACACATGGCATTCCCTCTGGACTAAAGATTTGCAAGTGATTTGATCTCTGTTGAAAATGGCTCTGCGGTGTATAAATTGCCGGTTATGCATAACTCGTATTCAAAAACATTAATGATGTAAATAAAGCTATTAGTGAAACGAATTTTTTAGACTTATACTCGTATTTATACCTGACGCAATCACAATACAGCTGGGTTTACAGTAGGTATGTAGTTATTTAGGTAATAATCATAATAACATTATAGGTTAAGTACCCACACAATTTAACCTTTGTCAATTATTTTCTCCCAACTTCTGTACATTAAATACTATTTGTATACGTATTCTTGTAGCATAAGTTATCATTGCTAAAAGTATCTTTAATGAACGTAGCTTGCAAATGTTAAAAAGGCTGGGTATATCAATGTATGGGACGTCGCCATTGTTCTTTTTCTCAGCGTCAGCATCAAATTTATTAAACTCACAGTGGTTAAGAATTCGTCTCCCGTCCATGTAAGCTTTCAGCGATTCCCCTCACGTCTAAAGAACACACGGCCGATTGGTTTCCAACAGCTTAATTAGACTTTTAGTACGTTCTCAGCGAATGAAGTCATTCTCTATTTGGAAAACTTTGGTAGCTTTGG
The DNA here is from genome assembly GCA_949125135.1 of Alcis repandata. Taxonomy (NCBI): domain Eukaryota; kingdom Metazoa; phylum Arthropoda; class Insecta; order Lepidoptera; family Geometridae; genus Alcis; species Alcis repandata. Next base: position 8,624,467 of record OX421239.1, on the reverse strand, counting down.
CTGGAAACTTTTTGCCAGTTTCGAGTTTCCCAGTTTCGTTAGCAGACTTCTATTTTGGATTGAACGGGAAAGTAGGGTAGCGTTTAATTTAAAATGTGTGAATGTTTAATTATGTTTGTAATCTCGTCCTCATTTAGTACTTACGTAGTTTGCACTCTGCACTACTCGCTGTATCACAATTTTTAAAGATGAACACATTCATCAAAAAATTTTGATAGTCTGTGGTTCGTTGTATGTGTGCTCTGTGGATATCTGTCATGTTCATTGTACTTTTTTGTGCCGCGCGCTGTGCACAGAATTCCGTTTAAGTTTTTATTTTTTGTGAAAAATGGGAAAAAGCAAACGGAGAAAACGGGATGAGGCTATGACCGAGCTTAGTGAACGTTTACGAGATCTGGAAAAGCGGTTAAACAAGAGAAGTCGTCATGACCACGCCGGTAAGTTTTTTCATGAAACATACCTACCTATATGGAATTTGAATCGAAATCGAATGTTCAATTAAGGTTTTTATAGATTCCTTGTGAGGTATTTAACCTCATACTTTTACAAATAGGCGACGCCACTATTGAGCTTTCACGTGAGGTTAGCCGTGGTATTCGAATTTATTTCGATTCGCTAAATAGGTACTTACCTCCATTAATTGTTACTGCATCTTAAGAGCTTTCACGAGAGGTTAGCCGATGGCAGTTTTAGTTAACAATTAAAACACAATTCGACTGCATCTTATGAGCTTTCACGAGAGGTTAGCCGATGGCAATGTCGTTAATTGAAAAACGTTTCGACTGTGTCCTAAAAGCTTTCACGAGAGGTCAGCTATGGATTTAACAGTTTCGAGCCTAACACTATGCGTTTGTTGCGCAGATGACTACGAAAACCGCTCCAGCCGGGCACGTTCAAGAAGTCGGTCGTCATACGAACGAAGCCGACGCAGCCTGACGCATAGGAGCCGGTCGCCTCGACGTCGCAGGTTACTATCTTCCTCACCCGATACTGAATACAGCCGTCATAGTAATTCACCTAGTGATGACACTCAAACAAAAGAAAAGGGGGGGGCAGATTTGGAAGAAGTACCCCACCTCCCATTGGTTAATCCTGAGGCAATACCAGCCCACATCGAGGGGCTCCTGGGTCAAGAAGGCACCCCACCAGCCAATAACTCGGTTGAGTTACATGAAAGTTTAACAAAACGTTGGACGGCCATTCTTCAAAACGGCCTAGAAGCTGAAACTAAGGCTAGCATATTACTAAGGCATAATCCCCCAAAGAACTGTAGCCTCTTAGTTCCACCACTATTGAATGACGAGGTAGCAGCTGCAATGAACGAGAATGGTATTAAAAGAGACAAGAGGATTACCGGAAACCAAATTGTGTTATCGGCAGCAGTCACTACGATTGGCAAGGTACTAAACAGTATGATTGCCACACATGAGAATGAACAGTATATTGAGAATTTAAGTGATGCAGCTCGTCTGCTATGTGACTTGTACCATGAAAATTCTACCACACGAAGGTCGCTAATATTACCAGGGCTAAACAAAGACCTAAAAGATTTAATGGAAAGTGCCCCCATAAGTGAATACCTATTTGGAGACAAATTACAGGATAAGGTCAATGCTGTTAAAGCAGTCAAAAAATCAGGATTGGAGCTAAAAAACACACCTACTCAGCAAAAAGTCCCTAAGAGAAATAATTTAAACTACCGGGGCCCACAACGACCACAGGTGCCACGTCCGAGTGGGCAGAAACCGAGACTGAAGCAAACAGCACACCAGACATACTATGCCAACAAGCTGCCGACACGAGGGAGACGCTCTCCACAGAGATTTCAACAGTCACGCCGCCAGGGCCAGGATCGTCGCGGTCGCTAGATCAGGTACGAACCGGCAGACTTCAATATTTCTCAGACCACTGGGATAATATAACTACTAACCCCACTATACACAAATGGGTCAGAGGCTATTCCATACCTTTAACCAAGGATCCTGTTCAAGCCATAGTGCCACAGAACAATCGGTTTACGGAAAAGGAAACCAACCTTATTTCTATAGAAATTGACAAATTGTTACAACTAGGTGCTATACAAAGGTGTTCAACTGTAAAAGGCCAGTTTTTGTCCAGTATATTCTTACACCCTAAGTCAGATGGTTCCTGGAGATTCATATTGAATCTGAAAAAGTTTAACAAATTTGTCTCTTCTACTCACTTTAAATTAGAGGACTTAAGAACAGCAACAAAACTTATGACCCCTGGATGCTTCATGGCCACAATTGACCTGAAGAATGCATATTATTTAATATCAATAAAAGAATCTGATAGGAAATATTTGCGTTTCCTATTCCAAGACAAGTTGTATGAGTTTAAATGCCTTCCCTTTGGTCTTAGTACAGCACCATATGTCTTTACTAAAGTCATGAAACCAGTAATGTGTCACCTGAGGTCATTAGGTTTGTTGTCTGTTATCTACCTCGATGACATTCTCTGTCTTGCAGATTCATATGAAAAATGTTTACAAAATGTATTTACTACTAAGACATTATTAGAAAGTCTGGGATTTATAATTAACATAGAAAAAAGTTGCCTCCAGCCTAAACAATACTGTCAGTATCTAGGGTTTATACTAAATTCTGTTCAGTACTCCATAACACTTCCACAGAAAAAGATATTATCTATATGTAAAAACTTAAGAAGAGTCAAGTCTAAACAGAGATGCAAAATAATTGAATTTTCTCAACTCTTAGGTACCCTTGTAGCTGCATGTCCGGCGGTAGAATATGGTTGGCTTTATACCAAAGTAATGGAAAGCCATAAAACAATAGCCTTAAAAAATAATAATGAAAACTATGAGGCATACCTTTCTGTATCAAACGAAATCAGATCAGATTTGGAATGGTGGTTATCCCATATCCATATAAATCATTACAAAATTAAACAATTTAAATTTTCTTTGGAAATATTCTCAGATGCTTCAGGAACAGGTTGGGGTTTAGTATGTAATGGTGTTACAACTCATGGTCACTGGACAGTTGAAGATAAATGTTTTCATATAAACTACCTGGAACTACTAGCAGCATTTAAAGGGTTAAAAACATATGCATCTGAACTAAAGTGTTGTGAAATTCTTCTTAGAATAGACAACACCACTGCTATAGCCTATGTTAATAGAATGGGGGGCACGCGCTTTCAACATTTAAATAGTCTAGCACGAAAGTTATGGCAGTGGTGTGAGGAAAGGCAACTATGGGTGTATGCATCCTACATTAGCTCGAAAGACAATGCGGTGGCAGATAGAGAGTCAAGACGTTCTCATTCTGAAATTGAATGGGCTCTATGTGACATGGCATATAAAACAATTACTACTAAATTGGGTGAACCCCAAATTGATCTGTTTGCAAGCAGATATAACAACAAATGTAGGAATTATATATCTTGGCTACCAGACCCCAATGCACACTCCATAGATGCTTTTACCATTAAATGGAATGGAATATTTTTCTATGCATTTCCACCATTCAACCTTATAAGTAAGTTGCTACAAAAAATAATCATTGAGAAGGCAACAGGCATTGTTGTAATTCCGTGGTGGCCTGCACAACCATGGTATCCAATGTTCAGCTCCATGGTTATATCAGAGAGAATTGTACTTGAACCCCGTAATAACTTACTACTGTCTCCTTCCAGGGAACCACATCCTTTACACAAGAACCTCAAACTGATTGCCGCCACATTATCAGGTGCGCGTTCTTAAGGAAAGGAATACCTCCTTCCTCAATGGACATTATGTTAGCTTCTTTATCCAACAAAACCAGAAAACAGTACGAATCGGCACTGAACCAGTGGATAATCTTCTGTAGGAGTCAAGATGTGCATCCCTTGTCGGACTCAGTACCCATGGTAATCTCGTTCTTAACATCCAAGTTTGAGCAAGGGCTATCATATAGCTCACTGAACACCATAAGGTCAGCAATTTCTTTAATCTTAGGCTCTCACTTGGGAACAGATGAGAGAGTGACGAGGTTTTTTAGAGGTATTTACAAACTAAGGCCCAAGAAACCTAAATACGACATAGTATGGGATCCTAATATTGTCTTAAGATACCTATCAAATTTATCTCCTAATCAAGACCTTAGTTTGGAATTACTTACTAAAAAATTAGTAACATTGCTAGCACTTGTAACTGCGCATAGGATCCAAACTTTATCGCTTATTAATATAGATAATATTAATATTAATGAAGATAATATCGATATTAAAATCCCAGAAACGATTAAAACATCTGGACCAAACAAACTTCAACCTAATCTAATATTACCATTTTTCAAAGATAATATGAACATCTGTCCAGCAAAAACTTTACTTTGTTATTTAGATAGTACCAAAATTATAAGACAGGATTGTAATACCTTGATTATTACACTTAGGAAACCTTACCATGCTGCCTCTACTGCGTCTATAAGTAAATGGATAAAGCAAGTTTTGAATGATAGTGGCTTAGATACTGCTAAGTTCACGGCTCACAGCACAAGACATGCTTCCACTTCAAAGGCTTCTGAAGGAGGCATAAATATTGAGGTAATAAGGAAAGCTGCAGGCTGGACACAAAGATCTTGTACTTTTGCTCGTTTCTATAACAGACCAATTGTCAGCGATCCAAATGCTTTTGCTCAAGCGGTGTGTTCAACTGATATTTCTTTGTAAGATACTTTAATAAGTTAAGTGCTATGGTTAAGTGCCTACATTAATACCTAGACAATTAGTCACCATTAAGGCTGTAATAATTAATAAGTAACCATTGAGACTGATTACTCTAAAGTGATGAGAGGACTAGTTACCTTATGTTTATCAAATAAACATGTTGATTATTAACACAACTTTTTCTTTAAACATCTACGTAAGTACTAAATGAGGACGAGATTACAAACATAATTAAATAGATCGGATTAACTTACCTAGTGACATCCGATCCTCAATTATGTGAAGTAATCTCGTCCTCATTGTATCCCAACCCTTCCCAGATTGTCATCTCTAACCCGTTCGGAAGTTGTGTATAAAAATTGTATGGCTATGTGTGTGTAATACATACTTTGAACTAATGAACATGACAGATATCCACAGAGCACACATACAACGAACCACAGACTATCAAAATTTTTTGATGAATGTGTTCATCTTTAAAAATTGTGATACAGCGAGTAGTGCAGAGTGCAAACTACGTAAGTACTAAATGAGGACGAGATTACTTCACATAATTGAGGATCGGATGTCACTAGGTAAGTTAATCCGATCTATTTAATTTGATGCTTAGCTAGTGAAGCGTAAAAGTATAAAGGCACTCAGAGGGTGAGGTGTTGCCAATTATCAGTGGGGCTAGCACAACTTTGACGTAAATATACGTAGCGAGTTTTCGATAGAAAAGTGTACGCCTGTCAAGTGTGCTCCTGACGAGTGTAAATGGCATACACTTTTCTATCGAATACTCGCTACGTATTTTTACGTCAAAGTTGTGCTAGCCCCACAGAAGTTATTATTGTCGAGCGGTTCTATATTCATAATGTTGGCATGTAAGTAGGTTCTATTAGATAGACAGGCGTGGATAATCGGGCGAGAGGAATAAAACCATTACTTTCAATACAAGTAGGTTCATCACTGGTTATTATCATGTTACAATAATCCGTTCAGATATGATCTCCAATTATTCCAAGTATTCACAATTAACAATACAATTCTAGCAGGCACTTCGCCGAACACGTAATGCGAATACGCGATATAATAAGATACTATGACCGCCACTGTAATTCCAGATGTAATTGCAACTATTGTTATCAGCTTTCTGCGTATCAACCTTAGCTCTTGTCGAGATTCTCAAAGCGCTTAGAGTTCGTAGTTGTGCCAGAGTGGTAAACGTCAGCAGCTCAGCAGCTGTCACTGTCAGTCACGTTTTTTACCACTCTAAATAAAAATTGGCTCAGAGCACCGACAAGAATTTTTCAGCTGTATTGTGATGAAAAACGGTAATGTTGATGTGAGGGGAAAGTAGCGAATGTTCTTTTCTGAACAATAAAAAGCATACGAGGAAGATAATATCAGATCCATGATGAATAAGGATTCGCGGAACGCAACTTTTTTACAAAAGTACCTAAATGTTACGACAAATCCTGTCAATAAAATTTATTTTAATAATGTTTTAATCCAAAACTATTCAAATTAAAAGGTCAGTTGAAATGAAACCTGTCTCAGAATACCTACAGTCACAATCATCAGAGACAAATATTTGAAAATCTTCCACAAGACACAAAACATCCATCTTGTGACATCGTAAAAAGTTGCAACGACCTGTTTTAGAGTTTTTTCCTGTCTATTTTATTAAATATAGCTGACTCGATAGACGTTGTCCTGTCAAAAGCCATTGCGTCAATTCTATGTCAAATGTCAAAAGTTACATTAAAAAAGTTTACATTGTCCAAAGCGCTAAAGTTTGATTTAAGTATTTTTAAAGAACAATGGCGACGTCCCATACATTGATTTACCCAGCCTTTTTAACATTTGCAAGCTACGTTCATTAGAGATACTTTTAGCAATGATAACTTATGCTACAAGAATACGTATACAAATAGTATTTAATGTACAGAAGTTGGGAGAAAATAATTGACAAAGGTTAAATTGTGTAGGTACTTAACCTATAATGTTATTATGATTATTACCTAAATAACTACATACCTACTGTAAACGCAGCTGTATTGTGATTGCGTCAGGTTTCAATACGAGTATAAGTCTAAAAAAATGCGTTTCACTAATAGCTTTATTTACATCATTAATGTTTTTGAATACGAGTTATGCGTAACCGGCAATTTATACACCGCAGAGCCATTTTCAACAAAGATCAAATCACTTGCAAATCTTTAGTCCAGAGGGAATGCCGTGTGTCTCGAGCAAAGTAGAGTCGTCAGAGAGGAATATTATCAGGCCAAATCTTCGGTAAATCAACAAATAATGCAAACACTGCGGAAACTTCGTTCGGTTAAGGCTACTAACACACAGTGCCGCCGGGTTTTTGCCGAGCGGCCATGCCGCCGGCATATGCAAGCCGCCGGCACATGCCGTATAGCACCATTACACCCCGGCGGCCATGCCGGCGCCGGGTCGTGTGTGCAGCAAGCCCGGCGGCTTGAATACCCGCCGGCCTGCCGGCGGCAGTGCCGGTGTGTAGTAGCCTTTACTGCCGTCCACTATCTATAATGCCGTTAAGCCTCAAAACCAAGTTTGGAGATATCAGCAAAAAACGCGGGAGATGTTTAAAATGAATGCTACTTTATAACCATAAACTTTATACGAGACTTCCTGATATAGAAATACATGTTTTTTATAGTACTTTCTAATAAATGTACTTTAAAATAAATACACTTGTTTATTTAAATGTAAAATACATTTTTTGCTTTATAGCTGTGCTTTAAATTTTGATAAAAGTGAAAACCAAACGCTAAAATGCAGTTAAGTTCACCGTAACGGCATTTTAGCTTAGTGTTTTTAGGTAACTGACTATTGAAATTTATGTTTCATAAAATTAACTTAAATTACGTAACTAAAATGCCGTTAATGTATTTTAGCCACATTCTTAACAAGCATTAAGGATAACTTATGTAAAAAAAAATATTTATGCCGTTAATTACATTCAAATACTTATCTTTAAAGCAGTTAAACATAAAACATCTGGGACATAGCCACTATTTAGTTAAGCATTTACTACTATTAATTGAGAATACCATTTCAAAATAAGCTAACTTGAAAATTACAACTACAATTATCTAACATAAAAGATATGTTTATTATTGAATTTTGCAATTCTAGTTAAAAAGAATGTAATATATACATAATATTCGGTTTCTGCTATATATTAAGAATAAATAAATATAATAATAAATAAATTAATTACTAAACATTACAAATAATTTGGGGATTGGTTTAGTAATATTCTAACTCTTATCAGACTTTTTAAAATATGGCTTTGAGATCCTTATCAAGTAAGTTTACAAAACAAAAGTATACACACAATAAACCGCTCTTACATTACCTACAATTATAAACAGTTCAAGTGCTTCTTGTTTTCCTCGAGGTCTACCGCCTGCGTCCACACGCTTGAGGCATACATGATGATGGGTTCCACCACTGCGACGTACTCGTAGATGGTTCTCGGGATCGCGCTCTTTAGACCCCAGGTCACTTTCGCCGCACGTGCAATCTGTTTGGAGATATCCGCCACCTTTTTACACTGGGCTTTCACGTGTCCTTTGAAATTGAGCCTACAGTCGATCAACAGGCCAAGCAGCTTGACTTCTTCGACGAGATTAAGCTGGATGCCAGACATGACCAGGTTTGGGGGCATCGCATTAGTCTTCTGCGCTGCAAAGTTGAGCTTGTTACGTTTTCCCCATTTCACGATCATGTCCAACGTGTTGTTGGCCTGCTGCTCGATGATGTTTGACTGTGAACACGAGAACGACGTCATCCGCGAAGGCTTGAGCACTACTCCCTCTGCTTCCAGCAGTCGCAGCAGCGAGTCTAGGATTACGTTCCAGAAGGTGGGTACCTTCTGGAACTCGCTGCTCTATCGGATATAGGAATAGGATCTATCGGCGGACCCCCGCCGATAGATCCTTGGACACACCCTTTGGTAGTTTCGCTCTCGTGTGCTGCTCCTGCATAGGTGACTTTGACTTTTCGGTCATTGAGGTATGAGTTTACCATCTCGTAGAGGTTTTTTGGGCACCTCTTCTTCGCTAGATTGTCTTTTAGGGCGGGCCAACATGCATTGTCGAATGCGCCCTCTATATCCAGGGAGACTAGGAGTACGATGTTTTTGCTGTTTACTCCTTTTTTAATGTGCTCTACCAGGTCATAGAGGGCGTCTTCGGTTCCTCGTTGGGGCATGAAACCGTACTGTTTCTGACTGATGGTCGGGAGGAGATGCCATTGGAGTCGGTTTACCGAAAGTTTTTTCCAGGGACGGACAGGAGACCTATAGGACGGTATGACTTCGGAAGTTCGGATGTGTGTAATCTGTTTTACCGGGTTTGCGTAGGATAATCACGTGCGCCGCTTTCCACTGCTTGGGGAAGTACCTCAGCAACAAGCATTTGTTTGCTATCGCTAAGAAGATTTCCCGTTCGCTTCGGATGGCTGCAGCGCAGATGTCAGCGGTGAGCCCGTCGGTTCCGGGGGCTTTTTTCGGGTTTGATGAAGTAATGAGTAAAATCATGAAGTAAAACGACAATAGCAAATATCAATAACACACTGGCGAAGATCTTAAATAAATTACTGCGTTGAAACCACTGTTTATCTTGCAGAATAAAACGATAGACTCGCCGTTACAAAGTAACACTAAAACCAGACATCTTTTTTGACGATTAACGCGGGAGTCACAAGCCTACCACTAACTAGATAATGATTATCAGATCTAGTTCTTTGTTCTACGGTGATAATATTAGTGTAACAAAAAAAAATAAAGCGCGGGGTGATGGCAGATAACGGCGTTTTAATTAAGGAATGCTGCTTAACGTTTTTTAAGTTGAGGAAATATATAAAAAAATATACATATTCATTTTCGAATTTCTTTTGACGACTTGCAAGTGTAGTAAATTGTATAATGGAATAAGGTGAATCCTTATCTAAAAAACGGTTAAGCGACCTTAACGTCTTTTATTCGAAGGTTTTTCTTGTAACTGTGTTTTAGTTAAGGAATTTTTCAATAAATTAAAACACACACCTCAACTTAAAAGTAATTAAAGTACTATTAGCTGTGTTTTAGCATACAAAACACAATAAACGGCTTTATAGGTAAGCAATTATTTGATATTTTAATACATATTTATGTCGTTATGGGATTATAGCGGCTAGTTAGTTAGGTAATGTTGTATGACGACTTTATAGACGTGTAATGTTGAAAAGAAATGTCATGTAGCGGCGTTTGTGCTATTTGTATCTTAGGACCTATGACAGATAGGAACACGTTTGTTAGACAGGTAGATAGAGAATTTTAAACTCTATCCTATCATGTTTATAAGTAAAAATCGACCCCCTGTGGCTTAACGGCATTATAGTTAGTGGACGGCAGTTTAGAATAACACGATTGTCGGGATGACGGTTGACTACTGAAAATGACGTGACATTAGTTGACATTACTGATAGATGACTGACGACAGAATGAAATAAAACGCAATACGCTGGTAAGTATTGCGTTTTATTTCACGGACCTGCAATAATTTGTTAAAAAATTGAACTTTTGAGTCCCTACTTCTAAAAATATACGAGACCTATAAAATAATTAGAGAAATATTATCATTTAAAACAATCATAATAACATTAATGAACGCGGCCTGGTTTTTTTTATTCAACTGGGTCACGCGTCGCCATCCTTCTTTCTAATTTTTCATGTTTTTTTACTATAAATTGAGATGTGAGCTATCCTATCTCCTAAGTTAGATCGAACTGCACACGGTGTGCAAATTTGATTGAAATCGGTTAAGTAGTATAAGAGTCTATAACGGACAAACAACGTGACACGTAATTTATAATAATATATTATGTTAAGATATAAATTGAAATCCATGATTGATTTTGTCAGGTAAATCTTTATATCCTAATCAATATTATAAATGCGAAAATGAGTTTGTTAGTGAGGTCAAAATAATTAGCTGTGACATATAGACGGACGCACGCACGAATCTCGCCTTAAGGTTTCTTCCAAAGGAGGTTCAGAACCATAAAAAGACATACCGGAGAAAAAGAGAGTACATACATGCAAAGAGAGTATACCTACCGGTATACTCTCTTTGCAACATCACAGTTTTTTTTTTTTTTTTTACATCACGAATGAAAAAACAGACGAATCAACTAACTAACGACCTTCTTTTGTAGAAGTCGGTTAACCAACGAACAGCACATCACAGTAGTTTCGTAACATAACATAAGTATAGCACAGAATAATGAAATAGTATTAATTTTAATACTTTTAAATCTATTTTTGGAGTGGAACCTTTTTGAATAGTATCGTTACTAATGAAAAACATTCTTTGTTTCTTCGATTGAAACGATAAAATTATTTAACTTCATCCTGGAAAGAGCGGTTTCCGAATGGCAGCGGGAAATACGCAGAAAGTAAAACAATAGATTAACAAGTATTTACAATCTTTATTGCTTAGTCTACAGTCTACAGCATCGTTTGTACTTTCGTCTTCATAGGCAGGTTTCCAGTGGTTGAGAAGAGTGGCTTAACCGAGAGCGTTGTAGACGCGGCTAGGACTCACAGGAGCTTTTTCGTACTGGGGAGTCGGGTGAGCTGCGATGTATGCCAGGGAACGGGCAATCAGCTCTGGGATCGGGGGAGAAACGGGGATGTGGCTTCCCTGAAATAATAATAATAATACGTGCTTACTTTTTATCACACATAATGGTAATGGTAATTTCACACTCATAGCTCCCCACTAGGAATAAATCCTGTGTCGGGGCCATGGAACACACACAAAGACAAGGACAACTAACCCAGACCTAGAACAGATTATTTTTTTTATAAGTGATTCAAGTGACGAATCGCTCGCCTGATGATAAACGTCACGTTTGTCCATAACAGGACTGCGCCACCCAGAATTTGAACTCGCAGAATTCAAGACCCTGCGCGGCACAGCACTGCGCTCGTCACCCTGAGATATAAGTTGATTAAGTTGGTTGTTTTGTAGATATTTAAATTCATTATTCAAACATCTGTCCGGCCGGGAATCGAACCCGGGACCTCTGGCTTATAAGGCGGATACACTACCGCTGCAATAAAAAAAAAATATTAGTATCAATGTCTCGGTTCCTTCTAAGCAAGCGTGCCCCATCGTATAAAGTATATAGTCCGCATCATTGCTTACCATCAGGAGAGATAACGGTACGCAAGCCTATGTATGAATAAAAAAATGCGTACGTAGCGCCTATGAGTAGTTTATATAGGTATACTGAAAGACTCTAGATGTTGTGTCTACTCTTTTTAGGCTTATTGCAGCACTTAGGTACAGACAAATTATTTATATTGCATAAACAAAATTTTGGTGACTATGTTGTGATAATCGAAACCATTCAACAAAGCTTAATATCTCTATATTTAAAAATAAATCTCTATTTCCCTTGGTTTTTGTTGTATTAATTATTGTCATGAGAAGGTTCTTATGAAAAAAAAAATAAGGAAGTTGAGCGGAACATTAGGAAATTTAAGACAATTCAAATTCAATATTCATAGTTAAGACAGGACAACGTCTGTCTTAACTATGAATATTTATGGTTTTTCAGTATAGATTTGTATACTTACATGAATATATGTACATTATTGTATATGTAAGCGGGAAAAAGCCAGAAATCGTCAACTAGCATTGACAGGTAAAATACCTACAAGATTGATGACACATTTTCCAGCCGCTCTTCTTTAAGTTTCCATAAGATTTCTGTTATGTAGCACAAATAAATAGAATGATGTATTTACCACAGGCCTGTATCCCAGCTCGTCAGCTTCGTAGGTGAGTTCGATGGGTTGACCGTCGGGAGCAGTGTACTTGTAACCACCTTGGAATGCGACGGCGGGGTTCTCCTGTACAGGAAAATACAGTTTATGAGCAAAAATACAATGCAATTATACACAAATATAGGAATTGTTAGAAAGAGGATCACACAGTGCCTGAACACGAACGAAGGAGCCGTGGCAGTCCGAAGAAACGCTGGCGGGATAACCTCGATGGATGACTGGTTTAATCTAGCAAGAGATCCCACTATCAAAAAAATGGAGGAGAGCTTTGCCCAAGAATGGGTTACAAGAGAATTACAAAAAAATTATAATTGGTAGGCCAAACAACAAATACATGTATCTACATTGTATAGTGTAGGATCTAACGGTGTGTTAATAAAAGCTAATGAATGGTCTTGACTTGACTGACACAAATTGTTAAGAACTGTCAGTGTTCACTCGTTAGGTAATTAAGCGAACGGGTCCTAAAAAAATGGAAGATTGAAAATAGTAGTGATTTCAAAGTGATTTGAATTTTTATATTTAGGTAAATGATTCCATATCTGGTATGAATGAAAACCTTTCGGTGTTTTCACACCTTTATGAGACGCATTGTGTTTCGTACTAAGGGTCTTACTCACAATCACTATTTAAAGTTAGTCACTGCTTATAACGCTTTGACAACTTCTCATTGACGTGAAATTAAAAATGTGAAAAAAAAAATAAACGTGCGAAACAAGACTGAGAATTTTAATTTTAATTTTGAATCACTGCTTAGAAGCAGTGATTCAGTTAAAGCGATCGTTATAAGTAAGGGTTTTATCTCATATTCTGGAATTTTGAAGACTGAAAACCAGCTGGAATAAATACTGTGAATGAAATTGAATACTCACTCCGTTCACACTCTTCAAGGCACCGGCTGCTTGAGCGTAGATTCCGTTGCCAGTTTCATAGGCATACTGGAAGGCACCTTCGGGGCTGATGTCATAGTTCGATTTGACGATTGGAGCCGCGTACTCGTCGCCTACGGCGGCGGCGGCGGCAGAAGCCAGAACGACGGAAACAACGAGGAAGAATTTCTGAAGAAACAAATGAAACCAATTAGTGTGTCACGAAAGCATTTTTATCACAAGCTATTGGCTAAAGCAAGTTAACCAACTAATACTCGTAGTGGAGAAAGAAGAAGTCATGGTTGCGAAACATCTGAGAGTGGACAAGCAGAGCTAGCGTCGAACAACTTCTCCGCTTGGCTCAAGATAAGGAGTTCGCTAAGCTGACGGCCAACCTCCAATAGTGGAGTGGCACCAGATGATGATGAAATGTTTAGTATGTAAGTTTGAGTGAAACTTTGGAAGCTAAATTGAAACCACTTCTTCTTGACGTCTAATTGAGCGGAAATTTGGTATATCAGGAACTCGTGAAATAAAGCTTAGGTCACACTCAGTCGCTAACTCTCTTATTTGCAACTAATGGGAGCTAGAGGGTCAGAATTCCGAACTCTTTGACTCGCGAACGTACACATTTGTACGTTGACCGTTGGTCACAGTAGGCTCGGAAACGTACACATGTGTACGTTTCCGAGCCACCATTTTGAAAAGGTTACGCCCATTCGATTCTCATTCGACCTTTTCAAAATGGTGCGTGTCCGTACACATGTGTACGTTTCCAAGCCTACTGAAATTTAAATTTAAATTTAAATTTTAACGTCTGCGAGTCAAAGGGTTAAGTCTTAATTTGTCCATTCCATATCACAATTTTAACAGGCTATCTAAGTTTTATGAATTTATTTATCCGGTTCGTCAAAAATTAACCACGGCGATATACCGTTCAAGTACTCAATAAATAACACATTTAACACTTTTAGCACCAAGATTCTAAAAAATACTAAACATATTTTTTAATTAAAAAAAATCTTAAATAAAAATAATAGTGGGTAGGTACCATTTTGTCGGGATGTACTGTGTTTTCAGATACGATCTGAATTATGATTCCTCTGCGTCGCTTTATATAAGCTTCACGAGATATTTTGTATTATTAACACCTAGAACTTATACCTATAGCTCGCTCTATTAGGCATACCATAAATAATTCACTAATCTATCAATGAATTAATTTAGTTTCGAGCAAACCCGTTTTGAGCGGAAGCAGAAGATTTTTTGAGTTTTATGCCGTTTCCAAATAACTTCATCTTTCATCCATGAATTTCTCTAATTGAAAATCTATACATAATCCAAAAGCTATAAAAGGCAAATTTTCAAGCAAAAATGTACGTGGAGATAGTCTATCTTACTTATCTTATCTTACTAATATTATAAAAGTGAAAGTTTGTAAGTATATTTGTTACCAATAAACGCTGAAATGGCTCAACGGATTTACGTGAAATTTAGAATGAAGGTCTTTTTTTCATGGTCTGGATTAACAATATCTAATCTAATATATAAAATTCTCGTGTCACAGTTTTCGTTGCCATACTCCTCCGAAACGGCTTGACCGATTTTGATGAAATTTTTTGTGCTTATCCGGTATCTATGAGAATCGGCCAACATCTATTTTTCATCCCCCTAAAGGTTAGGGGTAGTCCACCCCTAAATTTTTTATTTTATTTTTTAGACAAAATTTATATTTTTTTATTTTTTATAATGTGGCATTAAAAATACATACAACCCTAAATTTTCACCCTTCTATCACCAACCCCTATTAATTTATATGGCAAAACAACGTTTGCCGGGTCAGCTAGTAATAGGTATACAATAATATTAAGGTGTGTGGATACGATCTTTGTCCCACTTTTTGTCCCGGAAAAGTCATACTCACCTTTTGACCGCATTTAAATGTTGTCGGTTTGTAATATCTTGCTGGGTTAAATTGACTTACTTTCTGATATCTAATTGAGCAGAAATTGTATTTACAGATGTAAATCAGAAGACAATTCAATATTATGATAACATGGAGCTGATTTGATGATGTAGCAAGAAGATGAAAATAAGAAAGAATTAAAATAAAAAGAATTAAAGAAGGAGAAGATTCAAGATTGTTTATTGCAGAATGTAGGTGGAAAAAGGACTTACTCGTACAAAAACATGAGTGCCATATAACTACCTCCTTAAAAGGTGTGTATGTGTAACAGAATAGGTTTGTTCTAAAAACATCTAGCTCAAAAAATAATTCCTATTATAATAATCCATAGTCAGTTTTTATGATAATTAAATTTGTTAATTAATAATAAATGTCATGGGAACTCTGTAGTTGTTTGTTATTGTTGTTGTTGTCTGAACAATCCTGTCAGTTTTGAGGTCGTTAAGTAAGACTTGACGATTCTAATTTCTATCCTTTTCAATATTTTCAGTAATTTCAAATTAAAGTTTGTCTTATTTTTTTTTTTACCAATGCATTATTTATTTAGCGACAGGAAATCTCATTGACCCAAGATTTATTGCACATGCCAACAGTGAAAAATAGAATATCTAATAAAAAAATCCCCGACGGTTCTAAAAGTCGGATGATTCTGACCTTGAATCTTAAATAGGCTGCGGGATCCACGTTCACCTACTCGCGAGGCATACATAAATTTAAGCAAATATCACATAGATGGATTAATAATAATCTAGTCAATGAAAAACGTGCGAAAGAGCTGTTATTTGCGTCGTGTGTTTTGATGATCGAGTAACAGGTCAGACAAAGAACTGAAGTAACCGACAAAGCTCAAAGGATTAGTCATTAGATACATAATCTCTTCCATACTCATACATACATTTTCTCCTTTTTATTCTTGTTCTTCCCATTTTGTCTGGATAAGCTGAAGTGGTCATGGGCTGGCCATTTCTGTTGAAGAACCAACAACCATTGGGGTAGACGGGTTCTTGAGTGGAGACCACGGATCAGCAAACGTAGAGTGGGACGCCCTTCAGCCAGGTGGATTGACGACCTGCGTAAGGCGGCTGGTGGCAAGTGGATGCGTAAGGCAGAAGATCGTGCCAACTGGCATTATGAGAGGCCTGTTCATAGTAAATAAAAATTGGGAAAGCTGCACTGATAAATTCCGCTAAAAGAATGATGAATTCACCTAAAGTTATGATAGCTGTCACCGTAAAAACTGGTGCTAATCATCGTACTTTTTTGTGATATCAGTATACTTTAGTTGAATTCACCTTAATTTTGATGGCCATTTTTCTCAGTGTGATGACGATGCAATTTTAACAAAAACTAACGTGGTTATATTTCAAACATTTTGATTTAATTAATTCAATATTAATTGAGTGCTCCCGTGTTAATTCTGACAAAATGATGATGATGGTGTATTATCGTAGAAATAATAATGATTGAAATAAGTTTTTGAATTATTCAATATGCAAACAACCGCCGCACTTCATAATGAAGTCCCTATACGAGTACCTAGATACTGTAATAGACTAAGCTCTCAATGCAAAAATCTTAGATCATTGTGATGATAATTATTTTTACAAAAAACAAAAACCGACTTCAAAAGACCGACTATTGAGTCATTCATCTATTTGTCGCGCACGTACTTAATGCAAATTTAAGACTTATATGGTTTTCTCATGGATACCATTATCAGAACTGGACTAAATTGAAATGGGACCAAAATGGGAAGTGTCAGCTTTCTAATAAAAAAGAATCATCAAAATCGATTCACCCAGTCAAAAGTTATGAGGTAACAAACATAAAAAAAAAAAACATACAGTCGAATTGATAACCTCCTCCTTTTTTGAAGTCGGTTAAAAAAATAATAGAATTCAAGCTGTTAGGCTTTCAGGCTGGAAAAGGCAGCCCACTATGGCTAGATATTGCTAAGTGGTTGCTATTGTTATCTTATCTTACTTAATATTATAAAGGCGAAAGTATGTATGTTTGTTACTAATGAACGCTGAAACGGCTGGACGGATTTACATGAAATTTGCAATGTGGGTCGTTCGTGGTCTTGATAAACACATAGGCTCCTTGTTATCCCAGTAAATTAACAACCGGTGAAAAAAAAAATAACTTCTAGGGTAGCGCGAAAATAAGAAAATTGTCTTATCTTATGTTTTCCTATGGTCTCATGTTAACCTTTAAACGCGGGTGAAACCGCGGGGCGCATGTAGTTAGGAAATATTCTTTGAATTGTGAGCTTAGCATCTACAATACAGGGTTATAAGGATAAGGTATGCAATGCCGAAAAGGGCTCATAGTACCTACTCATCATTATGAACAACTTTTACTATGGGACCAAGCCTGAAATCGCGAAATAAAAGTACCTGTTCCATACATTTTGTCGACAGTCATTTGACATTTTTCTATAATTATGCGGTCAATCTTCTTTATATATATAAAAATTAATCTGGCTAAACTCGAGAATGGTTGGATCGATTTCGCTAATTTTGATCTTGAAATATTTGTGGAAGTTCAGGGAAGGTTTAAAATTAAAAAAACAGCGGGCGAAACCGCCGGGTGCAGCTAGTAGTGAATGTTTTCGTGTCTACTTTATACCTAACTTAGGAAGTTTCCAAGCGTTTTTTACTATTTACCATATAGGTCAGTCCAAGCCAGTGAAGATAATAAAAATAATACTCATTGGAATTCAGCAGACGAACTATATAAGAGAATAGAGTGTGATTTTATTCAATTTGTCTCTGGAGTAGTCAATCAAAATGGTACAGTTGCTAATGTAGAAAATATTGAATTTATATTATTTGGGTTTTTAAGGCAATTGTTGTTTAAACAGATACTGTAATGAAACATTAGGTTCAGTTTCTGTTGAAATCTTTATTAGTAAATTTGATAAGATTACCAGCAACAAAAATCTAATAAAAAAAATTATATTCAACCGATATAAATTTAAAATACATCAGTAAATTGTGCTATAAGGTTGAAACTGGTTGAAACATATTTTTTTAAACTGTATCTACCCGAAAATATAAAAAAATATTACTATTGATAAAATAAAAACTAAAAAGGTTTGTTTTTAATTTGTTTCTATGTATTTTCAGAAATTCTTCATTGTCCTTTCCGTGGCTGTGGCGTGCGTCGTCGCCGACGTCTCTCATATCGTGAAAGACGATTACAATGCGCCTATCGTTAAGTCCCAATTCGACTCCTACCCTGAGGGCAACTTCCAGTATGCCTACGAGACCGGTAACGGCATCTCCGCGCAAGCCGAAGGTGTAGTCAAGAACCCCAACGCTGTAAGTACTTGGAATATCTACTTTATATTTACACTTGGGACAAATGTTCTGCGACGCGTGGCGCAAGCGACGTTTCAAGCGACAATTTAACGATTTTTTTTTAACGTGATCATGTCCGCGTTTGACCACCAAATCGCCTTATGGTAAGCGAAGATGTGGTCGAAGATAAAGCAAGCAGACTTAGAAGATACCTATTCACTCTGACTTGAAAAGCCCAAGATTGTATCTCTCAGGGAACAAGGAAGCCGGCAGTCTGTTCCGTTCATTGGCTGTACGAATCAGAAACGTAGACGCAGTAAACGTAAACATAGTTTCGTTTAACTATGTTAATTAATTTACTTTAAAAGTTTAATAGATCCAGAAGCCTATTATAAGCTATTGCCTTGGACAAAAAATAAAATTAATCCAAGAATAGGAAATAAAATGCATCGCCTTAAGTTTAAACTCTTAATTTATATTTTCAGTATTTTAAAGACAAGTTTAAAAGTAAACAGGGTTGTACGGAAAGGGTATATGCTAAGATGATAAGGGCTCGTAGTACTCATTATTATAACAATTTTTACTATGGGATCAACTCGGAATTTGGGGAAAAAAACAGCTGTTCCATACATTTTGTCAAGTATCCTTGTCATTTTTCTATGAAACAGCTGATTTTTTTCCCACAAATTCCGGGTTGGACCCATAGTAAAAGTTGTTCATAATGATGAGTACTATGAGCCCTTTTCGGTTTAGCTTACCCTTTGTAAAACCATGTATGTGGAAAGACAAGTTAAAATGTTAATTCCTATATAAGTATACGTTTCTTTATTTAGAAACTACATATTTTACGAATCGATAAATAGTAACTCTCTTATAAATAACAGATTGTTGCTGACAGTAGAGTAATTAGCGTCTTAGTTATCTTTAATTAAAATCAAATTAGACTACACAACCTTGCAAGGTGAAGGGTCCCTACGAACAATTGACTAGTACGATCTTCAATGCTCGTCTAGACGCGACGCCTCAGATAAAACCAAGTGTCAAGGCCCCAATATATATGTTAACGACATGTAAATATCTAAGTAAATGAAAAGGAATACCTACTTGGAAATAATATTATATGATCATCAAATAAAAGCTGTGAGACCTTGTCGCTTTATAGGTCAAACATGTTTCTTGCACGCGGCTTGCACGTGGATTTGTCGTGAATTTGGGAAATGTTTAACGTAATTGGAAGAAATCCAAGAAATATTTCACCTAAAATGCTGAAAAGTGATACCAAAAAATAAGGCACATAATTTGTTGGTATGTAGTAAAGTATTGAAGTGCTTATTGACAACAAACAAGTATTATTTGTTGTGATTTAAGAATTTTTAGACTAATTCGCTAGCTTTTGCACAGATGCAAGAAAAAGTGTCATCTCAGTGTCAGCGTAATGGGTTGATTACACGTAACGAGTACAAGTACAGTGGCGAGACAGTAAATTGGTAAACTCGGCCGTGCAATTTTTTTTCATGGTTCTAGCGACTGTCTCGCCTCGTCAAACTGTTTAAGCAAACAGTACTCGGCCGAGAGCACTGTCTCACTACTGTACTCGTTACGTGTGATCAACCCATAAACTGTACGTCTAATCGTTGCAACAAGCCGCAGAGTTATCGATTGCATCTGCGGCATATTATCTTCTAAGAATTATAAGAGTTCAAAATTCTAGGTTGCGCTTACCTGTTATGGGTAAACGCGACGTTTAACATCAGGCGAGCAATTTGCTCGTCTCATCACACAACAAAAAATAATAATAAAGTCAGCTGTACCTGCTACAGATAAGCCGTGGTAGCTCAGTGGGAGAACAGCCGCTTCGCATTCTTGAGGTGGCGGGTTCAAACCCCGTCTCGTACCAATGAGTTCGTTGGGACTTATGTACGAATTTACATACCACTGGCTTTTCGGTGAAGGAAAACATCGTGAGGAAACCTGTTTACGTCCGGAGAATAAATTCAATAGTGTATGTGAATCCATCAACCCGCACTTGGCCAGCGTGGTGGAATACGGCCTAATCACCCTTCGAGGGTAGACCTGTATCCCAGCAGTGGGAGGATTAAAGGTTGCTGATGTACCTACTTTAGGAGCTTCAGAGTGTAGATGGTTTAACAGCATTTGAAATTTGTTTTTCACTAATAAACAATGTTTTCTTTTCAGGAGTACCCGTCCCTGGCTATCCAGGGTCGTTTCAGTTACCTCGGCCCCAATGGTCCCGTGGAAGTCGCTTACATCGCTGACGAGAATGGATACCAACCCTCGGTATGTTGGATTCGTACTTCAGACTAGAATAAAATCCTACTAATCCTGCCATCCTATTATTAACCTACTTCCTACTAAATATTATAATATAAACGTGTTATATGAGTGTGAAACGTTATTTATTTTATTTATCTATATATATAAAAATGAAACTCGTTTTCCTTGGTCACGGCATCACGCGTGAATGGCTGGACCGATTTCACTAATTCTTTTTTTGTTGTATTTGTTATTATTAGGAGAAGGTTTTTACGGAAAAAAATATTAAGAAAATCTCTCAGAAATATTGAAAAACCCTAAAAACAGCCCTTTTCTTTTTCCCATACAAACGTATGGCAGTACGAAGTCTGCCGGGTCAGCTAGTTATTTATAAACGCAAAAGTTTGTCGGAATGTATGGATGTATGTGTGGTTACTCTTTCATGCAAAAAAGGTTGAACGGATTTACATGAAATTTGGAATGAAGTTTGTTGATGGGCTGGAACCGCGGGGCGCAGCTACTCGTAGTATCTTATATAATTTATTAAATCTTCTGGGATAATCGAGTGTCTCTTTTTTCCTTACAGGGCAGCCATCTCCCCGTCTCTCCCCCGATCCCGGATCTGATCGCCAAGAGCCTGGCCTACATCGCTGCGCATCCGCCCCAAGCTGAGCCCCAGAAGCCATACCAGGGTTAGACAATAACTAATAATGCCACCTTCTGATCTTACTGCCAATAAAGTTTAAGTTTAAACAAGTGGTTTTATTCATCTTTATTTGGTACCTACCCCAGATAGATAGATACTCGTAGATAAACTCTTTATTGTTCACGCCATAAATTACAAACAAAATTACAATAGTCGTAACAGAAATGTGCCCCTACGAACACCTATCGAAACTACAAATGGAATTTTTTAACACGAGAGTAATTTAAAGTCAAAATTTGACCTAAATTTATAAGTTTAAAAGTGTAGTATCAATTTTATTCGATTTAAAATATATCGAATGAATATTTTTTTAAGAATTATGTTTTCTTACAAGTTAAAGTAAATATTCGTATAATTAGGTACAAAGAAATTTGTAAAGTTTTGATACTGTTCATGGCAGCAGTAAATTTGGGTGCTCAAATCTAACCCAGTTAAGGGCTAAAGTTACGCCAACTATCTTTTAACGCTCTCCCTAGCTAAATGTTGTATTTATAGACGATGTTGTTTTTTAAAAGACTTCAAAAAAGGAGGAGGTCGTCAATTCGTTTTTTTTTTTTTTTTTTTTTATGTTTGTTACCTCATAACTTTTGACTGGGTGAATCGATTTTGATGATTCTTTTTTTATTAGAAAGCTGACGCTTCCCATTTCAATTTAGTCAGTTCTGATTCAGTTCTGATAATGGTATCCATGAGGAAACCATATAAGTCTTAAATTTGCATTAAGTACGTGCGCGATAAATAGATGAATAACTCAATAGTCGGTCTTTTGAAGTCGGTTTTTGTTTTGTAAAAATAATGTTCTTGTTTATGTATAAGCAGTTAAGCACTTGTGTTTTTGCAAGTTTACGAATACGAAAATAGATCGACTGCCGTTACGTATAGTATCGAAACTGCAAATGGCATTTTTAGCAGGATAGCAGGTTAAAGTCTTTGACCTAAACTAAGTAATAAGTTAAAATGATGAGTTATTCTTGATTTAAAATATTTGTCAAACAAAATTTATATATTTTTTTTTATTCATAAACTAGCTGTTCCCTGCCACGCTTCGCTGAGGATAAAAAAAAAAATTCGAATGGTGAACGAATTTTTGAAATCGGTTCAGTAGTTTTTGAGTTTATTCCAAACAAACATCCAAAAATACAAAAATACAAATCTTTCCTCTTTATAATATTATTACTAGCGGCTCGTCCCGGCTTCGCACGGGTGGACACTGTTGAAGTTTTAGTAAGGATCCCTAATTTTTTCAGGTAATAAATATAGCCTATGTCACTTTGGGATAATGTAGCATTCGAATGGTGAAAGAATTATTGAAATCGGTCCAGTAGTTTTTGACTTTATTCCACACAAACATCCAAAAATACAAAAATACAAATCTTTCCTCTTTATAATATTAGTGTAGATTAGTATTATATTAGTATTAGTATAGATAGGCTTGCGCCTATCTATACTAATACTAAGACCGCCATCTTGCCTGATGGGAAGCAATGATATAAATACGAGTATACAGAGCGTTTCCTTTAGGTGTAGTAATACTGAAAACACGCATCAGATATATACATCATTATAAACGACTTTTATTATGGGACCAACCCATAAAACATAAAAAATCAGCTGTTCCATACATTTTATCAAAGGCTAATGATTTTTGTTTTTGTATGGAATAGCTGATTTTTTTCGCGATTTTGGGCTTAATGCTTGGTGGTTGTTCATTATAATGTACCTGTTGTGTGTAATATCCCTAACTAACTACACCTAAAGGAAACGCTCTGTATATTTTATTGTTTTGTTTTCCGAAAAGTAAACATTCGTATAATTGGTGCAATGAAAAAAATCGATTTTGCAATTTCGATACTATTTATAACAACAGACGAGATGTGCAAAACAGATGTATTAGCAGACGAAAATCAATCATCATAATTATTCTAATTTATTGTAAGTTTTTTTTAAAGATCAAGTCTGAGGGCAGAGTTCAATTGTATATATAAATACATACATACCCAGGACACACTTGGCAACATTTATCACGCAACAGTGCTGAAACATAAATGAATGTTTACTCATACTTCGACTACAGAAACTTTAATTATCTCAAAGCATATTTTAAAAGATTTTATTTAACTTGCAATGTATGTAACTATGTAGGTACCTAACTATGTTTGTTCGGGTGGGGTCTTGCAACTAAATTTTGAACCATTTCTCGATGTCTGATTGAGCTGAAATTTGGTATACGTGTGTAAAACTCCGATGACAAAGCTTGTTTTAAAAAATATTTTTAACATTAAATATTTTTATTGTAATTAAAACTCAACATCAATTTAGTCGGGGAAAAAAGTCTTTTCGCATTTTAGTGTGTTTGAACTTGAAATAAAATATCTTTGGCTATACTATTTGTATCTGGCTGGTTTTGGTATCATTGAAAGTTTAAATTTTAAAGAACATAATTCCAAATTCAATTTAGGAAAATGTGTGATTTTCATTTGTTTTTCGTACTGTCAAGATGAGTGAATCTAATGAAGAAATTCAATACATTTTAAAATTTTACTACAAAAAAGGTAAAAATGCAACGCAAGCCGCGAAAAAAATTTGCGATGTTTATGGACCTAGTGCAGTGTCTGTGAGAGTAGCACAAATTTGGTTTAAGCGTTTTCAATCCGGAAATTTTGATGTCAAAGATGCAAGTCGCTCTGGTCGCCCTATTACGGATAAAATGGATGCCATTTTTGAAAAAGTGGAGCAAGATCGGCATATCAGTAGTTACGACGTAGCTGACGAACTGGGAATCAACCACAAAACAGTTTTGGCGCATTTGAAAAAAACTGGGTACATAAAAAAGCTCGATATTTGGGTACCTCACGAGCTCACTGAAAGAAACCTAATGAACCGTGTACTCATTTGTGATTCTTTATTACGACGTAATGAAACCAAACAATTTTTGAAGAAGCTGATAACTGGGGATGGAAAGTGGATCACGTACGACAAGAACGTGCGAAAAAGGTCGTGGTCAAAGGCCGGTCAGACTTCACAGACTGTGGCGAAACCCGGGTTAACTAGCAACAAGGTGATGCTGTGTGTGTGGTGGGATTGGAAGGGCATTATTCATTATGAGCTGTTACCACCAGGCAGGACCATCGATTCTGAACTCTACTGCGAATAACTGATGAGATTTAAGCAAAAAGTTGAGAGAAAGCGGCCGGAATTAATCAACAGAAGGGGTGTGGTTTTTCATCATGATAACGCTAGACCTCACACATCTTTAGCCACTCAGCAAAAATTAAGAGAGTTTGGCTGGGAGGTGTTAATGCACCCGCCGTATATAATTATAGTCCTGACCTTGCACCTTCAGATTTCCACCTGTTTCGGTCTCTTAGAATTCTTTACGCAGTATCAGGTTAACATCACGAGAGGACTGCCAAAACCACTTGTCGCTGTATTTTGATCAGAAGTCCCAAAATTTCTATAGCAATGGGATCATGTCCCTACCTACAAAATGGAAAAAAGTTATCGAACAAAATGGTACCAACATACTTTAGTTAAATGTATATAAACTATAAAAAAATGTTTTGAATTTTCTTAAAAAATACGAAGGAACTTTTTCCCCAACCTATTATTTCAGATCGTTTTAAGTAACTCTAACTTTTTAAATTGATTTCGTTTTGACAACTTCTTGCTTCTTAAAATTCGAAGTATACGATCATTAGTAGAGTATGGCGCAAAGCTCATACCTACCTATATACAGGTCTAAGAAACGAATAGTTCAAAGCCGGGTGAAGGAATCGTGTGAGAGGACGCTTGGCAAAGGACCATCATTATACTGAGCACATGCTGAGGTGTTGACGTCTAGACCTTCAAGATAGTTTTATAAATAAAACTCAAAATATTTTCGTTGGCAAGCCTCAAAATCGCGAAAATAAAAATAAGCTGTTCCATAGATAAATGTCAATGACACTTGACAACATGTATGAAACACCTGATTTTTTTTTGCGTTTTCGGGGTTGGCCCCATAGTAATCCACTTAGGTACAATAAGCTCTTTTTGGTTTAACATACCCTTTCCTTATAACCCTGTATAGCTCATCATGATACTGAACCTCATCAGGTAATATATAATATTATCTCCTTGAATTGTTATGTCATAAAGTAGTCTGTAAAGAACCATAATTATTTTCAAATGCCACGATCAAAACTAACCAGTGAGTCATGACCTTTAGCCAAGACGTTCTATAATTTCTCTAGGCTATGATTATCGCATTGCTTAGATTGTTCAGCCTATACAGGGTCACACAGAACGGTGTACCAATCCAAAAAATTGTACTCGTCTTTACGAACAACTTTTAGTATGAGATCAAAATAAGCATTTGTTCCATGAAAAATGTATTTTACAACAATTTTTTAGCTAAATATAATATTACACATAAAAAACAGTTAAATAAAGTGTTCATGGGTAAAATGAGAGATAAGATTTTAGGAAACATTTCTGGAACAGGCCAGTTTTGATTACGCTCTTTTTCGACGTATTTATTACCTGCGTTATTTAAAATAAAATTTTAATCTGCTGATATAGGTAATATTCTCATGGTGAAAAATATTAAAATTTGCAAATTTGGACATGATCTCCAAAAACATTGTGTCCTAGCCGTCAGAAACTCAAGTACCTACTCAAAAGGCTGGTGACTTTACCTCATTGAATAGTAATAGTAATATTCTCTAGCCGTGGCCGAGGTGAAAGGCCCGTATAAAAAGTCGCCTATATAATGAGAATAGTTAGCCCCATAAGGCCAAGTACATCCGTTCTGTGTTACCCTGTAGAAACCTTCCACATTGACAATTGTCTGGTGGTATGCAAACACGTTGTGAAATTGTAGTTGAGGAGACTACGTTTTACTTTGTAAAGGTGTACTTTTTTTACATAGCAATTTATGTTAACGAAAACATGCGCAGACGTTAAACTTAAAATATTTATAAGAGTTTGCATAAAATGCTTTTTTTTTTTAGTTTTTCATTTATATGTAGGTCCTATAGAAAATCGTGGACTTGCAAGATGTGGTCCATCGAAGGTCCTTTCGCCGAATGGGGCGTTTAAAAAAGAGAGTCTACAAGCACCTAGCCCGGAGCTCGCAAAGCATCATCAACGCCGCTAGTATTGCATTTGTTCATAGGCGGCGGTTTTGCTTACCATCAGGGTTACCGTCTATCGGTTTGAAGATTTTTATATAAAAAAAAAAATTACATATTTCCTGGATAATTATATTGTTCGTGTGTAAATCCAGGTATAAACTACATCCGCATCAAATAGTAGAGAGTGGAGATGAGAGAGAGAGAGAGAGTGTGTGTGTTGAGAGTTGAGTTATAATTAATTACTACACTAACCTACAAAGACACACAATTTCGGCATGATTTGTGTAATGTGATAAGTTGAAATTAGCTTTTAATGGAATTTAGTGCCAAAACATTGCAGAATTATCAAAAACTTTAATCTGTGAACTAAAAATGGTTTACCGAAATCATAAAATAAAGACAAAGTGCAATAAATACTTGTTACGAGTACGTTTCATTTTTAAAACATCTTACGTAGATCATCCAGAGGCTCCCTGGCTCATATCAATGCGGAAAAAAAACATGTTTCTGAACTTCTGAATTAGTTTAGTGCCTAGACTTTAATAAGAAATAATTGTCATTTTCCTCAAATTCCTTAAACAAAAAACTACTTTTAAGTTTTTTAAGCTTAGTTTCACTAGGTGTTCACAATGTTAAGCAACTTTCGATAAGATAGTTCGATAAGTCTTTGGATGGGTGGCTGCGAATGCCATTTACCACGTCAGAGGCCTTAATTTAGCCTAAAAACTCTTATACCAAGACAAGCATCTTGGTCTATACGAACTTACTTAACACACTTAAAGAAGGAAAATTTGCTTCCGAAATCAAGTTATAATGCATTTTCAATAAAAAATAACCGTAACAACCTGTTCGTGGCACAATAACTACATCAAAAACGCTGTGGAATGAAAACCTTCTTAAAATCAGCTTAAAAACCTTCGCTCTTTATAGTTTGAAGTTTTTTTAAGCCCAGTTTTTACGAAAATAATCTAGTTCATCCCGCCAAATTAATTTCCTATAATTCTAACTGAGTTTCTCTTTTTAAAAGCTTTTGTTTAACTTGCAATCTATGTATGTAACTATGTTTGTTCGGGTGGAATCTTGCAGCTCAATTTTGAACCACTTCCCGATGTCCGATTGAGCTAAAATTTGGTAACTCCGATTTTCTTCTAATTTTGGTCCTGTTTTGTTTGCTACAATAACCCATAAAGCCAAACTCAAAGCAAATTCACCAAGACCCAAATTCACACTGTTACCAACAAAATTATTCTTAAACTAATTTACTTTTTTAATAAATAGAAAAATAGGTTATTCAGTAAGTTCATCTGATAATAAAATTCACTTAATAAATCACATGCGTAACTTGTTCAATCTTTAAGAAGCTATAAAGATACACGGATGCGATCGGACTAACAAAATAGACCATATTGTGAAGAGTGAGAAATTATCTCAGTCACTGTCGCTCTTATTAGAAATGCCACAAGAGTGAAACAGACGGAGATAGTCTCGACCTCTTAAGAATAGGGTCCCAGTAAGTAATACATTTTTCATATCACACTATTATTATATGTGCAAAACCTTGACGGTTAAAGTTATTTATAGCGTAAAAAAATTGCTGTTCTAAAGAAAAATGTTAATGACCTTCCACAAAATATATGCAGCAGCTTTTTTTGCCATTTAGGAATTATAGTAATATTTATAGTAAAAGTCGTTCATAATCCTGAGTACCTCAAGCCCTTTTCGGCTTAGCATACCCTTTCCTTAAAACCCTATATTGAAGATCTAGGGACTTACTTATAAACGCTGCTTATCAGTTGTTAGGATTGATAAATGTGACATAATAAATTTTTGGTAAACAAAAAAATAATAATTTACTATAAGTAGGCTTGCGTTTGACCGTCATCTCGCCTGATGGTGAGCAATCGATTCAATAATAATTAAATAATAATAATTAGTATTATTTATAAATACAAAAATATAGTGCCCCTGCCAAAAAATTAAATCCAAAAATATAATGCCTGTGTTCCTTTTTGTCTGTAATTTTTCATATGAACAATAAGGAGTTTATCTATCCATCTACATAATAGTGCGCAGTACTAAGCTATGTCACTTAACTTTCAGAAAACTTTATTTATTAGTAAAGCCTCTAGCTACCTAATTCTATACTAAAGTTAAAACAACCTAATTAAAACACACGGATGTAATCCGAGATTCCCTGCGGATCAACCGATCGAGTTTACCTTGTAGACAAATCATCAACAGCGTCTTTGTTGCAAAATAATGCAAATGGTCTACCATATTTGACCGAAGATCGCCGGGTATATAACGGCCTACGATCATTTTACGGTCACAGTTACACATCGTCTGTTAACTTTGACACACAGAATGGTGAGTCAGGATTACAACCTTTGTACTGAGAACTACCCACGTGTTCTTTTATATATCTGAAGATCGTGTTGCGTATGTGATTAGTATACAATTTAGTCTTTATTACGAAATTAATAATTAATTTTATGATAAAGGATAAATTAAACAAAAAAGGTCCAATTGTTTGTCATTCGAATTATCACAATGAAACATAAATCTTCTCAAATTAAGTGTTAAAGGATAAAAACCATGAATTATTTAAGTTTTCTATGACAAAAAAGTTTAAAGAAATTATGTGTAAAAACATTGCTAATTAATAAACACTACCTAGCATTCCTTTTTCAAAACTACTTACATAAGAAAAGTGAATGTGTATAATGAATAAGTTTTGTAGTCTCAAATATAGGCTAAAGTCTAAAGGTCAGTTGCCGATAGATCGAGTGAACATTAACGCTTTTTAAGAGAGCTTTTAAGATCTGTCAGGACTTGAGGTTGAACAACTTTTACTAAGGGATGGGAACAACCCAGAATTCGCGAAAAAAGTCGGAAGTTTCATAGAAAAATGTCAATGTGACACTCGACAAGATGTATGGAACGGCAAATTTTTTTTTCGCGAATTCCGGATTTGTCTCATTGTACGAGTAAAAGTTGTTCATGAGTACTATGAGCCCTTTCCGGATTAGCACACCCTTTCTTATAATCCTATAGAGGTACTATAGTCGGAGTGAGACCGAGAAACAGAGAGAAAGTAAAGCACAACACAGTTCGTATAATTCTTATACTTTTTTCCAGAAATCCTTCGTCGCAATTCTGGCCCTCGTGGCACTCGCCGCTGCCGATGTGTCCCACATCATAAGCCCGGAAGCTACTGCCACCATCTTAAGACAAGAAGCTAATGTAGATCCCGACCAATTCAACTACGTTCTGGAGACCAGCAATGGTATCGCTGCTCAACAATCTGGTGTGCTAAAGAGCGTTGGCAAGGTACATATTTATTACCACATTATTTTACATTATTTCTTTTTTTTTAAGTCCGACTTTTTGTTATAATTAAAACGGGTACACTCACGGGTTATTGCGTCGGCTACTCTATCAGATAAGAACCACGTCAAATCAAAGGATAGTTTTCGTAGAGTGGCTTCAGATACTATGACGAATCGAGGAAGCGTAGGTCCAATGGTCAGTACAAATGGAATAACAGTAAAAAGATAATAGAACATCTTTATCGAACATTATTTATTAAATATTTATTCAGGAATGTTTGTAAATGTAATATTTTGTCATCATTTTTAAAACAGTAGTTTTGAAATATTTTTTGTGTATTATATACGTGGTGATATATGATTAAAAACAACTAGATAAATTTTAAACATTATAAAATATGGTACCTATATACTAAATACGGGCTTAAATGTAGATAAGCAGAAAAGTAAAAAAAGAAAAAAATAAGAAAAAATTACAAAATACACGTGACAACAAAATTTAGCATAAGACATCAGGACAAGAAGTCTCACGACGACTCTTTCAAACGTATATAAGGTATAATGTTTTCAATAAAAGTAAAACAAAAGTCAATAAAACACTTCAATGAACTGTTACTCGATTGAGTAAAAAGTGAGAGTGCAGACACGATCCAGACATGTGGTCAAAAATGAGCATGACGCAATAAACGTCAGACAAAAAAACGAAGACCAGTCAAGGCCAACATCAAAATCCAAGATCGAAAGGATGTACAACACTATAAATTATTATCAAAAATCCCAATGCCACGATTAAATGACATTTGAGAAGCGCCAACACACTTACGGTCAATTTATGCTAATTTTATATTTTAAACCTTGATATTTAGTGTAAGGTCAAGTATTTACGTAATTACTGGAATTTGAATAAATTTTTGGATCATCGTTTAATTTTATACCTAAAATGACATAAGTCTCGACCTCACTTGCTTAATGAAGTGGTATACAAATATTTGAGAGCCGATAATAAAATAAAACATTGACTTAATGCGTTAGGAATTTTCCCATGGCCTACACGATTCGAATTCTGATGCCGTACAAAACGACAATTGGTATTTTTGTCATTGTTATTATCTACGTCGAAAACGTGGGTCGAATCAAATATTTAATTTTGTGAAAAGAAAAAGACATCTGGCGTTTTTCCTTCTTGTAAAATTCAATCCAGCTGATTTTCCGAATTTTAATTAAGTAACACACGTTGTAAAGCTTCATTATTTTATCTTTAAAAACTTGTCGCGATAATTAATTCACGCGGAAACGATTTATTTAATTATAATAAAATTCTTCCTTCTGAATTGAGTGGGTATAAAAGTTATAATCTTGCTAACTCAGTGGATTCTTGATCTTATCGGTCTTCCCGAAAAAGTACAACCCAGGGTTATTTAAAAGTAGAGTGAATAGGTATTTCCTAGGCAAGCGTGCTACATCTTCGACCACATCGTCACTTCCCATCAGGTAAGATTGTGGTCAAACGCATGTCAAGTTTGTTGTAAAAAAAATAAAATAAGGGCGGTGCTTTTGTAGCTGGAGTCATTTCCAGGAGTCACTATTAGAATCATATTGTAGGTACAAGGTGGCAAAACTTCTCGCCACTTCTATTTGATCTATTATATAGGGCATTCATAATTTTCTACTACTTGATTACGATCGATTGCTTCTGTAATAGATTAAGGAATCAGGTATAAATGTTGAGTCAGCATTCTTCTTGATTACTCAGCCATTAATTTTTTTTTAATATTGGCTTCTAAAACATTGGTATTGTGTTACTGATATTTCTGAGGTTATTTATACTCGCTGATACTCGGAACTTCGTACCCGATACGGGACTATAAAATATAGCCCGTAGAACAGGGATAATGTAACTTTCAAATGGTGAGAAAACTTTATATATTGGCAAAAAATCCCTGATGCCTCCGATGTACAGGTATTTAGGCGACAGTCATCGCAAATTAAATAAAAGCTTTTCAAAGAAACAAATATGTAGTATGGAACCTAAGCGAATTTTTATTAACAGGACGAGTCTGCCATCGTAGTCCAAGGATCCAACTCTCACACTGCTCCCGACGGTGTTTCGTACCAGATCCAGTACATTGCTGACGAGAACGGATACCAGCCTCAGGTATGTACCCTTATCCTAATATAAAAGACAAAAAAAAGAAAATTTTAGCAAGTTCGTATGAGCTTCTATTAACGTTAAATAACGTTTCACACTCATAGCTCCTAACTAGGATAACCTGTCAGGATGCTATGGAACACACACAAAGATAAGGACAACTAACACCCAGACCCAGAGCAGTTATTTAAATTTGTCATTCAAATATCTGCCCTGCCGGGAATAGAACCCTTGACCTCTGGCTTATAAGGCAGAAATGCTACCGCTGAGCCAAACAGGTCGTCAAACGTTTGTTGGTACGTTTGTTCCTTCCCTTACAGTTGAATTTATTTCTATAACAAGGTAGCTTGGCCTTGTATTTTTTCGAAATTAACAACCTACTGTTGAAGTCAAAAACAAATAATAATTATGGTTTCTGTCAGATAGCAGGTAAACTTTTTACAGAGGTTTGTTGTTGTCTATAATAAGAACGCAGAATTTAGCTTTTTTTTTAATTTTGACTGGTCAGCCTTTACACACTGTCTACTACGTTCAGTTGATGCAATGTATTGTCATCATATCATATCCTCATCTCAAATCAAGTAGAAAGGATGGATCTAAGGATCTAAGTATTAATTGGATCTAAGGCGATATTATATCTGCCTTTCTACTTGATCTGAGATCCTCTTATTCAACCTTTAATCCTACTCCTGGGATACAGGTCTACCCTCGAAGGGTGATTACGATTAGGCGGTATTATATGATGTTTTATATTAATCAAAATTTTTTTTGTTACAGGGTGCCCATCTTCCTACCCCCCCTCCTACCCAGGCCATCCCTGAGTACATCCTTAGGTCCCTTGCGTACAACGCGGCGAACCCTCAAAAGGCCGAAGCCCCCCTCCGCAGACCCTAAGAACTATTCTGATACGGTTTTTAGTTTTAATGTCTAGTCGAAGAAATTGAATAAAAGTTTACGTTGTACAGTTGAAAGGTTTTTTTACCAACCAGATGATCGGGTGAACTTCGTACGAGTAGGTACAACCTAAAAAAAACAATTTCGATTTTTCGCCCGTTCCTTTGGATTTTCCCTATTGTTTTCCTAAACTGCCGAACAAAACAAAAAAAAAAAAAAATTCAATTTCAGTCGAGCTATTTTAGAGCAATTAATTTTTATATTTAAATAGATATCAACAATTTTCAAACTGTTCTAATTCTTTAAAAATAATTATTAACGTTATTAATTAATATTAATATTAATTATTACAGTGGCGAGACAGTAAATGGGCAAACTCGGCCGAGCAACTAAACCATGGTTTAGTTGACTGTCTCGCCTCGCCAAAATGTTTATCCAAACTGAGTACTCGGCTCGGCCGAGGGCAGTCTCGCTGCTGTAGGTACTGGTTACGTCTAATCAACTCATAACCACACCAAAAGTCCATACTTATCTTCCTATATATAAAAATGAATCGCTGTTAGTTTGTCTGGCTATAACTCGAGAACGGCTGGACCGATTTCGCTAATTTTGATCTTGATAATATTTGTGGAAGTTCAGGGAAGATTTAAAAGTAAAAAAAAAACTGCGGGTGAAACCGCCGGGTGCAGCTAGTATTAAATAAAAATAACCTGCAGTGACATAGTTAAAGCATCTAATTTGTTCTTGATCTAAACGTGTGAATAGGTGTTAGTTAGGTCTAACTTGACCTTAAATTCAGTTAACAGGTCCAAACTATTCCTCTCTGGGGAAATATAATCACTTCGTTAAGTCATCTTCTCACTTATTGCTAATCTGCCAAATCATTTTACAGTAAAAGTGAGTCGTACGCCAATAGCAAAATTTTTAGGTGATCACATTTTTCATTTTCCAATTTTTTTTGATAGAAAATTATTTGAGCAAAAATGTTTTAGGTATAACTTATAGGTTTAGGCGACTATCGCATGAAACTATTTCATCTAAAAATCTTTGAAACTCATAAGAAAAAAATCTTGCCCGAAAAATTGTGTGAAATTCCTTTTCTACGAAACACCGACCATAACTTTCCCTATCTAAAATTGTTTTATTAATCTATACATACATATGGTATAAGTAGACCATGTCTAATTGTCTATATCAATAAATAATAAAAAAAAACAGAAGCCAACAAGTTTATGCTTACAAACCTCAAATTGAATCCCGCAAAAAGTTTCTATTAGCACTAAATACATGCAAGTGCCACTCAAGGACCGCTAATGGTATTAAAAAAGCGGCAAATACTGCGAATACTTCGTGTTACACGACTTAATTTAACTTTTTCTATGCATATTACGTACTTTCGGCGATAAGTGAGCCAAACACGCGATGTACTCATCAGAATGTGGAACGGCTACAATTCGACAATTGTCGTTAACACTGTTTGTTTGTCTTTATACAGGGTTATTCATAAAGGGTATGCTAATCCGAAAAGGGCTCATAATACTCATCATTATGAACAACTTTTACTAAGGGACCAACCCGAAATTCGAGAAAAAAAATCATCTGTTCCATAGAAAAATATCAATGACACTCAACAAAATATAATAATATAGAACAGCTAATTTTTTTTTCGCGAATTTCGTGTTGGTCCCATAGTAAAAATTGTTCATAATGATGAGTACCATAAGCCCTTTTCGGCTTAGCATACCCTTTATGAATAACCCTATAGAATGAAGACTATGTCGTTAATTATAAAACAACTGCAAGATTCGGTCTCATAGGCCAAACTTCGAAGATATGATTAATCTAGCGATACTTACGACTCCGAAAATCTGTCGAGCCTTATCAGACATATAATATTTAGAAGCTTGAGGCGTCTATCCCACCTGAGTAACAAGCCACGTGATCATCCAAATTTCCATTCCCGTATAATATATCCATAAGTAAGCTATATATTAGTATGGGCGGGTGGCTATAGCCCTCGTGTCAGAGTTTTAAGGCCGCCTGAAGGCCTCTAGCCTAGCATGGCTTGACAGTTAGTTATATAGAACAAACAACCGGGACCTACAATTTAACGTGTCATCCGACTAACGGCAGCGTTCAGTTGTAAATGCCAGCGCGGTCACCGATCCAAAGACTGACCGTATCGTCTGTTGCTTAACACCGGTGATCGTTTACAAAAATCTTGTCGAGCCACTCTATGACTACGATTCATTTATTTCCAAAAAAGCTCGTAGCATATGGCATATCGTACAGCTCTCAAACAGATGAGATACTATTGAAGTATATAATATATATTATATTATTTATCATTAAGAGTGGAGACTGAATTAAAATCAAAAATATCAAGCTACAATATTCATTATTACGCTAAGAGGTCCACTTTGAGGCCTGTCGTATCGATCTGCCAATTCAGAGTCATCAGTTAATTTCGGCGTTCAAAGCCCTTATTTACTCATCACAAACGCAAATCAACTGACGAACTCACGCATCATAATTCCAATACAAACATAATAAGCGCGCAAACACTAGAGATCCATAATAGACCCAGTGAAACCAGAACAGTATGATCCGACTTTTTAGGAAGGACCGGAAAAGGTAGAGATTAGACGCTAATAAAAAGGTAACCGGTAATTATCGTAAACGTGACTTGAAAAGCTATTCAGCAAGGAAAAGCATTGCTTTGCAAGTTAAATCTACATTTTATATTCTTTTATTTATTCATTTTTATTTAGATGCTCACTAGTGTCGAGTTTGAAGGGCGCCACGTAAAAATCGTAAATCTGCTAAAATACTTAAATTTAAATGACAGGTGTAAAAATTGCAAGTTCGAAGGCACCACCTAACTATTAAATTGAACGGAATTTAAATCGGTTTAGTTCAGCTAAGTTTAATTCACAGATAAATAAAGTTGTAAAAAAATACCGCGAAAGACCGATTTCCGTTCTAGTTTTGTTCAAATTTCTTGATTATCGTTGGATTTCATCCACAGATAATCAAGAATTTTGCTGAATGAAATAGCGAATATTGCTAGCTCTTAACCGATTCTACTATTTAATTTTATTTTTTGTAATTATCTTTCTTCATACATTAATATTTTAAAAGAAGTATTCGTGTGTTCTTGAATTAACTATGTTTACGTAATATGTTAATTATCATGTAAAAATGTGTTCTCGGCTTGCACATGGTTCAATTTTTGTAAAATATCACTACGTACAAGAAATTGTTGGATTCATAATAAAGCTTGTCTAGTGAAGGCATTCTTTTCTTTAATAGAAAAAGTTGATAAATATTTATTGTTTAGTGGTTCACGACAAAAATTTATCAAATGGAATTACTCGATAAAAATGGTAGTTTTTGAATTTTGAAACCTGGCAATCGCTATATCGTACTAGCAGTACGATCTGCGATCGAATGCGATGGAAATTGAATTTTGTTTGTTTAGCATTACTGTATACAAATTAGAAGATAATTTAAGAATAGCTTTATTATTTATTAACCGCATCGTGTAATAGCATCGTTGTTGTCCGTGTAAAGTAATTCAAAGATACCTACACAAAGCAAACTATCAAAGCAAGCAAGCTGATGAACTTGTAATTTAACTTCGCACTCAAATAAAGGTAAGCTAATCCCATTATAGAAGACTTAGTTCCTCGAAGTCCAGAAAATATTCAAGACTATACGTATCCCTTGGATTTACTTGCTATATCAGAAAATAATATTAAACGAACCTTCTACCCTGGGTGACTCATCAATGTTGTGATCTGTGCTTATACTCGTAAGATGTGATGTGATTATCTTTCACTGCTTATACTGAATGTTTTCAATTTTATCGTACCTGCTAGCTAAATGTTATTTTTATTTTCAGTGCAATGAAAATAATAAGAAAACGAAATCCAGTTCAAGATGGTGTAAAATCAAACAAGTTATGACGAAAGAAAGCGCATATGTTAATGTTTTATGTACAGAAAAGTTTATTTCGTTCTAAATATTAAAACAAACTATTGAAACAATTCTATTCTCAAGTAACTTCACATACAAGATAGACTTTCGTTGATTGTGCAAGTGCGAATACTGCAGTGCTTTGGGCATATCTCCAGGTACGAGAATTCGATGGAGAGGCTCGTAGTGCAGGACCGTTAAAGGCAAGCACAGTCCCGGTCTGATCACGAACTCAATGGACCAATCTCATAAAAAATGCCACACAGGCCACCGTGCTTCAGTGTGCTCGCGATGCAATCAACCGCCAGGAATGGAGAAACATTCCAAGATGGAGTATCGATGACAGTGAGGAGCCTCCTAGTAACATTACAACCATGACCTTGACCAGTCTACCAAAAGTGAACGACTAATATGAGAAAACGATTAAAACTAAGATATAAAAAGTTGTTATTTTTTGTACACATTTATACACATTTATTTTAATAAAATTCACAGTAAATTACATTAGCAAGAAATATTTATAAACTGTAGTTTGTAGTGTATTATTCTGTTTCCCTGTAGCAATTATAAGCGCTGGGTCTAAGGTACTAGACCTAGTGCTTTCCGAAATCCTTACCTAGGGTGTGTAAGTTAAAGATATAGGTTAAAAATCCAGACAAGTTTATAATTATGAAGGTTTTTTATAATTTTTTATATTCAGTTATAAATAGGCTTGTGTTTGACCGCCATCTCGCCTGATGGTAAGCAATGATGCGGTCTACGATGTAAGGTTTTCAATAGAAACCCACTAAAAACGGCCGAGGTAGATACACTTTTCTTTTACCGATGTTATTCCAAAAATAGTATGTACTTTGATCACTTATAGCGCTGACAGGAAAGACTATTGAGCAATTACAGGTTTTCTTACACTTTTTGTTGTGCTTAACTTTGCAAAGGATTTGTTTTGTAAGACTTGACCAGTCTACCAAGAGTGAAGAGAAGAATATTAAAACTAAGTTTTAAAAAGTTGTTGTTTTTTGTAATACACATTTATTTTAATAAAGTTTAGTTAAAGATATAGGTTAAAAATCCAGACAAGTTTTAAGTTATTAAGGTTTTTCAATAGAAACCCACTAAAAACACCAAAACGGCAGAGGTACACTTTTCTATTACCGATGTTATTCTAAAAATAGTATGTACTTTGATCACATATAGCACTGAACAGGAAAGACTATTGGACAATTACAGGTTTTCATACATTTTTCGATGTGCTTAACTTTGCAAAGAATTTGTTTTGTAAGTAAAAACACTCAATTACTTGTTTTAAACTCACTTTGAAATTTAACTTTTTTAGGCAGGATTCAAAATGGTGCTTCCTAAGTTTGTTTAAAAATAAACCTTAAACATTTTAAAATGACATAAAAACGTACCTTCAAACTACCGAATCAAGCTATAATTTCTAAATTGAGTAGTTTAGGTCGATTTCGTTCATTCGTTTCTTAAAATTGACTTTGACGTTTCTAAATTTCCTAAAGTGGCACCTTCAAACTAGCTTTAGGATTTTTAGAAATTTTACGCGGTTTAACTAGTTTAGAAATTTTAAATGCGCCTTCAAACTCGGCACCACTGTGCTTACAGCGAAGCCAAAGCGCACAGCAAGCCAGAATTACAAAAAAAAAAAATACATACAACTAACAATAGGTATATAACTTAAAACAACTATATATAGCTTCAAAAATGGACACATAAACATATAAAACAATTAAAGTTTGTTTTTCTTAGTCCATAAAATATATCCTAAACGATAGTAGCAAAGTTTCTTAATTTTGGTCGACTAGTTCTACCTTTACTTTTAGCAAAATTATAATAATAGCATTTCTAACATACACCACCTGTATAATAGCTAATAAAGTTTGTAAGTCAAATCAAATGTGTTTATTCCTACCAACTTCGTATTGATTCTACATATTTGGATAATATTTGGTGTTAGTGTATATTATTATATCCGGGGCTTACAAAATTTACACTCATGGACTTTTTGTCTACAAACAATAATTTTTCTAATTGAAAAGTAATAAACATACATTAAATAACTGCCTCTTTTTTAGCTGTTTTTCTTTTATTAATTTATTCCGGTATTTCAGTCTTCACAGCGAATATCACAAGGGTGGGGGTGCAGTGGGCGGATAAATATTGTCCCGAAACCAACAGGCTTCATTAGCAATGAGTGATGTAATTAATTTCACAGTTCGATGAATGGAGCGTTTTCGAAGCATAATGGATACAGCGGTTCTTTGCATTTAGTATCCATTTTTGTAATACCTAATAACGATAATAATTAATTAAATCTTAATATATATAAATCTCGTGTCACAATGTTTGTCCTCAATGGACTCCTAAACCACTTAACCGATTATAATAAAATTCGCACACCATGTGCAGTTCGATCCAACTTGAGAGATAGGATAGTTTAAATCTCAAATTATAGTCGCAATTTTAATTTATTGCAAATTATATATATACTGATAATTTTTACTATAAATTGGCAAGCATCAACATACTACGGTTGCTATAGTTACGCAATGGCTTTTGACAGGACAACGTCTGTCGAGTCAGCTAGTGTTGTTATATGATTCGATTAAATTTATTTATATATTGCATATTTATTCGTTTTGATATAGGTATTTCTAAAAGTGGTAAAATTACTCGTAGATATAACAAGAAAAATAAGTCTAAGTAAGTAAGTAACATAGTAGTAGTAAGTTCCAGAAGAAACAGTAAATTTTAAAATGTTTTATTTATTTGTATGTATGTCAGTCTGTAAGGTTTTTATTTTCTATGGGCCTCTGTAACTTGCATTGTGTGCAAGTTATATTACCTGCAATAAATGCATTATTATTTGGAATTAATTTCATTTAATTTTTTTTTTATTTCATTTCAAATTTGGAATTATGAGTCTTTTTGATAAAAATCAGCCGTTTGGTTGTATAAATTATAAAACAGGAAACAGGAAAACTGATGAACTTTCACTTTTTTTAGCATTTGTGTGAAC
This sequence comes from Alcis repandata, assembly GCA_949125135.1. Lineage (NCBI taxonomy): Eukaryota > Metazoa > Arthropoda > Insecta > Lepidoptera > Geometridae > Alcis > Alcis repandata. Next base: position 8,584,305 of record OX421239.1, on the reverse strand, counting down.
TGTGATAAGTGGAGTCATGTGATGTGAAGTGCGAGGTAATGTTTACCTAACAAATAAAATCTTCTATTTACCTGCTAACTAAGTATTTACCTTTTATTTATTGATTTGATAGTAAACCTGCTGATTAAGTTTCCAATAAAAATGACAAACATTCTATTGGAAAATCTATGTCGATGACCTACGAGTCGGAGTTTGAATCCGCGTCGTCCCGGTATATCACGGCACGGCTTTTTTTTTTTGGTTATCTTTCTATATATATAAATCTCGTGTCACAATGTTTGTCCTCAATGGACTCCTAAACCACTTAACCGATTATAATAAAATTCGCACACCATGTGCAGTTCGATCCAACTTGAGAGATAGGATAGTTTAAATCTCAAATTATAGTCGCAATTTTAATTTATTGCAAATTATATAATATACTGATAATTTTTACTATAAATTGACAAGTTAGCATCAACATACTACGGTTGCTATAGTTACGCAATAGACGCAATGGCTTTTGACAGGACAACGTCTGTCGAGTCAGCTAGTTTATTAGTTTATTGTTTATTAGTTTAGTTTAAGGTTAAATGTAAATTTTCAGAAAATAAATATTTTTGTATTTTTTCGACTGACGAATATCCTATAATTATAATACAAATATAGAAGGTGTAACGGTAAGGTGTAGTAATACTTAAGGGTGTTCTACTCGTCAAATTAAACAACTTTTGTGACACATGTTTGCTAAATTCGAGAAAAAAAATCGAGTCTCGATACAAAATATTTAGTCACGTGATCAATTTTCTATCGAGATTCAATATTTTATTTCTCGAATTTAGAAAACTTTTAGGTGGTTCACTTTGACATGTAGAATACCCTTAAGTATTACTATACTTTTCCGTTACACTTTGTAGGTATATACCTATATGTTAGCCTCTACTATTCCACTCCTAGACAAAGACCTCCGGTTTAATATAATTATCTAAAAAAATATTCCCTAACTCCACAGAGCGTATGCAAACTGCCAATGCAAAACCGCCGGCGAGTCGCGTAATTCCATTAACTGCATTTCGAGTCCCACTCAAAGCGGCCGACTTATCGAGTTTGGCGTTTGTGCCAAATATGTACGTCGTAATGGGGATTCATCGAGCAGAGGTGTTAATGAATGTACAGGTGCTGTTTACAGAATGAGGCGCTTGTTTTCATAAAATAAAATATAGAGGTATAAGGTTGCATGAGACCCCATGGTTGTAAGGAAAAGGCACGCTAAGCCAAAAACGGCTTATAGTACTTTTTACACGCTTTTTATTAGCTTCACTTGTATGTTTGTAACCGACTCCTTTAGGCGCGATTTTGACCCACTTTAAACGGCCGGATTTCGTTTAAACTTTGTAGATACGAGTATATCGAGGATCGATGACAATACACTAAACAAAGCGTGTTTTTTAGTTTTTTTGTTTAACTCGAATAAGTCTGCGTTTGACTACCAACTCACCATCCTGTGTGATGATAAGTGACGATGTGTTATTTAAGTTTTTCATACTCAGAACCTAACGATTTGCCACACGTTCCTCTCTGCAATTTTGAACTTGTTAGAAATTCCTAAACATTTGCAATTTATAAAACTGCTGATAGATAAATAGCTAACTTAGGTAAGACAATGCTTTCCATATTTTTTCTGAAAAGGAATATTCTCAAACGGTTTTCAGTAGTCATATGTTGCCAATGTTTTCGTATCACCCAGCCTTCACAAGAATCCTTAGCGAGCTGATCTTATTTACGATGGCGACGTTATTTTCGCGATCAAAAAAGTAATTTCATTTTATTACGGGACGTTGCTTTCCCGTGCATTGCCGAAGCCGGTAAACGTATGTAAATGAAAATTTATTCGCATCCGCCCCATCCATTTCCTCAGTTTCAAAGGCTCTGCTAAGAAATTGTGTTGTGACGCGGCTGGAATAAGGTCATATTCATATGATATGCGGGAGAAGTCCCCTTAATCCTGATGAGGAAAGTAGAACGTATAACCTATATTTCATTTAAAGTTCGACGAAATTTGATGATGTGAATCTCGATCGTAAGCGAGGGGACGACGTGTCTTGACTGTACTAAGATCTTAAGGAAAATAACAAACTAAATTTATTTCTGAGTTTATCACGAGATTGCTGTGTACATTAATTAACCAATGCTGTCCCACTGCTGGGCAAAGGTCTCCCCCAATTCTTTCCAGTTACTACGGTCTTGGGCCAGCGCCGTCCAGACTTTTTCAAACCGCCCGAGTTCGTCGCGCCATCGCGTCGGGGGGCGACCTGGGGGTCGACTGTCCAGGGGCACCCACTCTGTGGAGACCTTTGCCCATCTGTCCGGGTGCATTCGGCTCGTGTGACCCGCCCACTCCCATTTGAGCTTGGCAGATGTGCGTCCTACATCCTGGATGCCTGTTATGGAACGCAGTATGGTGTTACGGACGCGGTCTTGTCGTTTAATTCCAAGAATACTGCGTTCCATTGCCCTTTAGCAAACCCCAAGACGGGACCTCTGAGATTTGGTAAGCGACCATGTTTGTGCACCGTAGGTTAGGACAGGCAAGATACACATGTCAATGAGTTTGCGCTTCAGGGAGATTGGAAGATCTCCCTTCATTAACGTTTTCATGGACCAGTAGCTTTTCCAGGCATTGTCTATACGACGACTGACTTCTTTGTCATGCCTGTTGTCGAAAGAAACTATCTGGCCCAAGTATGTGTACTCATCGACATAGTGTATGGTTTGCCCATCTATAGATATAGAGTATTATAAAATAATATTATAATGTTAATGTTAATGTTAATAGGTACATATTATTATGTAGTTATTGAATAAAACTTTTTTTAGTTATAGTTGAATTTGAAAAAAAATGTAATACTCAATCTAAGAGATTTTTATTGCTTTTTACAGCACAAGTAACTTGTAAAATAATAACATTTATTTGTATGGGTTAAGTTTTTTTTTCGGATCTCGATAATATTGTCAAGCATTGTCATTGGACAATCGGACATCGGAAGTGGTTCAAAATTCAGTTGCAAGATTTGACCTACACTAACAAAGAGAGTTTAACAAAAGCCTGTAATGAAACCAAGTTGTATTTAAATCCGCAACGCCTGCATATATCACAGGGTAATTTCACAGTTGTCGTCTCGCCTCCCTGCCTCTATTAGAGGATTCACCTGGGAACGAACGCCGATAAGATCTCTAACTCGTGCCACTATTGCTGTTAGCGCCTTACTACAGATACACGATCATCATTAAGCATCACGATTTTCTATAAACTTTTCCACTACATTAAATGTTGACATAATTTATTTTGTACCAACTCATGTAAGCGGCAGAATTTTCGTTAGAGTTTTTTCTTAGAGGTCAGTTCAGCTTTTCTAAAATGAAAAGATGGAATGTATGTATAATCTTTTGACCTATTGTTCCAAGTGCAGTATCGCCCAAAAGGGATTTTTAAATTATGAGGTTTGAAAGATAGTTGATATGCATTTAAACATTGATGCGGTCATTTTGGACTTTTGGTTTTTTACACCTAATCATCATAATCAAAGATACACAAATTACAAAGAAATACTCGGGAGATTTACAAAAAGCATCTCATAGATCTCACTAATGATAATTGTTATTTATAGCTAAGGAGCCATAACACAAGTTTATCATGAATACACTTTTGACAATTTATGTGAAATGTGTTTATTTCAATAGTAGCGGAACAAATGCAATACTGTGCTGCGATGCAGGGTTTCACTGGGACATTTACATTTCGGAAGATAAACTAAACTGTTTATTGCTAGAACGTAAACAGCTTTTAGCTAAGTGTATTGTAATCATTATAGCTTGAAAACCACTATAGCTGTACTCTGTAGTGCATTTTACACACGATTACGCCGTGCGGATTTACACGCAATTTCCCTATTTTCTAAAGGAGATTTGTGTATATTCAGCAGTGCGGGTGGAAAACGATTGATTATGATGATGATAAAAAAATCTACATAACATGGAAATAGAATAACCGTAAATTAGTTATTGTTTTTTATTGTACACTAGCGGCTCGTCCCGGCTTCGCACGGGTAGACACTATAAATTGAGATTAAAAAAAAAAAATCTGAAAACTATCGTATCTGTTAAGTTAGATCGAACTGCACACGGTGTGCAAATTTGATTGAAATCGGTTAAGTAGTTTAGGAGTCTATAGCGGACAAACAACGTGACACGTAATTTATATAAATATACTAGCTGACTCGACAGACGTTGTCCTGTCAAAAGCCATTGCGTCTATTGCGTAACTATAGCAACCGTAGTATGTTGATGCTAACTTGTCAATTTATAGTAAAAATTATCAGTATATATATAATTTGCAATAAATTAAAATTGCGACTATAATTTGAGATTTAAACTATCCTATCTCTCAAGTTGGATCGAACTGCACATGGTGTGCGAATTTTATTATAATCGGTTAAGTGGTTTAGGAGTCCATTGAGGACAAACATTGTGACACGAGATTTATATATATTAAGATATTAAGATTTGTATATAATTTAGAAACATAGATATGCTTGCTACGTAGAGTTCGAATATCATGTTCCATGAATGAATAAGGAAAAAAAGAAAATAAATCTATGAAAATGGGGCAAGTACTCGTAGCTAATCAGCTTTTCGGCTTATTTCAGAGTCACACTGACCATCATGCACAACACAAAATGGAATTGAATGAATTTAAAACACACTATTTTTGAAGGGAACGTTTTTATACTGTTTACGCACGCTTTACTTTACTTTACTCACCACTCAGTGCTGGCCCAAGACCGGCAGGTATGGAAAAAATTGGAGGAGACCTTTGCTCAGCAGTGGGACATTACAGGTGAACTAAAAAAAAACTCAGTACGCAGTAGCGTCGGCGGCGAAACTGAATAATAGGCTTATTTTATAGTCACGCGTTGACCAACGTCAACAGCATAGTCGGCGTTACGCGCTGACAATGGGCGTGACTGTAAAATTAGCCTTAGGGTTCATTTAGGGAGACGTAACGAGTTGCACGGTGCGTGTAACGTCGCACGCTCAATGTCAGTTGTCAGGCCCTTAGTAAAGCACGCGTCGCTTGTGTACAAACCTTTATTTTGGATTGCGTTAGTTGCTTAGAGACTAAAACCGTTGGGTATCGAAGATTTGCGTAGCGTTATGTATGAAGGGCCTTAATGATATGGCAATGTGTACTCTCGTTTACGAAGTTGCGGGGTGTCGTGCGGCGCGTGGAGAAGGACGTACTTTTACCGCGGCGACCGCTTTTGGCAGTTTTCTTCAGCGAGAGACTTGATTGCGGTAGCTGCAGCGTACGCAGCGGTAGCCGCAGCGTGCTGTCTCACAAGCACCGCTACATATAAAACAAAATGCGTATAAACTCGCGTTTGCACAAACACTCTCACACATTATCATTTGTTTGATAATATATGATCGCGCGATGCGACGCTGCAAGCACCGCGCAACACTCCACGTTCCTGTTAACGAACCCTTAGAAAATACTAATTTAACCTAACGTAATCTGTCACTTAAAAATATTGGTAAAACCTTGTTGCCTTGACCTTAAGGGTCAAGATCCTAAACTATGATTCAAGCGAAGATTCCGAAAATCCTTTTAATTTTCTTTAGTCTACAATTACGCATTCCCCTAAAAAAAGTAACAGGAATAATGTAAAGGGCTTAGTGATTCTAATTATACGGGGTGCTTAGTGAAGCGGTACACTCCTAAACGAGCATTGTAAATGCAGAGTAGTCAATGAAGCGGAAAACAGGATAAAGTTCATTTACTAGGTGTTATAAATGTTAATGAAAAAGAAAGATTTTATTTGAGATGATAGCAGTTAGAATAAAACATGTATAATAAACATTGAGATTTTTTTACAGATTGTTCTGCTTACTATGATTTGTCAATAAATAAATTTAAATACTGCAACCAACTTGAAAATGTAAGCTCACAGAGATCAACCTAAAACGTTGAACAAAGATATGTGTGTACATTTTAGTATTGGATTTATTTGTACCCTGAATTAACAGGAAAAGCGGGCATAACTGTAAAACACAGCAATTACTAACTCAAAATGCTTTAGTTAGGGTATGGATTTCTGTAACTATAACGCTGAGATTTGTGGAAATTTCAGCCTGGAAATGAAACTGAAGCTAGTCGAAACGTTCGTGTGATATTCAATATATTCCACGATTTAGCTTCATTGTGTTAGTTAGTTTAGAGTGTATTAGTGATGCTTTCAGTCGGTGAAGGTCACCAGCCCGCTTAGATGTGTCCTGAGATTTTAACGAGGACACCAGAGCTCCGCAATAGAAACATTTCGTGCTGGGACATTTTTCTTCATTTTACCTTATTTGAATAACGAAAATGTATTTTACCTGAGCGTGGTTTACAAGTTAATTCCGCGGAAGAAGTTGGGAACTGGCACAATTAAAATTGTTGTATTTTACGACAAGAGAGGTAATTTTTAGAAGACGTTCTCCTGATTTGATTTTTAAAAGCGCCTTAATTTACTTTTTGTAAGCTTTGAAATTTGCGGTGGAAATGAAAATCAGAAGGCTATTGAGTTTTTTCAATTGCAATTTTTTTTTCAGTGGGAGAGTAGATGAGTTACGGATGTATTTTGTATAAAGTGTGTAAGAATTTATTACAATTTTTCTTTGTAAAATTTTTGACACTTACACCTTTGAAATAATCAGTTAGATGGTCTGTTTAATCTTTATTTAATTTATAGCTGCATTTAAATATTATTGAGATAATAAGATAATGTTCTGATAAAGGTATAATAAATTTAACTTTACGTCACGTAAATGATCTATTCGCGTAGTGATCTGTACCACCAAATAAGAAAAGTAAAACAACAAAACCCTTTAAAAAACCCTTATTTTTAGCCTTACAATAGGGTGGATGTGATATTGGTTAGATATCACACCACCAGAACACCACACCAGAAGCGCTTAAGGTTATGGTCGTTTGTTAACTTTTATTGGGAGCTAGTCTATTTAATCAAAACAATCCAAATTCTTAATATAATTTTTAATAATAATTATATTATTATCGTGATGTATTTATATATTACGGTAATATTAATAACTCCTACATGTTACAATCGCGGTGACCACCATCACGGCTAACAGCATGGCCTCTAAGTCCAAAGCCTCTAACTTAGGAAGGTTAAAAGACTTAATTTTATAGGCAATACTTTAATTCAAAGTGATGTTATCTCGAGGGTCCATCAACGAGGCGGCGTTTTTTACCAATTTAATTAAACTTTGGACATTTCACCCGGTTGGTGAGGCTTTTGTAAGTTAAGGAAAACTTTAGGTGTAACTCACTTTGTATGATAACGTGTGGGAGAGATAATGTTTTATGAAGGTAGAATTTAAAGTTTGGCAGAAATTATTCACGCTCATTTAAATATTGGCTGCATTTTTTTGTTCTACCTTACATAATGCAGATTTTTTGGTGACAACAATACCAAATGTTGCACGCCCGATATGGGTCTACAGTACTGTTGTATTAACAGTTCTTAATTTTAAGATCTTTTTGTATGCAGTGTCGCAATAAATATATTTTGATTTCGATTTTGATTCCAGACATACTCGTAATTACATATTTTTTTGACATTACGAAAGTAGATCCAATACGAAGACATTTCTTCACCTAATCCCACTCACAGCCAAAAATAGGGAAGTACCTTCTCCAACAAAACCTTCTTTAGCTTACCAAAGAAGTCTCACTACAAAGCCAACTCGATCGCATGCGCTTTGAGATTGTCAAAAATACGCAAGCGCGATAACCATGGCGTCGAACAAGTGACAGTAGTGACAACAAACGCTACGGCACGGAATGTTTTACTCTATTTCCATGAAAAACATGTTTCTCTCGAACTATTACTCAATATTCTTTATCATTTTTGTTGTTTTTGATGGTATTTAGCCCTTGTTTGTGTCTGTTAGTGATTGAATTGTTTTGAGGTTAGTTTTTGTCTTCTGTTTACGGATTCTGTGGTGGTAAATAATTCAAAACTTTTGCTGCAGTGTCCTTCAAACTTTAGTATTTCGTAGTATTTTTTGTGTTTGTGTAATATCTTCGGAAGTGTGTACCAGGCGGCTAGGAGTTGTGAAGAGGTGAAAGAAGTACTACGCTGAAGCTAACAAGGTATGTGAATACTTCTAATTCATGCTCAATGAAATAACACTCCGGCAATAAAGGGTCGTAAAGAATAGGATTACACTAAATTGAACCTTATCCTTTAAGACTTTAGGCTTTGTAGGTATTGTTGCGATGAATAAGTGAAACCTTTTACAACGATAGGTACCCTACCTGAATGCTTTCTTGTTTCTTTTATATATTTCATTTTAACAAGCAAAATTAGTCTACGCTTAAATTAAAGACCAAAGGCCTTGTGTAATAGAGAAAAATTCTTAGCTGAAAATTAAGAAAAAATCTGTAACAAACTTAACTATCTTATTACTCACCAGGTAATTTAAAAAGGATTTAGTTTTTGATCACGAAACTAGCGTAGTAGAACTTTTTATCATGCTTCAATTAGCCTCGAATGTTCAGTACCACTGGGTTAGAAGTAGGCAAACTAAGTTGAGAGTAAGTTTTAAAAGTTTCCGAGAAGTAAACCTTTTTCTATAGCCTTTTCATAGTAACGACCCAATTCCCAGTTAATTTAAAATATATAACAGCACAATTTACTTTGAATCGAATTTAAAGTTTGTTTCCACTTAAATCTGTAACAGTATTAAGATAACATGTATCAAATTACCGATAGAAAATATTTCCTGGATTTTTCTAAAAATTAATGGTTAATATAGCAGGTGAAACTGTAGGAAGAAGTTTGTTACTTTATTTATTTGAAAGTTTGAGTTCAGAACGAATCACGGATTTTCCAAATTTTTTTAGACACGATCACCAGCTAGGGCAGCTAGTACCTACCTACAAAACATCGATAAGCCAGAATCGATTCCAAACGAAAGACGCTTCCGGAAGATTGCAATTCGAATAACGAATCGAATAAACTTTTTATCGAGACACAAAACACGATACGCTATTGGATGACACAAATTGGAAACGAAAAGGAACAATAAGGACTACAGACCACGAACACTTTAATAAATTAAAAGCCAATCACAATCGTAACCGCGTAAACCTTTACGTTGGATGTTGGAACACTCGTCGATCGTACATCTAAGTGGATAGAGTCTAGGAAACAAGTATAACTAGGTATCTACTATTAGAAGTACCTAAGTACCTAATAGAGGTACTCGTAAAAGTAACCTTTCATACAATTAAAAGGCAAGAGTCAAGACGCGGTTATGCTCAGTGGTGGTTGTAATTTAACGTGATTTATTTTTGTGCATAAAATTGAGAAAAAATACTTAAAATAAAGTAAATCTATCTTTTACTGTTATTTGCAGTTGTCCAAGTGATCTATATAACACTCATTAAACTTGGTTCTGAAATCAATATCGACTAAAAAGGTTTTGGGAGAGAACACCTACACATACCTACACACACACATATCTACATCGGGCGAGCGAATTGCTCGTCTCGACACTCAGTTGTAAAAAAAAACTAATATTTTGAGCATCTTATTAGATAGAGATCATAGTGTATGTTTGCACACTACAGTACAGTTTAACCATAAAATGAATTAGGTCAGTAGATATTTATGGATTTATACAATGGACAATTATTATAAATTAGATAAGCATAAGGCCCAAGTTTGAAGGCATTTTAAGACAGATCTAAACTAACTAAAAATTTATCTGTTCATTAGACAAGGATGCCAATAGTTTTAGAAAATTTGATTTGTCTTAAAAGGCCTTCAGACTTGGGGCCTATAGAACATCTAGCCTAAAACTGAACGGCCCTCCTAATTGTTTACGCTCACATGTAAAGTTAGTGTATAGACGCAATACACAAATTGGTCGTTATTGGTTGATCTTGATTAGTCATAAGCACGCGTACAACTCAAAATATTGTTGAGTAGAGTACTCGTAGTGCTCATTTTAAGGCTAGATGATCTCTTCCTACTCATATAGCGCCTAAGTAAATATTATACTCAATCGACGCGCACGATTTTCGATATTTCAAACTGGCCGGACATACGAGCATGGCCTACTTGAAAAACCATCCAAGCGCCTTCCAAAGAGTTCAGTTCAAACCTCCTCAAAGCCAAGTGCTTAAAGTTTTCGTGAAGTATTTTCTCAGTTCGAAAGTTAAATCTGTTGAACTTATTTCCAATTTCACACATTAATTTGCACCGAAACTCTCTAAAGTATGTGTGGTAACAGACTAGGCTGTTCCTACGTAACCGTAGGTATTTCATTGCGGTAACGCTACGATACATTATAGGGGTCTGTTTAAACTGTGATATAGGTATAGATCGTTAAATCTATGAGGGCTCGCCTTGATCCTTTTCTTAATAACTTTGGTAGGTACAGTGAAAGTTTGCAAAGAGTTACAAGGAAAGGGTATGCAAATAGGATCATACCCGGAATTCGCGAAAAAAAAACCTATTGTTCCAATTTTTCTTTTTTTTTTTGTTGGTAAGTACGTGTGTATAAAAACTAGCGGAACATTCTGCTGTTGAAAGAAAAAATACAAAAAAGAACCGAGGAAGAATGTACCTGGCTCATACAAGTGAAGCATATTTGGCCAAAGTGAAGTATGCCAAAATTATCATAGCGGTCAATCTAAATCCCTAAATGACTTGAATTATACTAAAATCCAACATTACATTACCTAAAGTAAACATAAAAACCTGTGCTCGCGCTAAACGCCCCATTAGGGGCTCGAAAAACACGTCGGCGTCGGTTCAACCCCCAAAATCTTGTTTACGTCTAAAAGGATGTTATTAATCGCGAACCAAAAAATAATATACCTAATAATATTTATTTTGATTAAGCCTCCGAAAAATAAACTTAACAACAACAAACAAAATTATGTCTGTGGTAGGTAAGTACAAAAAGTGTAAATGTGAACAAAATAAAACTTTAGACAAGAAAACTAAGTGCTACATAGCTCTACTCTGCTTCCTCTTTCTAAATAAATACCCACTGTTTGTTGACAAATACTTAGTAATTAGATACAATAGAGCGGCATGATTGAATACAGGGCTGTGAGGAAAGGGTAGGCTTATTGCTTAGCCAATACGGGATGGTAGTACTCATCAATATGTTTTTTTTTTACTATGGGACCAACCCCGAAATTGAGTAAATAAAATCAGCTGTTCCGTAGAAATGTCTCTTTGACACTCGACAAAATATATGGAACCTTTTTTTCACGATTTTAGAGTTGGTCTCATGGTAAAAGTTGTTTGTAATGACGAGTACTATGAGCCCTTTTCGGCCTAGTATACGCTTTCCTTATACCCCTATATTGATTAATAATCAAGAATATAAAAAACACTTATAGCTCTCGTGTTTGGTTTCGTTCCCACTTTATCCGTACTCCAACCATCATCCACCATCCACCAATCACCATCCAATTTCTATTTCCAAATAAAGTTTAATTTCACAGTTTTTTTTGATGCTCATTTACAATTTATGACGTCCACATAAATATTTCCCGTTGAAAATTCCTCGACAGAATAAAATAGCTCAGTGGGCTGTGTTCCTTGTGAGATGTTTTTGCATGCAGGACGGCCATGTAGGCACGCGAGGTTTCATTAATTACGCATCATGAATTCAGCTCACAGTGCTTCGGGGTTGAGCAGCTATGCTGTAAAATTCTATAGCTACCTAAAGGGTTAATGGTCGCCGCACGCTCTGAACTTTAGTGGGCATTTTTAGAGTATTCGGTGTGGACGGCGAGTCTATTGCATCACTTTTTAATTGCATTACTAATGTTACGACGTAGTCTCTTTTTGGTGTACTATTTTCGTAGATTTTTTTTTAAATCTAAAATTTTCAAAACTTCAAATCGTTCAAATCGTTCTTCTTCAATCGTTTGATTCTTGACTGAAGCACTTATTATTGCATCACAATTAACATTCATTTGTATGTAAAAGGTTGTGTCTGTATCAGGTATCTTCACGCTGAATTTAGGTAAACTTTGAGATGGACATAAGTTAAAAGAATGAATTAACACAAATAACTAATTACTTGGAAAAAAACACGGTTCTCGTAAGTAAGCGGGTGAAAACACGCAGAAAGTTTTTGCCACATAAAGTTTGAACACGGTTTAGCTGACTTAGTTTACACATTTTTAAATATGATTATAAAAGTAGAGCAAGAAAGAAAGAAAAAGAGAGATAATAGTTGAGGGAGCAATTAAGTGGCCGATCTAATCAATTTAAGAAGTAAGTGTGCGCACAGCAAAAAACTTGGCAAAAACACGCCTTCGCTCGGCTCCCGTGTATAATGGATCTAAAATTATTGTTATGCCCCCGTATATATGGCAATATTTCAGAGGGATTTCTGCTATGAAAAGCCTACGGGTTTCACGTTAAACCTTTTTTGTTTTTGCACTGATTCACACTATCATCCTGAAGAGGGAAGATCGTAAGTTAGAAAAAAAGTGATAATAGCCGTGAGGGAAGGTAAAGTAGTTCCTACCTACGTCCGAAAAGCAGAAGTTAGGTGAGGATATGTAAATAGTCTGGATGGAAAGGTAAGTTTGTATAGACCAAGTAGCTTGCCCTAGTGTCAGAGTAGTGGAGTTATGTACCTCGACGTGTGGTGTGTAGGTACCTATTAATTGGCGACTGTGATTGCTTCCTTTCATACAGCTTGTATAATTATAATAAAATCGTGGACGAAGAAAATTTGCCTCTCCCTTGTCCTTTTGTTATCATAAACAAGGAACCAACAGGAGGGTTGTGTCCAAAACTAGGTTTAAATGAGACTTGGTATTGTAATTATTTACATCATAGATCGCAGAAAATTAATGGTTTTTATAGGAAAGTAAGTGAAACCGCTACTAACTTATCTAAATTCCAGATCACCCGTTCCCGTGGTTGACACCAATACCCATAATGCTGTCTAAACAGGGCATTATCACGACCTAATACACCTACTATTGATTTGTAATCCGTGAAATGTGTAGGTAATTATGCAAACATGCGAGTACTGTGACTAGATTAGTTAGCATTTGCAGTGTGACAATAAACAGTTTGGCCGCATTAGAGATGCCATGTAACAGTATAGGTAATCTCTCACCATCTAGTAGTAAGTTCATATATAGGCCGAGCGGCTTGGGTAGGTACTCAGTTTTCAGTGTTTAGGTCGCCTAAAAGCTTTTGAATATGACCTCTGTATTTTTACGATTTCAGAGTTGGTCCCATGGTAGAAGTTGTTTATAATGATGAGTACTATGAGCCATTTTCGGCTTAGCGTATTCTGTCCTTTTAACCATTATACCTACAGGTTAACTGGTTAAACACTTGACATATTGAGGATAACGTTGTACTAATTATTACTCGTATTACGATAAACATTTACTATGAAATCAATCTTGAAATCCCAAAAAGAAAATCGGCTATTCTATGCATTTTTTTTTTCATTTTTGATTTAATTTTTTGGACTTTTTTAACTTCATGCTTTGACATACAGCGGCGATGTATGTATGCCGTGGCGGTCTATGTATAGCTAAAACTGATTACATAAATACTATCGGCTTAATTATCTATGTTCGCCAGACGATATCTGTAGCTTAGATTGGGCTTAATTCCTGGTACAATGAACAATTGAACATGTATAAACCATAAGTGCTTTAGGAGCTAATTCTGTTCCTTGTCAATAGTTAAGTGGATTTAGAACGGATTCTGGCTGATAGATTTTGGCTATTTGACTCGGGTTTTCATCATAAATATGTAACTTCACGGCGAACTGAACCTTGCGACCCTCACCGCTCGACCAATTTTGCTCATATTCAAATTTAAATATCGTATTAGTATTAACAACTTGTCTGCAAAATTTAATGAAGATCGGATAAACGAAACTCAAGTTATCGTCGGACAATTATACAAACACACATACAAATAAAAACAAACAATATACACTATATTACGTTATATACACAAATGCCAATTTGTTTCCCTAGAGACCTCACTTGGCTCGGTCAATAACTGGACTTTAGATAGTCGAAAGAAATATAAAACTCCGTTTAGTATTTTATTTCTAGAATGTACTTAATTATACAAATATCGTTGTTATTTGCCTTATCTGTCCGTTAAACCTTTCGAATTTTATTCGGCGCCCTATTATTCTAAATAGGATCTGACAAACTCCCACTGCTATTTATATTGTATCTCCCAAAACAACACGAAACAGTACTCAAAGTTTTTAGCTTAGGGCCAAGCTAATTTCAGGAAAAAAAGAGATTAAACATCTTATATTATCAGGGTGACGAGCGCAGTGCTGCGTCGCGCAGGGTCTTGAGTTTTCGGAGTTCAAAATGTTGGGTGGCGCAGTCCTGTTATGGGCAAACGTGACTTCAACATCAGGCGAGCGATTTGCTCGTCTCGTCACTCAAAAATTCAGACACTTTGATACTGTGAATTTTATTCCACAGCCACTCCGTAACGTCTGATCGTTTCCCCGATATAGCATTACATATGCGTATGCTATACGGGGATGGTCGTTTCTCTCTTTATTTGCTTTTCATTTGCATACCTGATGAATAAGTGAAACGGTATAATAAACTTTGGACGTGTTATGGGGAGCAATTTGGGTGAATTGCTGACCTTTTTGGTACGTTTGTTATTATATTATTATCGAGTGGGGGATGGTTTGTAGGGTTATGTTTGATGAAGTTTTAGCTCTGACAGTAGACAACACAATACTTAGTAGCATATTAAAATAAGCTTAATATGCGTAAAATAGTTTTTTCTTCTATTATTTTCTGATTGGATAACAACAAATTTTATATTAGCATTGAAATCAGTCTTTTGTAAAATATTAATGTATCACGATTTTATCACATCCATAGAACGGCTAAAGCGAAACAAAGTATCAAATATTAGAAAAAAATGTTTTTATTTGAAAAAGTCTCATTTTCAGTTCCATTTTTAGAGTATTTTCGCCTCCAAATCGCTTCAGGTACAAAAACAAAGTAAAACTGCGCTTTTTTTGCTTCGTAATTATTCAACTTCAATATAACATTTTCATAGTACTGATTGTAGATAAAGGCAACATTAGTAGGTGCTGCAAACTTTGTGATCGGAGTTACACACGTACCTATATCAAATTTCAGCTCAATCGGGCAACGGGACGTGGTTCAAAATCGAGTTGCATGATTCCTCCCGAACAAACATAGTTACATAATTATATTTCATACAATAATATATATACCTACATTGCAAGTTATATAAGAGCTTTTAAATAAGCCTGGGGTAGTCTGGCGTAGGCGTCACCGTTTCCAAAGTCTGACGGCGTTCTTCTCGTTAATATCTCAATTAGTAGGAAATAATAATATGACAGATATGCAAATATTTGATCGACGCAAATGTCCAGAATAGCCGCTGGATTTAGCACGAAGAATTGCAAAGAATTAATACCTACTGAAACTAAGTATTAATTTTATAATCATAAATGGCTTTTTTCATCTGACCTGGGTACTCTTCTTTTTCTTTTTACCATATTTATCAACTCAATCTTTAATAATTCCTCTACAGGGATACCAGGTCGATCCTCCAAGGTTTTATAGGCCACGCTGGCCATATGCGGGTCCACATATATCATTGAATTTATTTTTTACCTTTTTTCAACAGTCAAAATCATGATAATCCTAAAACCAAAATAAGCCTAAGATCACACCAGAAAACAACAATTGAATCGGAACAACGCTGCCCATTACTCAATCCGCCAAATGAATAATTAATGCTAATATACATTCAGCGATTCAGTCTGCCGTAATGATACTTCCGTCCTTTGGATGAATAAATAACATCGGGAATTCACGATACGCGAGCGCTTCGGCATTGGCAGTGTCGATTCGCGCAATAATATGCTTTACCTGCTTGCGATTTGCACTAAATGCGTCAGTCGTATGCAGGTTCTGTTAAAACCGATTGATTAAATGTGAATTGGCCTCTATTTTTTTCAAGTGTGAACAAACACGTCTGTATCATTTGCAAAAGTAATAATATAAGGGTCGATACGCATCTGACGGAAAATGCGTCGCGTATTACTCGACTATATACTCGACGCACTAGCGCATCATCGGTTGAGTGTGAAAGGTTGGATGTTTTATTATACATTTCTCTGTTCTGGCGTTACGCGACCGATAATACGCGACGCATTTTCCGTCAGATGTGTATCGACCCTAAGTAGTATAAAGTTTGACGTAGGTTAGGTAGGTACCAGTCAACGTAATCTGTATGAGTCCAGTAGGTACTCTACGAACTTCCAAATAGCTTTGCAATAATATTTATAATTTACTAGCTGACTCGACAGACGTTGTCCTGTCAAAAGCCATTGCGTCAATTCTACGTCAAATGTGAAATGTCAAAAGTTACATTAAAAAAGTTTACATTGTCCAAAGCGCTAAAGTTAAATTATGGAGTGTTTTTAAATTTTCTAATTTTTCATGTTTTTTTACTATAAATTGAGATTTGTGAGCTATCCTATCTCCTAAGATAGATCGAACCCGGTGTGCAAATTTGATTGAAATCGGTTAAGTAGTTTAGGGAGTCTATAGCGGACAAACAACGTGACACGTAATTTATATTAATTAAGATATTAAGATTACTAGCCCACAGTTTCACCCGCGCGGTGATGATGAAACGAAACGATAGCATAAATATGTGGTAATCCAAGGCATAAGCTACCTGTTTTCCAAATTTTATCAAAATCAGTTCAGTAGTTACGGAGATAAATGGTATCAAACATTCATACCCACACAGCACACACACAAACTTTCGCATGTAAAATATTGGTAGGGTATGAATTACCCTCAATATTTACAACTTAGGCATCGGGCGAGCTATTCGCTCGTCTTGTCACTCAATTACATAAACGCTTCTCAAATAAAATTATTATTTTCTTTTCACTATATTCTAATAAAGACTTATCTAGAGCAAGTTGTCAACCAATTTTGTCCCCTTATCTCATCGATATAAGGTCGTAATATTGCCACCTCAACGGTCCTCGTAAATTGATTCACACAATATGTGGGCTCCTACTTGTGTGTAACTAAATTTGTGGTTCGGCACTTTAGTTCCATTCAGGGTTGTGTTGGGGATATTAGCTATTCCGTTCTATAATTATCACAGAATCTGACATAATATATTATGGTGGTTTCCCGGAGTGAGATTGAGATATCTATGAACTACGTAGGTACACGTAAAACTGGGTATTGTTTTTATTATATCATCATTTGCCACCTTTAATCCTCCTACTGCTGGGATACAGGCCTACCCTCGAAGGGTGACTAGGCCGTATTCCACCACGCTGGCCAACTTCTCTCACTGAGCTACCACGGTTTTTTTTTAAATTATATTACAGGAGTCATTTTAGTTATTATGTAGGTTAATAGAGATAATGTTAATTGAGTCTAAAGGTCGATTCACACATATCAGTGAAGCCACAGTTCCGACACAGTACCGGCAAAGTGCGAAATATTCTTTCATAATTCTCTATGAACGCATTGAGAGCACTGTGTCGTCACTGACACTGACAAGTGGGGATGCGTTCATAGATAGATAGATAAACTCTTTATTGTTCACACCATAAATTACAAACAAAATAATTATAACACATAAAACTAGTGCGACAACTGGCGGCCTTATCGCTAAGAAAAATGAAAGAAAGAAACACTGTGCCGGTACTGTGTCGGAACTGTGGCTTTACTGCTATGTGTGAATCGGCCTTTAAACGGTCGGCAGCATATCCGTGACGTCACCGGTGTTACAGGTATCCATAGGCGACGGTGATCGTTTGCCATCAGGCCGCCCAGCTGCTTGTTTGCCACCAATGGCATAAAAAAGCATAAAATTGTTTTGCAAATAAACCGTGCCGACACCATGATGCCTACTAACGTACTTCATAGTACACACCGTCGTGAATTCATTTGCGAACCTGCTTTAGCGCATAACGTCACTCTTCACACAGCTCCCGAGAGCCACTCACACATGAATAATTGCATATCAGACCACAAGGCGCTACAGTGCAACGCAGTTCCTATATTTTTGACACAGCACCACTCGGCAGTACCAAACACAATAGGACAGTGTCTTCATCCCTAGCATCATCATCCCTAGTATATAATTCCTCCACGAGAGAGCAACAAGCTACGCACGGTTTTTGATAACTACAACGTAAACTACATGTCTACATTACGTTTGCGTTCCCTCTACGCCTATTATATACCCTATGAATTTGTTCTGACGTAAAATATTTCGGAGTTGATATCAGAATACTTAACACGCTATACACCTACTGATTTTCATTATCGAATATCGATTATTACGTTGAAGTTTGCAGTACGAGCACGCAAATAATGGCTTCAAATTACCTGCTTGTAAAATATATTTTAATTTTATTTTTCGGAACCGATATTGTCCGTCTGACGGCCGTCTGTGGTTGTCAGATTCCATGCCTTATTATTCATTCATCTATTCTAATTGCTTTCCTAAGCTACCCCATTGAAGGAATCAAACCAAGCTTTGATTTCATATTCCATTTTGATTTTCCAACGCAAATTCGAGGGGTCCGAAGTCCGAACAATGTCGTGTTTACCATAGTTTTCTTGGAAAATTTAATTTCCTTTAACCGATGCTACTTGTATAGGTAGGTATACTTGCAAGACAGTATTAGAGGTTCTAACATTACTACAGAAAATTTTGTGGTAGGTCTCCAATTATGAACCAATTATAATGTGTTAAGCAGTAAAATGTCTCACATTCACTGCTTCACTATCCTACTAATATTATAATAGTATAAACGCGAAAGTTTGTGAGTATGTTTATTGCTCTTTCACGCAAAAACAGCTGAACGGATTTACATGACATTTGAAATGCAGGTTGTTCATGGTCTGGATAGGCTACTTTTTTTCGGGAAAACGTGGGTGAAACCGTGTTGCGCAGCTAGTAACCCTATAAAACTGACAATCTTGAAGCTCAGAGTGAATAGGTATCTTCTAAGTCTATATGTGCTTCTACTTCGACCGCATCGTCGCTCACCGTCATGCGAGTTGGTGGTCAAACGCGGACTTATTCGCGAAAAAAATTAAACAAACAAGAACATTATTTTTACAAAACAAAAAACAAAAACCGACTTCAAAAGACCGACTATTGAGTTATTCATCTATTTGTCGCGCACGTACTTAATGGAAATTTAAGACTTATATGGTTTTCTCATGGATACCATTATCAGAACTGGACTAAATTGAAATGGGACCAAATGGGAAGCGTCAGCTTTCTAATAAAAAAAAATCATCAAAATCGATTCACCCAGTCAAAAGTTATGAGGTAACAAACATAAAAAAAAAAAAAACATACAGACGAATTGATAACCTCCTCCTTTTTTGAAGTCGGTTAAAAAGCGGGAGAACGACAGAGGGGCGGTGACGAGGTCGTGACGATTACAACTAGGTATCTTTAGTCCTTAAACATTTTGTGAGGTAGACGGAATGGTCTTATAGAATCAAAAATATGCAAAACAGTCCGACGGTAGTGTCAACAAACGAAATGGATAAAGTTTTTAAGAGCTTTAATGCAATCATAGCGTCGAGTTGCCAACTCGCCGCGAATTTAAGTGGTCGACTGTACACAATCCTGATGCATTTATAATAAGTTTTGTTTGCGCTGAGGTATTAATTTTACAAGTTGGTTTCGGAAACAGCCAGGATTAAGAGCGCTTTTGAGGCAGAATACTTGTGTAGCGCTGGTTTAGTTGCGGTGCGTTCTGTGGTTCAATCGGAAATGGAATTAGCACGTTATCTTATTTTTGAAATAAAACGTTGCTGATTTGCAACAGCTATTTGCTTTATTTTCTTTCTATATCTTATATCTTTGCTAAATATTATAAGGATCGATTCAGCTGTTTAGTCGCGAAACAAAACAACAGAGAGACGGCAAAACGACAGAAATAACTTGATCGTTTTGGCAGGTTTTCTAACATTTAAGTCATAAAATTAGAGGCTAAATTAATTTACGTTGTGTTTTATCATTTGTGGCAATTACGACAGAGAATTTCGGTGGATCGGACGACATGTTGAATTGTAGGCACGGTTATTTGTCCTATAACAACAATCACAAAGCCAGAAGTCTTTCAAGAAGCCTTAAAAACTTAGTTGCCAGGCTTATAATATAACTTCATCATCATCATCATCATCATCATCAGCCTATCGGATTTTTGTCCACTGCTGGACATAGGCCTCTCCTAAAGAACGCCACAAGGCACGATCTTCTGCCTCACGCATCCACTTGCTACCAGCCGCCTTACGCAGGTCGTCGCTCCACCTGGCCGCAGGGCGCCCTACTCTACGTTTGCCGATCCGTGGTCTCCACTCTAGAACCCGTCTACCCCAACGGTTGTCAGTTCTCCTACAGATATGGCCAGCCCATTGCCACTTCAGCTTGCTAATCCTCTGAGCTATGTCGGTTACTTTCGTTCTTTGTCGGATAATTTCATTCCTGATTTTATCTTTCAAAGAAACCCCGAGCATAGCTCGCTCCATAGCCCGCTGAGTGACTTTAAATCGATGGACCAGCCTCACTGTCAGTGTCCACGTTTCGGCTCCGTAGGTTAGTACAGGTAGGACGCACTGATCAAAGACTTTCGTCTTCAGGCACTGTGGAATGGACGACGAGAAGACATGACGAAGTTTCCCAAATGCTGCCCAGCCCAGCCGGATTCTCCTATCGACCTCCTTCTCGAAGTTTGTCCCGCCAAATTGCAAAATATGCCCTAGATAGGCGTACTCTTGGACAACTTCGAGAGGTATATGGTTGACATAGACAGGTCTCGGGGAAAGATGTGTGTTAAGCATGATCTTGGTTTTATCCAGATTTATCCCGAGACCTACTTGTCGAGAAGCATCGGCTAGGCTGGTCAGCATTTCTTGCATTTCTTTAATATAACTTACAGTTTATTAATCTGACGAGTAAGTTTATAACTAAGTACAAGTTTAGTGTTATTTTTTAACCTAAGGTTTTTATTACTTAGTTCCTTATCCAAAAATTTAAAGGCAACGATAAAATTGTACAGGAATCAACAGGATTCGATCGCTGAGTCGGCGAAATGCTCGTTTATTTTTGGACGGGCGGGCGGCGGCGTGTCATTTTGGAATCGCTACGTACAGAGAGCCAATATGAATTTAAATTGAAATTAAGTTTGGTGGAAAAAGGCGATTAAAATTTTTGAATGCGAGTTGATTTGGTGGAGCAATGTTCGGGGTGCAATATTTGGTTTAAAACTTATGGAAAACTTAGTTAAACTATTTATCTAATTTATTTTTTTTAGAAATAGGTTGTAGTTTTTCTTGTAAATATTCTAGTCATCAAAAACTACTTTAACTGAACGACAATTTTGAAGCAAAGTAGGAAGTTCAAAAAATGTAGATATAACAATGTTTTGTTTTTGCTGGAATTGCTGGAAGGGTTTTCAAAAAGACAACACGAAATAAAGGCCACAACAAATAATTATAGCCAGTACCTAACAGATTACTTCACACATAGCTCGTACACAGGCTTAAATACATAATCGTCTCTATAAGCCAGTATTTTCATTTTCCAGTTACCTAAAAACGGCATATGTATCGGAATAGTAAAAAATATGAATTCACAAGTAGATTAACGTCCCAGATTTCAATTACTTTTTCACACAGCTCTCAAATGTATTTCATTTATACTTCATTTCCATACTATCGACAGGATTACTCGGGAACCGTCCGCGTCCGCTCAATGCTCCGATAATGATGGGTTGAGCCGCTTGTAAGCCGCCGATATTGAAATGTCCGTGCCTTTAGGTCTTCGCATTTTGTTAAGTAATGAAAGTGGTGATAAGTGATGATTTTTAATTTTTGAATAGTGTTATACTAAGTACTATCTTGGTCTGTCTAGTACCTACTGTTATGGTACTATTGGATTCGTTTTGTGAATAATATTTTTTTTAAATTTGATTAAGTGACGAAACGAGCAAACCGCTCGCCTGATGTTAAACGTCACGTTTGCCCATAACAGGTCTGCGCCACCTAAAATTTTGAACTCGCAGAATTAAAGACCCTGCGCGGCACAGCACTGGGCTCGTCACCCTGAGATATAAGTTGATTAATCTCCCATTTGCCCTGTAATTTCACTGGAAACAATGCCCTTCCAACAGGAACACAGTAATGTTTGCACATTACTGCTTGGCGGTGGAATAACTGGCAAAGGTGTGGTACTTCCCCAGGCGGGCTCTGCAAAAGAGCCCTACCACTACAATACCTTACCACACCTTAATATTGTGCTTCGAACTCTAGTATGCTATGCTTAGTCATAATTTGTTAGTCTGTAAGTTCTATTATCATTCACACATTCATGATAATGAACTACTAGTTAGTAGTGTAGTAGTACTATTCTTGAATGTACGATGTTGTTGTTGGTCTTGATTTATCAGAAATTTGGAGAAAAAGTGATAGATAGATGGATAGATAGTGAGAGTGAGTGAGTGATAGTGAGTACGTCTTCTTGATTTAAGCAGACTAAACTATGTAACTTTAAATGTTCTTAGTTAAAATACGTGTAGAATGACATGAATGTGTAATTAAAAATATATTTGACAACATTTGGTAGTAAAGCAGTGTGGTGCGACCAAAATTCTTCATTATATTCGTATTGAGTTTAAATACAAAATAGAATCCACCTATAGCAACTTCAGTTAAAGTGTACACACAGTTAAACCTATAGTGCCATTATGTGCAACTTTCTATGCTCTTTCGATACAATAAATCTCGATTTATCTCAAACCAAAATGTCTGTTCATTTTATTGCAGATAAGGTAGGTTGTTACTGTGGAATTTGAACTCTATTATTTGCTCATTAATGTCTTATTTGTGTTGATGGTTTGAGATCGAGAGACACATTCTTTTGTTTGTAATTTATGGTGTGTGTTTATCTATCTGTCTATCTATTACGGCGAGAATCAAAAAGTTAAGTCACCGGACAACACGTCGTCTAAAAAAGCAGAGAAAATTTACCTAACTAAGAATAAAGTAAACCCTTGCTCAAAACGGAATGAATCCTGACAGAAAATAGAAAAATACTGCCGTCCACTATCTATAATGCCGTTAAGCCTCAAAACCAAGTTTGGAGATATCAGCAAAAAACGCGGGAGATGTTTAAAATGAATGCTACTTTAAAACGATAAACTTTATACGAGACTTCCTGATATAGAAATACATGTTTTTTATAGTACTTTCTAATAAACGTACTTTAAAATGAATACACCTGTTTATTTAAATGTAAAATACATTTTTTGCTTTATAGCCGTGCTTTAAATTTTGATAAAAGTGAAAATCAAACGCTAAAATGCAGTTAAGTTCACCGTAACGGCATTTTAGCTTAGTGTTTTTAGGTAACTGACTATTGAAATATATGTTTCATAAAATTAACCTAAATTACTTAACTAAAATGCCGTTAATGTATTTTAGCCACATTCTTAACAAGCATTAAGGATAACTTATGTAAAAAAAAATATTTAAGCCGTTAATTACATTCAAATACTTATCTTTAAAGCAGTTAAACATAAAACATCTGGGACATAGCCACTATTTAGTTAAGCATTTACTACTATTAATTGAGAATACCATTTCAAAATAAGTTAACTTGAAAAATAAAACTACAACTATCAAACTTAAAAGATATGTTTATTAATGAATTTTGCTATTCTAGTTAAAAAGAATGTATTTTAACCATACCCATAATATTCGGTTTCTGCTATATATTATAGAATAAATAAACATAATAATAAATAAATTAATTAATAAACCTTACAAATAATTTGGGGATCGGTTTAGTAATATTCTAACTCTTATCAGACTTTTTAAAATATGGCTTTGAGATTCTTATCAAGTAAGTTTACAAAACAAAAGTATACACACAATAAATCGCTCTTACATTACCTACAATTAAAAAATGTTCAAGCGCTTCTTGTTTTCCTCGAGGTCTACCACCTGCGTCCACACGCTTAAGGCATACATGATGATGGGTTCCACCACTGCGACGCAGACGGTTCTCGTGATCGCGTTCTTTAGACACCAGGTCACGTGCAATCTGTTTGGAGATATCCGCCACCTTTTTACACTGGGCTTTCATGTGTGCTTTGAATTTGAGCCTACGGTTGATCAACAGGCCAAGCAGCTTGACTTCTTCGACGAGATTAAGCTGGATGCCAGATATGACCAGGTTTGGGGGTCGTACTTCAACTTTTTGGTGAAGAGCATCGCATTAGTCTTCTGCGCTGCAAAGTTGAGCTTGTTACGTTTTCCCCATTTCACGATCATGTCCAACGATGATGTTTGACTGTGAACCTCTGAACACGAGAACAACGTCATCCGCGAAGGCTTGACAATATACTCCCTCTGCTTCCAGCAGTCGCAGCAGCGAGTTTAGGATTACGTTCCAGAAGGTGGGTCCGCCGATAGATACTTGGACACACCCTTTGGTAGTTTCGCTCTCGTGTGCTGCTCCTGCATAGTTGACTTTGACTTTTCGGTCATTGAGGTATGAGTTTACCATCTCGAAGAGGTTTTTTGGGCACCTCTTCTTCGCTAGATTGTCTTTTAGGGCGGGCCAACGTATGCATTGTCGAATGCGCCCTCTATATCCAGGGAGACTAGGAGTACGATGTTTTTGCTGTTTACTCCTTTTTTGATGTGCTCTACCAAGTCATAGAGGGCGTCTTCGGTTCCTCGTTGGGGCATGAAACCGTACTGTTTCTGACTGATGGTCGGGAGGAGATGCCATTGGAATCGGAGACCTATAGGACGGTATGACTTCGGATGTGTGTAATCTGTTTTACCGGGTTTGCGTAGGATAATCACGTACGCCGCTTTCTACTGCTTGGGGAAGTACCTCAGCAACAAGCATTTGTTTGCTATCGCTAAGAAGATTTCCCGTTCGCTTCGGATGGCTGCAGCGCAGATGTCAACGGTGAGCCCGTCGGTTCCGGGGGCTTTTTTCGGGTTTGATAAAGTAATGAGTAAAATCATGAAGTAAAACGACAATAGCAAATATCAATAACACACTCGCGAAGATCTTAAATAAATTACTGCGTTGAAACCACTGTATATCTTGCAGAATAAAACGATAGACTCGTCATTACAAAGTAACACTAAAACCAGACATCTTTTTTGACGATTAACACGGGAGTCACAAGCCTACCACTAACTAGATAATGATTATCAGATCTAGTTCTTTGTTCTACGGTGACAATAATATTAGTGTAACAAAAAAAAAATAAAGCGCGGGGTGATGGCAGATAACGGCGTTTTAATTAAGGAATGCTGCTTAACGTTTTTTAAGTTGAGGAAATATATAAAAAAATATACATTTTAATTTTCGAATTTATTTTCACGACTTGCAAGTGTAGTAAATTGTATAATGGAATAAGGTAAATCCTTATCTAAAAAACGGTTAAGCGACCTTAACGTCTTTTATTCGAAGGTTTTTCTTGTAACTGTGTTTTAGTTAAGGAATTTTTCAATAAATTAAAACACACACCTCAACTTAAAAGTAATTACAAAACACAAACACAATAAACGGCTTTTTAGGTAAGCAATTAATTGATATTTTAATACATATTTATGTCGTTATGGGATTATAGCGGCTAGTTAGTTAGATAATGTTATATGACGACTTTATAGACGTGTAATGTTGAAAAGAACTGTCATGTAGCGGCGTTTGTGCTATTCTTATCTTAGGACCTACGACAGATAGGAACACGTTTGTTAGACAGGTAGATAGAGAATTTTAAACTCTATCCTATCATGTTTAAAAGTAAAAATCGACCCCCTGTGGCTTAACGGCTTTATAGTTAGTGGACGGCAGAATAGCTGTAATACTTATTTACTTTAGCCATGATAATCTAACCACTGCGTGCTTTTCCTCTCTAAAGGAAAGAGTTTTCCTTATTTCCACTTTTAGCGATCAAGAGCTTTTGTAATCCAGCTACTGTAGTGGAAGCTAATAAGACACCGCTTTTGTCTGTCAGATCACGTTATCAAGGTAAAAAAGCCTCAGGTTATTTGTTACTATTAGTTAGTAATAGTTACTGGAGCCCAGTTGGGCTCCATGGTTTCATCAGGTTTACAGGAGTCGTAAAAGTTTTTGATATAAAAAGTAGCATACCTACTTATTATGTTAATTTATGTTATTAGCTGTCTTCATACCAATCTTCATTCAAACACATTAGTTGTTTTTTGCGTGATTGATTTACAAATATCCAAAGATACAATCTTTGACATTTGTGGAATTAGTAGGATAATTTAAATACAGTTGCCACCGCTGCATGATCTCAAAATAACATAATTAACAATTTAATGCTGCCATTTAGGTGTCTAATACATAATTTATATCCGTTCTCTGGATTTCATTCCGAGATGCACAGTTCGACTGTTCTATATTTGGCTGTGAACGTTCAGTATTGATCTGCATTTAGGCTTATTGAAACAATTGCATAGTATAGCTTATGTCTTCTATCACTCTGTAAGTATCTAGAGTAAGTATCTAAATATTTACCTTACCCAAAGATTACTTAGGTACCAACATGACGACTGGATAAAGCGGAAACGCACATGACTCGGTTTATTTATAGTACACCTCTTTACAAGATAGGCAATTAGTCACAAGCGTACTAGCGTTTAGTGCCGGAAGTATTTTCTTTTAATTACGATAGACTAGAAAACGGAAGAGGCAATATAATTACGCCGGGACACTCTCGGGAATCTGGATCGCTGTCTATTCCTAAATCACAGCAAATCGAGGACACCTTTTCTGATTTAAACTGTTGGCTGCAGTGTTTTATTTAAAGTTTAAGCGGACGTGTCTTTGTATTAGTGTTTTATTGTTACATTTTTCGCTATTTATCTTAATTTGTTTTCATGCTAAGTATAATTTATTAGCATACTTTACAAAATAAATTATCATTAAAAAGGTTTCGTTTCTTTTTTTGTTTGTTTTTGTATTTTGTAGCTTCGTCAGGCGCAGTTCTGTATGGGCAAATTATGAAACTTGACGAAGAACTTTCAATAGCGCTAGAAATCCCAGCGGGTTTGGCGAAAATGACGATTTTCACTAATGATTTCCTCATTTAGGACGGTA
Source organism: Alcis repandata (assembly GCA_949125135.1). Taxonomy (NCBI): domain Eukaryota; kingdom Metazoa; phylum Arthropoda; class Insecta; order Lepidoptera; family Geometridae; genus Alcis; species Alcis repandata. The sequence continues at coordinate 8,557,009 of OX421239.1, read as the reverse complement.
ACCAGTCAAAGGCGACGCTAATGCCCTTCTAGTAACGTTTCCTCATTGAGCTAATAATACGGCTAATTATAACAAGGCTACATCACTGATCTAATTACGGGACAGGGCGCGGCGCACATCGTGCTCTAGTTAGCGCTGGCGTCAAAATGAATTATGGTCCTTCATTAAGCTAAAGTGCTGCCTTAAAGTATCTAAAAAGATTCCATTATGTTACGGGAATAGCCGCCCGCCTCATTTATTAAGCTTGGCAAGCGAGTTTTTTTCTCTTCTCATCAGATTAAGTCGCTAACGGATTTGTGTTTTGCAAGTTTATGAAAATGTTTTATCGTTGGGGTGATGACTTTGTTTATAAGAGAATGGATGAATAGAGGTTTTGGGGTTTGGTCGGCTTATCTGGGGAAGTTATGAGTTTTAGTTAAAGTTGGGGTGGAAAAGCAAAACGGGATAAAAGCGTTTTTTTCTTGTCTGGCTTGGCTATACTCGAGAACGGCTGGACCGATTTGAGTATTTATTTTTTTGTTTTTTTGCTCTAATACAGGGAATGTTTAAAATTAAAAAAAACAGCGGGTGAAATCGCAGCAGCTACTCGTATGTTAGTTACGAATAAATCAACGTTTGACCACCAACTCGCCTGTTGGTACGAGTGACGCTTTGGTCGAAGTTGATTAGGTTAGCGATTAGGTTCATTGAGCCTCCAGTTGTGGAAACTGAAGATGGTTATGTTGATACAACACAATACACAAATTATTTATAAACTCCAAAAAAAAAAAATACAAGCACAGTAAAAAAAAACAAGTGAAAAGCACAAAAGGTGGTCTTATCTGATATTATTGATTGGATAATGGATTCAGAGAAGTTCGGCTTAGTTTTTTTAAGAATTCATTTTTAAACCCAGACAAACAATCCACCTATTATAATATAATTAATTATGTATTATAAATGTATATACACGTAAATAGCTTCTATCTACGCCTAATTATAGAAAACGCGTATTAAGTAAGTATGTACTTCCTTATATAAATCTTCTGTGTTATAATTTACCACGTGTTTGAAACTTTACCAACCTTTTTACTTTACCTACATAAGTAACTTACTTGTAATAATTTTGTAGGTAATATAATAATAATCACCTTAATTGCAGGGTTGTTCGTGTTGGCTCTGCTACTCGTTTGAACGACTGAGCCGTCCCTATACCTATAGTCAGAGTCAGTACATTATGTTCGATACACAAACATAATTATTCTGATTATTATTCATGCTCGGTAATACAGTAATTATAATAAGTACCCGGTATCAGATCGATCTGTGGAGTAGAGCGTATAATTATATTGTAGGTAAGGTAGCTGTTACATTGAAATAAGTTTTAATTTTTTAGGATATAAATTACAACTTATTTTTGTGTGAGCCTACAGACGGCCGACGACCTCCTGGTCAGCTCCGAACGAGGAGGCGGAATGATCTTCGTAGCTTAGTAGATGCCTTGGCGGAGAATAGGTATACGTGGAAGGAGATGGGGGAGGCCTTTGCCCAGCTCTGGGACAAAACTATCTGACAAAAAAAGGGAATAAAAATAGGTGGAACTAATTGACCGAGCAAAGCGAGGAAATAACATTTATTTCATAGATTTTGTTTTTTAGCTATTTTTGTTCTTTCAATAGCAAAGCACATAAAAGATTTTGCTATTATCAAATGAACAGGCGCCTTCTAAATTTATTTCTACTCAGGTGTACATACATTGCTAACAATATCAACTGAGCATTCTAACATGTGAAATGTGCATTTAAATATATTTATTAACTTTTTTTAACAAAGTTTTATGGATGGAATAATAAATAATGTACTTCTTTACTAAAACTAAACACAGAACAGAATTTAGACTTAATCACCTCTCCGGGTTACCAAAGAATCATCAACACTGCTAGTTTTACAGGTGTTCCAAGGTGGCACCATCAGGCTGATCGTCGGCCTGTTTGCCTCTCCTCCTTTTTATAAAAAAATAAAGAGGTATGTCGCACGCGCACTCTGCGTCCAAAATGCGTTTACCCTTTTCTATCCTTCCTAAAACGGGTACTTTCCCCGTTTTTCTAATGATAACAGTCGTATCTTACATTTTTACGGCAGAACTCGGTTGAATGTTAAAAAACGCAGTCCCCAGTCCTTGTTTAAGGCTCGTAAAATACTTACCTTAACGAGCATTAGATAACGCGGCGATAAGGCCGCCCCTCGAACGCATAAAAACGCCTGTTTAATATTTTTTCTATTGCTGTAAACTTGTAAATCTTTGATGTTTATGTGCCGTTAAGTTTATGCTTCGCGGTAATTGTATTTGGAATGATGACAAGTTGTAGGTATTTTTAGCTTTGATTATAAGGTTTTTACTTGACGTAATAGATGAATAAGTGTCGAACTGTCTAAGTGATTGAATGAAGCGTTATTTTGCCGAAATTCGTCCTCTATACAGGGTTAGGAGGAAAGGGTATGCTAAGCCGAAAAGCCTTGTAGTGCACATCATTATGAAAAAAAATAACCAATATGGAACAAATCCTCAAATCGTGAAATAATAGACAGCTGTTTCTTATATATAATTTTATCAAGTGGTATTGACATTTTTCCATAGATCAGCAGTTTTTTTTTGCGATTTCGGTGTTGTAGGTACTACTACAAGCTTCTTCAGCATAGCTTACCCTTTGCTTATGCTTATATATGGGTAACTAAACAATCAAACAGATTTTCAAAAGATCCAGTTTAATAAGTAATAAAAAATCACCTGTTAAAAGCAGTTGAATAACCAGATTTTCAAAAGATTCTGTTCAAAAAGTTTTAGGAAATCATTGACATATTAAACTGTTCGTATTTTATGTGGCACGTATTTTCTTGCCTCGCTTGTCCATATTCCCGTATCTTTGACATACCGATCCCAATGCGGAAGTTCCTGAACAAATTTCAGTCTATCTGGCCGAAGTTAAAAGTTCGCCATAGATATTGCGGGTGTTGAGAAAGGCAGCATACTGAGCTTTCGTTTTTAGTTCAGAGACTTAGCGAGATTTTCTTTGGCAAGAAATCCGAGTAAGAACTTTTGTTTGAAATGGGTACCTACTGTAGTTTTCTTTACGGTTTATTGCTGACTGTACTAGTTTTACTGAAACCATGATTTAAAGATGAACACTGTCCCATTTCCCCCACATTTTCATTTTCAATTCGACTTAGTTTTAGTATTATTCGACAGTTTTTTTGTGAATTTCTAAATGCTATTGACCAATGAGACCTCTATAGCGTACCAGGTGGCGAGCACAGATGGCGCTGGGTCTTAAGTTTTAAGGGACGACTACCGCAAGGGCATCTCAGGTACAAACCTTGGCTTGAGCTGTCGCCGGGAGTGGGGGATCAGACTTGCTCTGGCCCTAGAGCCCTAGATAAATGATCAAGCTGATCGTTTTGATCTGACTGAAAATATTCGACAGAAGTCATGCTAGGGATAAAGAGCGCAATATCGAGTGGCTATTCAACCAAGTCTTAAAGGCGCACGTAAGCCAAGTTCTAATCCAAGTGCCCGAGTTGTGCGCTAAATAAACATCGTTATAAACTCGCCGCGGTTGAAGAGGCTGGGGATGGAAGAATTTGTGGACGGACGTGAGCGAAACTTTAAAACATACTTACGAATGAAAATAGTACTATAAAATTTTGTGTAAGGATTTAGTATTTCTACTGAATTCTATAAATAAATACATAATAGGAAGCTAACCTGAGCGGCAATTCGGCCATCTACTTATTGTGAAAATCGATTGATCTTTGCTAACCGTCGTTATTGGGACGTAGATTGGAGATCGATCTGAAGATCGATCTGGAGATCGTGTTCAATCTCGAATTGCACTGATGTTCCGATCGAGGGTTCAATATTGGGACAGGCTGTGTGAGATCAAAAGATATAGATACTTACATGACAGGGTTGTGCTATAATTTTCAAATAGTATTAGATTTAAACAAACAATGTTAAGTTATACGTAGTAGATTTATATATTTCCAGATCGCGAAAAGAGTTCTAACGAATTCGACGGAAATAGCTAGTAAAATAGTTAATGCGGTTGAAAACTCCATTTAGGTAGGTCTCATCTCCGGACCAACGCGTTTTTTTGAGTTTTCATAGCAAAGCTTCTACTGATTTATTTTATCCTGTTAAGGTTTGATTGCGACTTATTTCGTTTGCCGAGATCTTTAATTTCAGCTTTCTTACATTAATAATATCTATCTCAAATACGCTTTGATACCCAAAGGTACCTACCCGACTGAACCCCTGTTCTTGGGCTTTCGAGATTTTCTCCGTCGTTCTCACTCTAATGTTTCTAAGGAGAGCGACAGTGACCAAGATAGTTGACTAGTGTAAGAACAGACCAGACCAGACTTGTAGTTGTCATAGACTCCAACTAATAAATGTGTTTTAGCCTAGGTTTAGGAAGTTTGACGTCACACAAGTTATGCAATCTTCGTCTTGCTCTGTGTTGATGCAAAACATGGGAATCTTCATCTGTGTTTGGATGCTTCCAGTTTAGAATGGTAAAATATAACATAGTATTATTTTGCTTCCAAACTAAGATTATATGGTTTTAGTATAGAATTCTATTCTGTTCTTACAATCAAGAAGAGCAAAGTCATCAGACTGTATGTGTGTGCTAGTAAGAAATACCCTTGCCAATTTTAGGAGTCACACCAGTGAAAGAAACCTAATAGAATATAAAAAGTGAGGAAGATCGAATATAATTACCACAATCATTTTCTACGTATAGATCATTGTACAGTGTGCTCACATAGGTACATAAAGGTATAATTTCCTATTACCACACAATAAGAAATAACACTGCTATTAAATAGGTACATAGAATGTCTAAGTAGAGATTTCAAATTTCATACAAAACTTGTTCGTATTTTGCTTAAAATTCAAATTGAAAACGAGTTTTCGCTCTCCGTATTTCGTGGCTCAATTCAATAGCCTAAACTTCAGAGTCAGAGTTGTTGGTCCAGCAACTAGAACGATGTAAATGAGCTCCAGTGCCACGGCGCAAGTTGTAATGAATGGACCTCTAAACATTGTGTGTTTCCATTTGGGAACTTCATACCGGCTATTCGGTTTGTCTTAATTAATTATTTTAACATATAAGCTGTCGTGAAGCCAGGCGAGGCATTTCATTAGTTCGTAGTAATGGAGTTGTGGAATATAGAAGACGAGAAGAAGTTTTGGATCAAACAGAGTTGACGAACATTTCTCAAATATTTGGTATTGAGTAATGTGCCTCAGATATTATTAATACATGCAGTACTCGCAACCAAATAATTAAGGAAGTAAGTCTTTGTACGTTTGGCACGATGACATCAATCATACTCAGAATTCCGACGATTCCGAAAAATTCCGACGATTTGCTGACACTGGCATCCCATTGGTATCTATTCCTTGAGTATGTGATAACTTTCAGCGCTCATGCGCTTAAAGTTCTAACACTCACCAAACTAATCGGACAGCACTAAAAGTATCTGCATCTCATTTATATTCGATTTGTGAGAAAGAAATGTAATCAATTTTAGTCAAGTGTTTGTCAAAAATAGTATAATTTAGAAATCATTACGTCAGAATCGACATCAATGTATTTCAATTTTAAAATTACTGCAATGTAGTCTTAGCTTTTACTTACTTACTTATCTTGTGCAGCCATTTATATTCTATGAGCCGCTGTATCTTGCATCGTATGCAAGTTATATTGCCTGAAATAAATGATTTATTATTTGTTTTATTATCTTCTTCTTCTTTTAAATAAAAATGAATCGCTGTTCGTTTGTCTAGCTATAACTCGAGAACGATTAGACCGATTTCGCTAATTTTGATCTTGAAATATTTGTGGAAGTTCAGGAAAGGTTTGACAGTAAAAAAAACAGCGGGTGGAACCGCCGGGTGCAGCTAGTTTATTTATAAAAGTGTGTCTTGGCCTACGACATCAGAGAACGCCATTGATCTATCGCTGTCTAGTCGTATTGTTTAAAGCTAGCCATTTAAAAAACGATTTTGTTACCTATTCTATGATATTTATGAATTTGGCTTAGTCCTGTAATAAAATTGTTAGTACGTATAATAAAGACGGTAAAGAGAGCGTGTTTGAGAGCACTTAACTGAAAATATTGACGAATGGTGGGTGAAGCTAAGGCATTATTTTGTCATAAAAGTTGTATAAAAAAAATTTGCTTGGCTGACTGTATGTCAGTGTCTAGACTAAATTCTGAATGGGTAAGTCCAGTGAATTTAACTGGTTTAGACTAGTAAATAGACTCTTATCTAGCTAAAACCCTTTTTGGCAATTATAATGAAATCTGTATCTAATGTGCAATTAAGTTAGTCTCTGTACTTTGAAACTAGGCTCACCATTTACTTACTAAGTTTTTATTAGCTTTGCTATACAACTATACATATACTCGTAATAGCATCGTAACATTGATTACTGACTAGACTAAATCTATACTAATATTATAAAGAGGAAAGATTTGTATTTTTGGATGTTTGTGTGGAATAAACTCAAAAACTACTGATCCGATTTCAAAAATTCTTTCACCATTCGAATGCTACATTATCCCAAAGTAACATAGGCTATATTTTATTTATTTATTTTTTCTTTTTTATCCACAGCGAAGCGTGGCAGGGGGAACAGCTAGTTTAAAATAAATATAATGTTTTAAAATAGAACAAGTTTTGATAAAAAGCTTATCTAAAATCTTAGAGTACAAACTCAGTTATAGAATTTTTGTTGCTACAAAACTTCAAGACACGTTGACGTCTGTCTTTTCAGCCCTACGTAATTTTTTCATTCAATTATAGACATCTTCGACCACATCGTCGGTTTCCATCAGGTGAGATTATGGTCAAACGTTTGTTGTAAAAAACATCTTGCCTGATGGTGAGCAACGATGCGGTCTACGATAGAGCACGCTTGCCCACAAAAAACCGATTCAATTATAAAATTCAGCCGAAGTTGACGGTAACAGTTAGTGGAATAATAAAAGAGAACCCAATGTCAACGCTCACAAGGCCGTAGCGAGGTGTACGTGAAAAATGTGTAACATTAAAACTAAGCCGTTTAATCCTAGATTCGCGCGAATGTACATGGCAACTTTTTATGACGAAAATATTTCATCGGATGTCGTGTAGCGTCGTAATAAAAAGATAACAACATTTTATAGGTCTAGGTATAGAAGTTTATTTTTTATTTATCTTATCTATCCAGAAAAATTACATAAAAGTTCTTCTCTTTTCTGTTACATCAATCATCATCATCAATTGTTACATCAATCACGCAAGATTTAATTCAAGAATTTCTAAGGTTCTAAAAGATTGTACTCGTATTTGGTTTTTCTGAACACACTATTTTTCAAATTTGCAATCCATTCAGGACTTGATATGTGATGTGTTGTAAAAGGTATTGTGATTTGTTTTTTTTTTTTTTTAATTTATTGACTATATTAGGATACATAAAATATATTTACATCATAAATTATAAATATGCTAAAATAACAAACTAAACTAAATAGAACTAAGAAATTTATAAAAACTAAATATCAAAAAGTAGTTTTTGCCCGTGTGGCAAAGTACCAAGAACGCTGGCTGCATTCCTGCGCTGAATTGCCAGTGAAATTCTTTGCGCGAGGAATGAGCCAGCCCTCTTATCACCAGCGGCGTCAACTAAGCGAGGTGTGATTTGCTTGACAAATTTTTTAGTACTAGGACCCCATGGACCAAAAGTTTCGACGCCAAGCGGAAGAAATATGTACTTATTCGAAAGCGACGCATATTTGCGCCGCTTGATTTGTTTGTGTCTAGTAAATAAAATAAAATAAGGATATTTTCTATTTCTAAGAATTACTTACCTATTCTTAGAAATAGTGATCTCGATATTTTTGTAGGATGTTTTTTGAGCTGACTTTGAAGTAATTCCTCCATTACATCTGTAGGTGGTGATGTGTAGCTTTTGAAATAATGGAAATTCTTAGTAATATTTTCAGGTCTTTATATGGAAATTCTTTGAAAGTATTTGCAGAGTGCTCTGGAAAATGGAGTATATCTTAGTATTAACGCAATGCAAAATAAAGAAAGGTAAAAAATAGAGTTAGAAATCCATGGATAAAAGATTTATCCTCTGGAAGTTGCTTATGAATTTTTACATGTCAGAGTAATAAACAAGATTTTAAATATAAAATAAATTTAACTTTAGCCAAATTAAATAACAAATTAATTATTAATTGCATCTCATCACAGTTATCACACAGGTACCAAATTTAAGCTTAATCGGACAACGGGAAGTGGTTTTTAAAACTCAGTTGCAAGATTTGAGTCATACCAAGTTTGTAAAAAGGCATTGCTACTGTATGCAAATACCAGGTTGTTTAATATGAGACCTTACGTAGAGGACTACCTTAGGCTACTACTGTTCTGAACTACTGTTCTACAAAATACACCGTTTATTAAGAATTAAAGTAAGTACACAAATATACACATCAATAGTTGTAAATTAATAAGATATTTTTGTTTTGAATTCTTACGGTGCCTTAGCCCAGTTAATTTGACAGTTTGTCTTGATCCGTTTAACCTTTGCAAGCATTCACTTACGACTCAAAATGAATATTTGATGAGAGAGAAGTATAATGTCGAAGTGTAGGTGGTAACTGGTATAATAAGTGAATAAATTCTATAATTTTATTAATGGAATCTTATTGTCATCTAAATTTTTGATTGGTTGTTTTTGGTACGGTGCTTATGGTTTTTGGTGGCTTTATTGCAACATACCTACTTATTGTAGAGGGCTAAGTGTCAGTTTCAGTGATTATTTCAAGTTAGTTTTTGTTTTATCACGAATACGTTGACCACAAACTTGCTTGATTTAGATTCAATGGGATTTTAAGTATCTATTGACGAAAACTGCAAAGATCTGAAATAATTAGAACTCAGAACAGTTTGTTATTTAGCAAAATTTCCTACTATCTGTTTCTATACTGTCAACTTACGGATGGGTCCTTTTGTAAAAGGCCGTGCGGGCAAAAGGTTAACGAAATAACGAATGGCCTTACTTGTTTTCTAATGGCGTGTTTTAGCTAAAGTGCGTAGGAACATTAAGTAAATTCAATTTGTGGAGTTTTGAACGGGTCAAATTAGTGATAAACCCTGAAAACGTAATCAAGTGGGAAGTGGGTTGAATTTATTTCGATGAAAACATTCATCATCATCATTAGACTGGGGCTAGAGGTCCCGGGTTCGATTCCCAGCCAGACAGATGTTTGATGTTTGTTTTTGGCGTTTTTTGTTCTGTTCTGGGTCCTTATCCTTGGGCGATGACGGTATTGTCCTTGTCTTTGTGTGTGTTCCATGGCATCCTCAACACAGGGTATCCTAGTGGGGAGCTATGAGTGTGACCGAGATAATTTCGAGCGTCCAAAAATAAGGCCGTAGAAAACTAGGAAAATGTATGACATTTCTATAAACTCCATACTCGTATTTATAGATTCTATATTCTATGACAGAAATGTCAATTTCCCATAAAATGTCTTAGTTTTTTTATAGCGTTTCGATAATAGAATTGTTTCTTGGCTAGAGGGGGCTGGTTTGATCAGCTATTTTTTTTACATCTTCAAACCAATCTGGACATAATCTGAATGTCTTCAAGTCGCAAGTTAATTGGTTTCTTCTAGGCAAGCGTGCTCCATCGTAGACCGCATCATTGCTTACCATCAGGCGAGATGTCGAACGCAAGCCTATCACTAAATCTATATATATAAAAGAAAGTCGTGTTATGTTACACTACTTATAACTCAAGAACGGCTTTACCGATATGGCTGAAAATTGGTGAGGAGGTAGCTTAGAGCCAGGAAACGCACATAGGATACTATTTATTCCTATTATACTATTTATTTCTGTTTAATAAATTCGATAGCATTCAAGTGTGAATTGACATAAAACATCAGTCACTATAAAACGAGGTATAACAAAAAAGAATCAGACTTGGAATAACAAAACGACTTATTATACTCTTTGCGCAAATGACAGCTATGTAATGGACGTATGGATGACAATTTAACAGCTAAACAGATTTTGACGAAATTTGGTATGAAGGTAGCATGCCCTAGGTAATATGTAGATTACTTTTTACCCCAGAAAATTGAACGGCTTTCCGCTATTCTTGCAGGACAGCGGGTGAAACCGCGGGGCGCAGCTAGTTGAAAATAAAATTCAATGCAATTCTTAACAAAATTACTCGATATTTATAGGAAATTCTAGGCCGATGTCGAGTCTCCCGTGTGGTGAGACACATTATTAATATTAGAAAATTTAGTGCTAATGGAATTGTTTCATATTACCGTGTGGAGTAATAATTATGCATAGAGTAATATATTATTATATAATATACTAGCTGACTCGACAGACGTTGTCCTGTCAAAAGCCATTGCGTAACTATAGCAACCGTAGTATGTTGATGCTAACTTGTCAATTTATAGTAAAAAATATCAGTATATATATAATTTGCAATAAATTAAAATTGCGACTATAATTTGAGATTTAAACTATCCTATCTCTCAAGTTGGATCGAACTGCACATGGTGTGCGAATTTTATTATAATCGGTTAAGTGGTTTAGGAGTCCATTGAGGACAAACATTGTGACACGAGATTTATATATATTAAGATTATTTAATATGAAGCATTAATAAACCCTTAAAGTTAAATAAGATAAATCCTACTATCATATTAAATATTATAAACGCGAAAGTTTGTAAGAATGTATGGATGTCATTATGTTTGTTACTCTTTCACGCAAAAACGGCTGAGCGGATTTACATGAAATTTGGAATGAAAGTTGTTCATGGTCTAGATTAACACATGGGCTACTTTTTATTCCGGAAAACGCTGGTAAACCGGCGGGGCGCAGCTAGTATCCAATAAAGTTAAGTAAAGCAACGTACTCGTATATGTTAGGTGGTAGGTAGGTACCTTTCCTGTTTGAGATATTTGCGGGCAACGAGGACAATTGCTACGCTTTTATAATCAGGCAGCCTTTACCCTTGTATGCCTAGTCTAGTGCCTACTATAATACTCGTATTATAAATATCAAAGCTTATATGTTTGGATGTTTGTAACTCAATCACGAAAAACCGGCTGCACGGATTTGGATGAAATTTGGTATAGAGGTAGCTTATCCCCTGCATAACACAGGTTGGTTTTTATCTCGAAAAATTTTTACATTGTCTAGAGGATTGCGGGTGAAATAACGGGATATAGCAAGTACTGTTATTCATTTACTGACTCCACCCCGTAGTTTCATCTTAACATCCAAACATCCTACAAATTTCCACATTAATAAAAATTATAAAAAAAGTAGTTAATTGCATACATTAGGGTAGTCTCACAATACAACGATGCGTATGCTACTCTCACCCACGCGCTCGAGTCTCAACAGAGGCGGATTTACATATTAGCCGCCAGTAGACTGAGACATTCAAAATTTTGCCGTCCCTAACGACCTCTCCGCGCTCGCTCACACCAATATCAATACTTTATTTTAGAATCATGTTCAACATAAAAATGGCCTCGAATTTGCCACCTCTAAAATCTGCCGTCCCAGGCTCCAGCCTACTCAGCCTGCTGACAAATCCGCGACTGCGTCTCAAGATGCGCAAGTTTATTTGCATCATTTTAAGCACTGCTACTAATATTTATCACTCTAAACAAACTGTCGTAACTAATTGAGATCTATGTCAGTTTTATGTCCATTTAAATCAGTCTGGTAACAACAATGAATGGACGACCGCGACGCCACTCATTTCGTTGCTCAAGTGGAATTGTCTCATTGAGTGCAGGTAATTTATTCAATTTGGAGAGCGATTAATTTTGATTATTATGTTCGTTATATTAATCATTTATTAGATTAGGTAAATTTATTTTGAATTGTAAATTCTTTATGCATTCACATTTTTTTCTATTTATGATACTTTGGTCGATTATAAACGTTTCACACTCATAGCTCCCCACTAGGATAAACCCTGTGTCGGAGATGCCATGGAACACACACAAATACAGAGACAACTTTACTAACACCCAGACCCAGAACAGATATTTAAATTCATCATTCAAACATCTGTCCGGCTGGAAATCGAACTCGGGACCTCTGACTTATAAGGCGGATATATCACCGCTGAGCCAAATAGGCCAAGCAAGTACATTGTCCTGTCGATTGAGCATTAACCAATATAGTTTTGAAAATTGTGTTGATTTTAATTCTTCTAAACTAAGTTCGGCAGCTTTTTTACCTCTATTACTTATGTTTCATTTCTCATTGGATAGGAACATATTTATTTTATATATTACTAGCTGACTCGACAGACGTTGTCCTGTCAAAAGCCATTGCGTAACTATAGCAACCGTAGTATGTTGATGCTAACTTGTCAATTTATAGTAAAAATTATCAGTATATATATAATTTGCAATAAATTAAAATTGCGACTATAATTTGAGATTTAAACTATCCTATCTCTCAAGTTGGATCGAACTGCACATGGTGTGCGAATTTTATTATAATCGGTTAAGTGGTTTAGGAGTCCATTGAGGACAAACATTGTGACACGAGATTTATATATATTAAGATTACTAGCTGACTCGACAGACGTTGTCTTGTCATAACGATGACTATTTAATTCGAATTGGTAAAAAAAAGCCATTGCGTCAATTCTATGTCAAATGTCAAAAGTTACATTAAAAAAGTTTACATTGTCCAAAGCGCTATATGATATAAGTAATTTTAAATTTTCTAATTTTTCATGTTTTTTACTATAAATTGAGATGTGAGCTATCCTATCTCCTAAGTTAGATCGAACTGCACACGGTGTGCAAATTTGATTGAAATCGGTTAAGTAGTTTAGGAGTCTATAGCGGACAAACAACGTGACACGTAATTTATATAATATACTAGCTGACTCGACAGACGTTGTCCTGTCAAAAGCCATTGCGTCTATTGCGTAACTATAGCAACCGTAGTATGTTGATGCTAACTTGTCAATTTATAGTAAAAATTATCAGTATATATATAATTTGCAATAAATTAAAATTGCGACTATAATTTGAGATTTAAACTATCCTATCTCTCAAGTTGGATCGAACTGCACATGGTGTGCGAATTTTATTATAATCGGTTAAGTGGTTTAGGAGTCCATTGAGGACAAACATTGTGACACGAGATTTATATATATTAAGATAAACAGCTTTTAGCTAAGTGTATTGTAATCATTATAGCTTGAAAACCACTATAGCTGTACTCTGTAGTGCATTTTACACACGATTACGCCGTGTGAATTTACACGCAATTTCCCTATTTTCTAAAGGAGATTTGTGTATATTCAGCAGTGCGGGTGGAAAACGATTGATTATGATGATGATATAAAAATCTACATTACATGGAAATAGAATAACCGTAAATTAGTTATTGTTTTTTATTGTACACTAGCGGCTCGTCCCGGCTTCGCACGGGTAGACACTATAAATTGAGATTAAAAAAAAAAAATCTGAAAACTATCGTATCTGTTAAGTTAGATCGAACTGCACACGGTGTGCAAATTTGATTGAAATCGGTTAATTAGTTTAGGAGTCTATAGCGGACAAACAACGTGACACGTAATTTATATAATATACTAGCGGCCCGTCCCGGCTTCGCACGGGTAGACTTTGGGATAAACGTAGAGTAAATTGAAATCGGTCCAGTCGTTCACGCGTGATGGCGTGACCAAAGGTGTTGAGAATAATTATAGGAACTCTTTGTTAAAACCTCTATTCTCATGCTATTGCGTAACTATAGCAACCGTAGTTTGTTGATGCTAACTTGTCAATTTATAGTAAAAATTATTATCAGTATAAAACGCACACTGTTTTGATAGATATGATTGAATTTGAACTTTGTACAGAGGTAATAAAGTGCAAATTGACTCTTGGACGTTAGGAACATACCTACATTGCTTAAACAACAGTGAGTGCTTGCAATTCAATATAAACTTTATACAATAGCAATAAAGCTCGTTTTAGTTAGAAAACGTTTGTATGGGAAAAATAAAAGGGCTGTTTTTAGGGTTTTTCAATATTTCTGAGAGATTTTCTTAATATTTTTTTCCGTAAGAACCTTCTCCTAATAGTAACAAATACAACAAAAAAAGAATTAGTGAAATCGGTCCAGCCATTCACGCGTGAGGCCGTGACCAAGGAAAACGGGTTTCATTTTTATATATATAGACTAGCTGACTCGACAGACGTTGTCCTGTCAAAAGCCATTGCGTAACTATAGCAACCGTAGTATGTTGATGCTAACTTGTCAATTTATAGTAAAAATTATCAGTATACATATAATTTGCAATAAATTAAAATTGCGACTATAATTTGAGATTTAAACTATCCTATCTCTCAAGTTGGATCGAACTGCACATGGTGTGCGAATTTTATTATAATCGGTTAAGTGGTTTAGGAGTCCATTGAGGACAAACATTGTGACACGAGATTTATATATATTAAGACTAGCTGACTCGACAGACGTTGTCCTGTCAAAAGCCATTGCGTAACTATAGCAACCGTAGTATGTTGATGCTAACTTGTCAATTTATAGTAAAAATTATCAGTATTTAAATAATTTGCAATAAATTAAAATTGCGACTATAATTTGAGATTTAAACTATCCTATCTCTCAAGTTGGATCGAACTGCACATGGTGTGCGAATTTTATTATAATCGGTTAAGTGGTTTAGGAGTCCATTGAGGACAAACATTGTGACACGAGATTTATATATATTAAGATAAGATAAAGTGTTCTCAAACAGATCCTAAACCCCTTATAGCTCTGCATTCTACGCTAAACTTCAGGACAACCGTAGAAAGCACATGTACCAACAAGAGATTAAAGCTAGTGTCTTTTTGATGGTTTGGATGGATACTGTTGTGTTATCTGTGGTTTAGGAAAAGTCAAGTTTGCTTATGTAGTACTCTCCTTTAAAGATAAACCAAACCTGGGAATGAAATAGGCTTTCGGCTCCCTTGTTTCTTGAGAGATATAATCTTGGGGTTTTCAAGGTCAAAATGAAAAGGTATCTCTTAAGTATCTAGCTGCTTTATCTTCGACTATATCGTCTCTCTAAGCAACAGGCGAGTTGATGGACAAACTCTGATTTATTCGTCATGAAAAAAACAAGGTCCCGATTTTTTGGAATAACTAAGTCAAATATCGTAACGAACATTTCAACTCCTCAAGAAATCAATATCCTGAAAGACTCTGACTGAAGCTTTACCCCTGTCTCAAAGATGTAAAGCCTCAGTTAAAAGAATGCAAGTATAGATCGACCAACTTAACTGTGAAATTGGCAAAATGGCAAAACTAATTTTTGCCTCCAGTTTTGCCCAGTTTGGTTAAAAAACGCGATTGTGGCTCCACTTCTTAACTCTACCACATAAGTGGTACTGTAGCTACCTAAAATATCCGATTCGTAAGTAGGTCAACCACTCTGCGTGGATTCGCAGATTACCTGCTTTTCTATCATCTTTTCACGTTTTCATTAAAATGCTACGGATTTCTGACGGGGAAAAGTAATTTTATAGCCATTTATGAAGTCGTATATTTTTTATAGCGATTGTACTCTTCATAAGCAAGCAGTATGAATAACTTTAGGTATGGGATGAATATTCGTAACGAGTACAGTGGCGAGACAGTGCTCTCGGCCGAGGACTCGGTTTGTATAAACAGTTTGACGAGGCGAGACAGTCACTAGTAGGTACTCCGCACAAATTAGACCAAATAATAGAAGTGAACTTACATTAGCCCAGCTGAAAATTGGTAGGATAGTTCAAAACACCATCATAAATGAAGTCAAAAAAGTCCTCATCGATCCGATACGTGAAAAAAATTTTACTTCGGGTAGAAGGTCACCAAAACAGGTTTCTCGCGATTTTCTCAAAAACGGTTCAAGCTACGAGGAAACTATTCAAGTCAAATGTGTTCTCTATAACATATAGTACTCATTACGTGTAATCAACTCATTATAACCAATGCAACGCATTATACGCTTTATCAGTGTGCAATAATCATACTATTTACCTATCCTAAATTCCTAACTAATATATTATCTATACTAATGTTATAAAGAGGAAAGATTTGTATTTTTGTATTTTTGGATGTTTGTGTGGAATAAACTCAAAAACTACTGGACCGATTTCAAAAATTCTTTCACCATTCGAATGCTACATTATCCCAAAGTGACATAGGCTATTTTTTTTTTAAATTTTTTTTATCCACAGCGAAGCGTGGCAAGGAACAGCTAGTTTTATAATAAACTAGCGACCTGCCCGGCTTTGCACGGGTATAAAATATAGCATAATACGTTACTCAGGGATAATGTAGCAATCTAATGGTGAAAGAATTTTTGAAATCGGTCTAGTAGTTTTTGTGTTTATTCAACACAAACATACAAAAATACAAATCTTTCCTCTTTATAATATTAGTATAGATGGGAAAGTGAGTTATTTGTTTGTTATGTTACGCTTTCATGTTGTAACTACTCAACCGATCATTATGAAATGTTGTATTCACATGCGTAAATTTTGGGTACGCATTACTGACAATATGTATTATTCCAATTTCCATCATCATCACAACTGTTTTTTATCAAAGCGCTGGAGATACTGCGGGGTGCATCCAGTAGATCTATATAACTGAAATTTTGTACAAAACATTCTGATATTATGTTTGATGTAGTAAAAACTGATCTTAGTTACACAACACAACACACACATAAAAGTGTGAAACATTATTTTTGTAAAATTACTGTTTCAATCTTCAACCATCACTTTTATAAGAGCAGCTTGTACGTGAAAACTGTGTCGTGGCCTTTCGAAAGAGACATACCCTCCGTAAATGACTACGGTGCCAATGAGACAATTGAGCCCTTGATTTAGAGGGTCGCTCTCGATAACCTGCAGGAAACAATAATGGACGAACCCTCCGTGTAGTTTGGTGGAAAATTTAGATGGCATTTTAGGAATTGGGTCGAATACTTTCCGGATTATCTGATGCAGGGACGTTTGGATACTCGCTTCACTGCAGATGGTTGCTAGTGCTTAAGGGCAGCAGTTTATTGTTTTACTTTAAAGTTCGATTTGTTAGAAAAAGGTTGAGTTTTTGGTTTATTCAGCTTGGTTTACCCACAGGCCTAGCATGTAGCGCGGCGGGAAGAAATAGTTTACTCCTGTTTTTGATCCACGCGTAGATGTGTCAAAGGTAGAATATGGATTTTTTTTGTTTCTTTTTAGCAAGATTAATACGGTGGAAAGACAATTTGTCTACGGCTAAGACTGCAGAGTAAAATCATAGATCAAAGTGGAGATAATGGCTTCTTCATTTCACCTCGGAATTATTGTACCTAGATCAAAATTATTATCACTGTCTCGCTCATTAGACAATCTCGTACATCTAGTGATAGTAAGAATATGGTCTTAGTCTTGGTCTAGGTATTTATAATAATTTTAAGAATTATGTTGAACGAGAACTATGAAGTTACAACATAAGGTTTAGATAGCTATATAAAAGTACTTTTTTTTTGTTATAATTAAACACGGGGATATTCACGTAAAAAGTAAAGCCGGGTCCAGATATGTATCATTTGCCCGATCCGAACACCGTATCCGTATCGCTGAAGCGTATCATGATCGCATATGTGGACGGGTGATGATACGCGTATCATGATACGCGATCTCGATACGCCGTTACGATACGGCCCGACCCATGTCTTGTCGGTTTTTGTCCGATCATCAAAGGTGATACAGATACGGGCGCCAGTCAGTCTGGACGCGTCATTCGCGTTGCACGCTCTTTCTTCAACTGAAATTGCTTTCCTGTATGTAGTATCCGTTTTTTTAATTTTGTGGCCAATCAAATTAATCATATATTCGAAGTCATTAGGTGACAAAATGCGGGTGAAGTTTTTGTATGTACCACTATAGTAATGTGTAACAGGCACACGAAATTGCTAAATTCTCGTACACTCCAATCCCGTTGATGACGGCGACATGTTTGATCGAGAGTTGACACAGAACTGGGCAATTTGATACGCGATCATGACTATTGTGAAAATATGGATACGGAGCAAACTGAGGCGTCCACAACTTGATACAGGGCTTGATACGTGATAGTCTGATACGGATACGGTGATTGGTTCGGGCAAATGATACATATCTGGACCCGCCTTAAGACGCAATCGCGAGCGCGTCACGTTTGTAAACTCACCTGATGAAGGTCACCGAATGTGACCGAAACTAGTCGTAGTAGACGACTTAATTTCGTGTTTAATTATAACAAAAATGTGTAAAAACCACGTTAGTTTCCATATATAAATATGTCCTTAATAAACTAATTCCTTCATCATCATCATCACCCTATCGGATTTTTGTCCACTGCTGGACATAGGCCTCTCCTAAAGAACGCCACAAGGCACGATCTTCTGCCTCACGCATCCACTTGTACCTGCCGCCTTACGCAGGTCGTCGCTCCACCTGGCCGCAGGGCGCCCTAATGCCTTAGCTAGGAACAAAAATGATCTTGAAGAATATTAATATAACCAAATCAAGAACAAATAGTCATACAAATTGGAATAACCGAGGGAGCAAATTTAATCAACTTAGGCTCGAAAAGGTCTAACGTCGAGTTTTTGATGGGCACTTCACCAAAACAAAAGCATGCAAATTGCTCGAATGCTACTCCACTTTTTCCACAGACACCTCAATAAAATTTCATTACCAGTTCGAATATAACGCGATTGCTTTTTGAATAATTTATTTGTGTTATTCATAGCATTGGCAACCCTTTTGGAGCAAGTGCGAGCGAACTTCTTCAAAAAGTTTTATTGTTTACAACGCTCTTTGAAAACTTGGATGCTATTGTTCCTCTGTCCTTTTCATTCGTTTTGCTCTGCTCGTTTATAGGTTTTCTGTCTCGTTCGCACTTGTTATTGCTTACTCAGCGGCTGCTTCCTTCCTGCCCTTTATTGGATTGATATCAGATTGTTTTTTTTTCTGTTGGGAAAATTGGCACTGGTATTATTTTTGCAGATACCTTTTCGTACGAGGCGCGACGGCTGATGAGATTTCGACGAATTGTTCTGTTATTTATGAAAACATCATCCTGCCGATGAAGTTCAATATTTTGCTTTTTAAAGCTTGATCATGACTTTCATGACAGATTCCGTGTAATTCAATGTTTTGAATAAGTTTTCAGGCACAGACGATTATTGGAATTTTTCGATCAACTGGGCAATTCCGGATCGCCTTTGTTAGCTTTGTTCCATGAAGAACGCTTTTGGCTGGAGAAGAAATTTAACGGTGTATGTGCTGGTTGCTAGCAAGCAACCAGCACTTGACCTAATACGGCCTAATCACCCTTCGAAGACCTAATATCCCAGCAGTGCGATAATTATAATATTGAGTTGAAATCGTCAAACATTCGTTGCATTTTCTAGTAGGTAAGTATCTAATTTGAAATAAGTCAAAATTATACTATTGCATTCTACTTGTCTCTTTACTGGTGTAAATATTTTGTCATGATAATAGGTTTTCATTCTTCGAGAGATAAATTTAGTATCCTTATAAATAGAATGGGTTTTCCATTTTGCTTGCAACAAAGCTAATATTGTTTAGTGTAATTTCTTGACATTTGATAAAGAAGTAAAGTAGGTTATCACTTTGCTGTAAAATAATTAGTTTCTAACTACAAAAAAAATATATGGGTTTTTGAAACCTTGTGACTAACCTAACCTAACAGTAGAAATTGTGCAAGGTTTGGTTCCTTTTAAACTTTAAAAAGTTAATTTCGAGAAGTACATCCGTTAGTACAGTAAGTCTGTACCACAACCGACTAGGCTAGTCCTGACGAAAATATTAGTAGAGTACCTACAAATTAATAGGTAAAATTTAATGTAATTTTAATTGAGCACTTACTAGTCGTAACCAAAGTTTATCTTTTAGTATTTTGGCGTTCTTCTTTGAATAAAACGAAACCACCGAAAATAGCAAAAGGCAATATACCAATATTTGGATTTTAAGAAGGTTCTAAGATATCATACAAACAAAGCATTGTTAGTTTAGGAGAGGTGAAGACAACAGGTCGAGTGCCAAGTACTTTGTCGCTATAAGTTTTTTAATGCAACAGTGAAATTTAGCTATAGAATTGTCAAAATATTGGTTTGCGAGGGCGTTACCGTATTTTTAGTTGGCAATTCACACTCGTATACGAAATCCTATTTTATATACGGTGAAAAAACTTACACTATTTTCCAAACGATAAACTTGCGTGGATTTGAAAGTGATAAAGAATTTTTATCGCTTTTGTATTGAAAATGTAGCTGTAAATTTTTACGTATACGCAGATATTGTAGAAATATGTTAAAACTTAACATTTTTTAAGTTGCAATGGGACAGTTTCTTTGTGGGGAATTTAGTAATGCATTGAAAATGTTTTGGTTATTTTTGAAAGTATCGTATGTTTCTATGTCATACAAATAAAATCTCTATAGGATTTCATTCAAAATTATAATTAAACGCATGAAAATACCCACCGATAAAAAATGATGCCCCAGAATAAGATTTTGATAAAGTTATTAATAAAGAAAACAACAAAACAAAAGAAAGCACAAGCCAAAACGATAATAGATTCTCAATTAACCAAGAGAACATGAATCGGTCAAGCTCTATTTATAGAAACGAGATGGTAATGAACTTGTTTTCGATTCGAACCTGAGGGTACGCCGTACTAGGTGAGTGTAGAATGAATAGTGCAGCAGCATGACGTGACTGCACAAAAATGTGACGAATGACACTTAAGCTTAGGCACAGATTTAGTAATAGTACAAGCTTGGAGCTTAATGTAGCTATCGAATTAATCATTGAATTTATCCACAACTAGCTGACTCCCGGCGGTTGGCTTTCTCTGGTGACGGAGGCCAGGACCCCCTTTAATTCTCTGTACCAGATAGGTCAAGCGACTTTGTTGTAGACTTTTGTGCTAACCTTACTTCCAGCTAGCACTAAAAAACAGTTGATACTCTCCCTATTACATATACCTACAGGGTTATTTCAGAAACACCAGCAACCTCGCAGGTCTAGATACCTAACATCATAAACAACAACTTTTGCTATGGGACCAACTCGAAATTCGCGAAAAAAAATCAGCTGTTCCATACATTTTGTCGAGTGTCATTGACATTTTTCTATGGAACAGCTGATTTTTTTTTCGCGAATTTCGGGTTGGTCCCATAGCAAAAGTTGTTGTTTATGATGTTAGGTATCTAGACCTGCGAGGTTGCTGGTGTTTTTGAAATAACCCTGTATATGTAATAGGGAGAATTCTGTGGTGTCTTGTAATCTGCATTTACAAGTCTAACTTTGTCTGGTCTAGTCAATCGACCAGATTATTTAATATTCTAATTATTGCTCTAACAAGTTGTTATGCTCCACTTTGCTCACTGATAGAGTAGGTATTATCCCAAGCGCCGCGGTTAAGCATAGCTATTCGTATTAGTACTGGAATAGCTTCCTTATTCTCTGAACACTGCATTTGTAATTAATTTGGTGGAGGTTTTAATTTTATAGAAACAAAGCGTGCAGTCACTTACGATTAGTAGTGGTTAGTCACGTTCCTATTTTTTTTACGTTTATTTGTTTTATCACCAGCAAACTAAATGCAGCAACTAAACTAAACTAAATACATTTTCGGAATTTTATTTCTCAAAAATATTAAATAATCATGATTTATTTAATCAATGTGATCGGTTTTTCACATTTATAAATATTCAGCTACCTTATAAAATAGAAATCTTCAAAACATTTTATTACTGTCAACTACCCTATTCTTTTGTCAATGGCATATAATATGAGTCCGTGTGGTTGGTCACATAGGTTTTTTAGTTTTGACAGCATAAATCGCCTGTATATTCAAATTCAAATTAATGTTTGGGCAATTAGTAATTTAAATTTTTATTTACTCTCATTCCGTTCCAATTTTATGTTGACCAAAACTTTTGAGAGAAACTATGTGTAGAACGACAATTTCTCAAAAGACTAATCATAATTATACCTACCTCTATGCATATAACTCTAAAACCTAAAACATTCATAACAACACAAAATGCAGTAGGTATTTGTGAGATTTTAACCTCCTCTGATAAGGGAAGTGCTGATAACAAGTACAATGCACCAATACAATTTGCTGTTGGTCTCGCTTCAATTGTAAACCTTAATCGAATGGATTAAGACTCACATAGCGTAAAATAATGCATACAACAAGTTTAATGCGTTGAACATTATTTGTCCTTATTTTAACTGTATTTAGTCTTAGCGTTCAAAACAGATTTATCGGGGCCTCCTTAGAAAGAAATACATTTTGAAAAATTTATAAATATTCCGCCCAAATATCACCGTTAATATTACTTTTTTCTAGTTTGATAATTTATGTATATTTTCATATTAAATTAGCTGGGTCCGTGTCCGTGGTTTTACACGCATAGTGATGAAAAACGGTGATGATGATGATGAGAAGTAGCCTATTTGTTATTTCAGAACTTAAACTATCTAGCTAAATTTTATCAAACTCGATTTAAAAGTTTGGTTCACCATATACGTAAATAAATAGTAATAAACATTCGCACACATAGGTACTTTTGCTTTTATAATTTAAGTAGTAAGAGGAATAGGGTTACATATCATAAAATTATTCATTATATTGAGGGCTGGACTGTGAGACCTAAAAGTTGTTAGTACATAGACAGTTATGTATTTGCTGTTATATTTTACAGTTATGTTATACTGGTGCAATTGAATGATGATTACGGGCACATTGGTAGCAAGCATGCACCGTATGCTACTTTTTAACTTTAACTTTAAATGTACAGTTTTGATTGAAATTGATTTTACTCTATACTCTTTCTATAGTCGTAATTAAAAGTATATGAAATTAAGTTTTGAGTTTTGTGAGCTCATTTCGATCTTATCAAAATAAGAACAATTAATGAACTAAAGTACCAAAAGAAGGTAATTATTAAACACCAAATGTGTATTTAAATCGTTAAAGATTATGCGATTTTTTAATTAAATATCTTTTTAAATCCAGTTCAAAAGATCACGATTTAAATAATCGAGATTAATAAGAATCAGCGACAGTCGCCGCAATGCGTGCTCTAAAGATCGTAGATAAACTGATCGTACACGAATCAGTCGAAAAATCAAGCGGTTCTCAAGTTTTCCGTGCGATTTTTTATCGCATCTCTGTGAGCGGAAGTCGGGCGATGCGCGCATCTATGCCGCATCCCGTTTTACGCCGTCCTCCAATCGCCTCCGACCTTCGGCCGTCAGACCTCCTCGCGTCGGTTCTCCCTCAGTCTTACTCCGCGCGTCGCCACCGACGGACGTACGCCTCTCTCGCGAAATATCCTGACTCGCGAGCTTTCGATTTACCTGTGGATTGTCAGTGATAAGTGTCTCTGAATTTTTTCGTTACTGTGGATTTTTGCCGGATTCATATCATCAGCAACACTGGAGGAAAAATCTTCCATATAAGCTCCAAGGTCGGTACTTTATGCTTTGCGAATAATAATGAGATTGGATGCATTCGGAATGTCGCATGTCCAGTATTTATTAGCATCAAAGGTCCGTTCAAGTGAAGGTTTTTATATGGTGTACTAAAGTTCGTTGACGCTTAGAAGCCTGCTTGTTTTTGTAATTATTGTTTTTGTGTTGCTGGCACTTATGTGCGCGTAGTGAGGAAGCACTTAGTTCGTGTATTCATGTATTGTTGTGCTTTATTAATAGCAGACGTTGCGTCTTATAAACAACAGTTTTCCTTAGCGTTATTTCAAATTCATCGACCAAAATTGACGGCACAAGGTTTAATTTAATTAGTCCTTATCGAATTAGTGTGATTATTTTTTCTGTGATTAGGATCTTTAATGTCAATACCGTCTATTTGCCGCCAGTTTTCCCAGAAACGGCTATCTATTTAGTTTCCTACCTACATTACGACTTTTTAAACCAAGATAATTCGTATTTTTATCAGATAACAAACGCAATGTGCTAATGAGTTCTATATCTGTGTTCACGAGGATATCAATTTGATGAGTCATTACTGATTTCAAATCAGAAACATTGAAAATAATCGAAAGTATGTTATTAGTGCTAAAGTTAACAAAATCCTTTTCAATTATGTCATTCCTTAATTCAATTCAACAGTTCGTGTTTTGAATCACGTTCCTTTTATTTATGCTTTTACTCAAATTGCACTGCTATTGTTAAAGTTCTTACACGGTTTCCTTATACATTTGGAAAATGTATAGTCATTACGTAAGTCCTTTCTTTAATTGTTTGAGGAAATATTATCCTTGACCGATAGGTACATTGTTATCTCTAATTTTTATGTAAACACTGCTATTCAATTCATTGCCATATCATAATATACAATCAGTTGAGTAGGCAGTACTTACATGCTTGATGTCATAGGACAATGAGTTGTTTCCGAGGCCTTACACCTCAAGCAAATGAAGAGGCTTTTATGAAGTACTAGCTGCCCTCGCGTTTTCCGGGATAAAAAGTGGCCTATCAGTTAATATAGACTATAAACAACCTTCATTCCAAATTTCATGTACATCCGTTCTGCCGTTTTTGCGTAGATAACAAACATACATACATCATTGTTACCAACCGTTTGTAATATTTAGTAGGATTCAAAAAATTTAATGGAATACTAAAAGTGTTCCACGGTTGACGATAATGGTGCTGATAAAAGTAGCCTACGTATTAATCCAAGGTATAATTACATATACCCATTCCATTCCATTCTGTACATTGTAATGAGAACCTATTGCCTAGACAAACCCAACTGGGTTTAAGGGAAATATTATTTGAAAATATACTGTAATAAATAAATAGTAAAACAATTGGTTAAATAGTTACGGAGATCCGTGGTAAGAAATATTCACACACTAACACAAACATTTATAATATTAGTAAGATAGGGATGCACCACGAGGAAAATCAAACAACAAACAGTAATTTCAAAGTGTGCAATTGAAATATGATACTGTAAAATGTAAATAAACATTTATAATTCTAATCTCATCAACTACAGCTAAATGAAAACCACTGGTTTGTAATAATTTTAATATTAAAAAGCATCGCTGCTAAGTAATCGAATCACTTTTACTTGAGGTAGCAAAGGTAAAGATTTTCAAGCTACGATGGGCCCCTAATACAACAAAGTATATAAACGAGAGTGAAATATACCTTGTCTGAACATCAAGATAAAAGAAGTTTGTAAACTGAAGGAAATTGTTTAAACTATATAAAAAGTTAAGTGAAAAGTTATCAAAATGTACAGGTTCAAGACCTTTACTATCCTACTATGTAATTTCTAGATGTACCCCGTGGATTCACCCACGAGGTGATAAAAAACAGTGATGATGAAAGTAGCCTGTGTTAATCCAGGGCATGAACTATCTCTATTATCAAACCAGAACATTATTTTTACAAAACAAAAAACAAAAACCGACTTCAAAAGACCGACTATTGAGTTATTCATCTATTTGTTATTACTAATGCAAATTTAAGACTTATATGGTTTTCTCCTGGATACCATTATCAGAACTGGACTAAATTGAAATGGGACCAAATGGGAAGCGTCAGCTTTCTAATAAAAAAAGAATCATCAAAATCGATTCGCCCAGTCAAAAGTTATGAGGTAACAAACATAAAAAAAAAAAATAACATACAGTCGAATTGATAACCTCCTCCTTTTTTGAAGTCGGTTAAAAAGGGTTTAGTAGTTACAGACATATTCGTGGTTCGTGGTGGACATTCCCACACAACACACACACAAACTTTCACATTGCACAAAGTTGCGTTTGTTATAAATCAGCGTACTTCGTCTAATACAATAAATTTCGATTTCTTACACTTTTTTATACAAATTTCGAATGTTTCAAACAAATTTGAGTTAACCGCACTTTACTCGTACCTATTTCAATGGTAGACGTTCCAAATTACCGTTGAAAATTGCTCCATGAATAGTTTTGTGGAGTTGCTGAAATCGCTGAAATGTCTCAAAGCTAATTAGTCGGTTGGACTTTGCGACCAGAAACGTCCAGATTTGTGTCAATGAGATTTTCCTTCGAAGACCGGACGCGGAATGAAATTACGGAAGTAATTTACGGTTAAGCTGCTAATTTACGAGCATGGTGGTAGTAAAAAACCAATCTCTATTATTAGTTCGAGGGAAAATCTTGGAGATGATTCCGTTTTTAAAGATCCTGGAAATAGCAAATATGTGGATTGTGGAACGTCAGGTAGAAACATTTAATAAAGAAGTAAGCATATTAGCCAATCTATTCGTAAAGTATTTTTTCTTCATGAAATTACAGTAATTAAGTACAAGGTTATTGTCCGCTTTGATCGTTATTACATTTCATGTATTTTCGGTTGTTACTTAAAATACTTTTGTAGTATTTTTTTATAAAATAAATCAGAAAATCTAGCCCCAGTTTTGATTTCGTTAGTGGTCATAAAGTTATATTATATTAGACTCGTTGCGTCCCACGCTTTCTCCCGCTTTTTTACAGAAACCGTTACTTTTTCGTGATGAAAAATAGTCCATCCTAAAACTATTTTCTTTTCTAATTTCATAGCACTGAACTGTCCTTTTCAACTAGTTAACTAAATACGTCGATTTTATTGTGCCATTTCTCTAAACTCAACTAATCTAATACAGTATTTTTTTTCTGAATCTCCTTTTTTTCGTCTTTTCAATACGTGAGAAAGGAATGACATTTTTTTTGAGTTTTTAAATTTAGTTTAGTTTAGAATAGGGTACAACTGAAATGAAATTACCTTTACTTATAGCAGTGGTAGTAGTAGTTTTATAGTCATTGTATTGTTTGTTTGTTGTATCTTTAGAATATTGCAAATCAGGTGAAGTTATTTTGCCATTTTGATTTTTTAGTTTACACGGTGTCATTTTTATTAGTTTGTAACCATATAAATAAATGTATCAGATTTTCTCATGTTTATTGCGGTGTCCCTATTACCAGTGGGAGTTTCTTGTTATATTTTAAGCCTTTTCAAAATGAGCAGGTACCCGAGTCTTTGACCCAGTATTTAAGTTCTGATTTCGTTTCATTCATAATCCTGTTTTACCAGTTTTTGATGTAGTTTCCTCGGATATGCAAAAACATGGTCAACGGCACCATCCCACGAAACAATTTAGGTGTTTTTTTTATTACAATGAGATTTTTTAGCTCACGCTGAGGTGACGTAGAAAACTAATTCAGGTCTAGTCTATGGAGTCTAATTCAATTATCTTTCTCTATGTTGATCTTCAGAATTGCTTGAAATTGTAACCTTTTAAAGTTGAAACGAAAATGTTCCAAAAATCAAATCTGCCTTTCACAATTCGTATATAATTTTAAAACCTCAACTCCATTATTACTCGGCTATCGACTAAGCTTTTATAGCTTCGCAGAGTAAAACCGAGCTAAGACCCATATTGCTAAGCACCTATGTAGATACAGAGGCACAATATGCGCCTTCATACTAAAACGCTTTGTTTTAGAGCCAATCAAAATTATGCACGGTTGGTTCCATGCTCGTGTGACGTCGTCTCGGTTTGGGTAACGAGTTTCCCCTCCCTATTCAAGTACTGCCGCAATTTCAGCATCCCCAAGATCCAGCTGTAGAACTGCTTTAAACAATAGTCATAAATTCCACGCGAGACGCCGAGGTGTTTAATTTATTATAAAGACTTGCCCGTGTGCTTGTAAAGTAAGGAGCAGGCGCGGACAAGACAAATGATATAACTTTAGCATCCTTATAATTTGCATTGTTTGGACGACCATCAATGACTGTTCCTGAAACTTTTGGGCATAATTGAAAACGATAAAAATAAAACCGCCCGAACAAAACTGGCCTTGGAAAGGTCGATGAAAGTAAAACTCGCAACGTCACCACCTGTAGATTTTTTCGAATGAATCAAAGTAACGAAATTTAGTTAGATAAAACAAGTGACGCAACGACTTTTCTCGAGACGAGATGTCGGTTACGATGAGTAATTACACCTAACTCGGCTTCCGCCCCTCGATGCGGAACGAGAATCAGCCCCGTGGGAATCTATACGTATACTTATCGGAGACAATTTGGATACACCACCCCAAATTTGCACCTAGAAGTATCCGACTTAAGGTGCAAATTTAAAATGATAGGACTGAATCTTTAACTAGTCATTAGCCAGTTTGCAATTATGGAAATTCGATAATGGCGAAGGGGAAATATTAAATAGCAAACATCAGGTTAAAAGGAAAGCTCAAGGTGTTTTAACAGAGGTAATCTTCTTAACAAATACTCGTTAGCTGTTTAAGAATTTTAGGAGCCTTCACCTTTAAATTTAAATAAAATACAGCTATAAAAATCTACGCCATGTTTGCTTGATTGTTTTTGTGTAGGTAAATGGTGTCTCGTGTCAAAGGTTATATTCCACGCGTTAAGTATCAATTTGGTTGAAAACATCTCAAATCGTAGGCAACCACTTTGTCACTAATCATATGTTAATTTATTAGTAGAGTGCTGTCTAAAAAACTAAAAAGGAAAGGTATTAGAACCAACTTCATTCTTCAATATATGTATGTACTTTAAAATGTTGTTGTTTTCTAACGTAATCGACACACGGAAAGCATTATGACATGATTCCAATCAGCACAATCGAGTTCTCCGTTTGCGGTCACTGCAACTCGCTAGTAGACAGGTTCCGTAGAAATTGTCTATGGCCAGCTAGTTTTCTCATTGCTGCGGTTTTAGTTTAGCTGTGTTTGCGGTAAACTCGCATCGATAGCACTGCTGTTATTATCGACACAAGTTGTTCTTTGGAATACATTTTTATTTACTTTTAAACTAGTGAACGGTATCCAGGTAATATTTGCGTCAGATATCGTTCTGAGGACAATTTTATCTGGATTATATGTGGTTCTGCAAACTATAAATTTCCTTAGAGCATTTCGTTTGATAAACTTTTTTTTGTTAATAGCTGTATTAAGTAGGCCTATACAATAAATTCTGACGTGAAATACGTAGCAAATATTTAATAGAAAAATGTAATGAACATACCTAATGCAGTTTCTATTTACGCTTGATAGGGTGCTGTCCCATTTATTATACAATTGCCTATCGAGTACTCGCTATGTATTTAACGCTAGAGTTTATGCTAAGCCTACTGTAACTTGTAGAATAATATATGTATTTGCAAACAGTAGGTATAACACCAAATTTGAAACTTTATTCTTAGGATGTGTATAGTTTGTTAAAACTAAAAAGTGTAATAATGCTTTTGAATTTAGAAATTGAAACACAAATAGAGTAAGGCAAATTGTACAATTGGGTCCCATTGTTGTCAGCTAGA
Source organism: Alcis repandata (assembly GCA_949125135.1). Taxonomy (NCBI): domain Eukaryota; kingdom Metazoa; phylum Arthropoda; class Insecta; order Lepidoptera; family Geometridae; genus Alcis; species Alcis repandata. Next base: position 8,527,494 of record OX421239.1, on the reverse strand, counting down.
ACGAAATGGCTTCAAACGTAACATTTACGTAGATTAAAGTGAGGGTATCCGATAGGGAAATTACCCTCATATTGTAACTGGTAGGTATGTTTTCATTCGGAATTTGGGATCACCAATGACGATAAGGAAAATGCTTTAGATGCCTAACTGTAATGGTAGATACGAGTATACCCTACTAAAAAGAAATAATATTTTTTTGATAACCCTTTTTTTGAAATATTACATGTAAGCATTTGTCTTTGTTCCAATCTTCTCGATGTCGGCGTAATACAAGTACAAAATATTATGTCCGCACCACTGAGTGATACGACTCGAACATACAAACTGTAGTATGAGGTGATGAAGTGTGTGAACATTTTGAATGGACATAATGGAACTGAAATAGTCGAAAAGCGACTCATACCCTAATAAATTTACAATAAAAAGGAGAATTTGAATTTAAATCATTAAATAATTTTGGCATTTCATTAGTCACAATCACAAGATAGATAAAGCCATTCATATGGATATCTCAAACTAAAAATCTTTTTCTTTATGTTCGAATTTTGTGAATTAAATTTTGTCAGATACGAAGGTGAAAGTTTTTAGGCACACGGGTATGTAAATTTCGCAAAGAACTAGTATAGAAATTCCGTGTCTTATGAATTGATTAACATAATTAAAATTTATTTGAGTTTTAATAGACTGAAATAGTAGCGAGTTATTATACTAGTTCCTAGCTAGTTAGTAATACGTTAGTATTAGTATTGTAGTATTGTGGTAATACGCAATTAAAAATGTACTTACTTTATTATTTACTAGCTGACCCGTGCCCACTTCGTTGGGCATAATGTTAATTAAACCCGAAGCCATCGCGCGCCGTCCGGACCGTTTTTTCTCCGATTCACTTTGCAAAACGGACTACCACGTAAAAGCCTTTTTATTTTTCGGTTTTTTATATAACCTATGACACTCAGCAATAATGTGGCTTTCTATTGGTGAAAGAATTTTTAAAATCGGTTCAGTAGATCCCGAGATTACCCCTTACAATTTAACAAATATACAAACACACAAACTTTACTTCTTTATAATATTAGTATAGATTAGTATAGAAAAAATGTAGTAGGTAATTGTCTTGATGCAAGTATTATTTTCTACTATCACACGGAAACAAATGTTATGAGCGTAAGTCGGAGTAACTCGTAAAATCATCATCTCTATAAAATTAACAACTTTTTTTACACGTATGTAGGTACTTATGTACCTATGCTATAAGTATAATAACCTTCTACTTTTTTTACACAAAAAATTTAAACATAAAAAAGACATCAGCGCATCTGTCTACCTGTCTGCAGATAGGTTTTTCTGTGTACCTACGATTGTGTCTCAAAATAACACTTTTTAAAAGGTCGTCAGTGTTTACGATGCTTTTAAAACGGATCGTTGTTGTTCAACGCTAACTAGCATTCTTTTATCCCTCACTTGGCAGTACAGCCCTTTTTATCTCCGTCTTTGTTATGTTTCTGTGTTTTAAAAGCAACTAAGACTTTTTAAGTTCACTGCAGGTTATTTCTTAGATGTCAGTCTACGAAATCAATTTTATTGCCGGGTAATTTTTAATTTTTATTATTTGTCTATTTGTAAAATGACGATTCAGAGCTGAGATATGTTGATGTAGCGTTGTTACTTTTTTATAATTTCGTACATAAAAAAACGTGTAACGAAATTTTTTATTATTGCTTATGCCATTTTCAGCAAAGAAATGACGAAAATTGCTATTTGAAGCAAAATAAACAGAAAATATGAGATTCCTCTAGTCTACAAGCTTAGGACGTTAATAGGCCCAAGTTTGAAGGCATTTTAAAGACAGATCTAAACTAACTAAATATATATCTGTCCTTATCATTGCAAGCCATTAGACAAGGATGCCAATAGTTTTAGAAAATTTAGATCTGTCTTAAAAAGCCTTCAAACTTGGGCCTATTATCTCTAATGTCGAACAAGTCGAGTACATTCAAGTAACTACCTAAAGATTACATACACTAGATACCCAATTAGCTTCCTAAATGCCATTAAAAACGGACAAATTAAATACTATATAAAAAAGCGTGAGACTAATTCCAACAAACATAGTGTAGACACAGTATTTAGTTGTCTCGTAATGAAAGCCGATCGAGAATGTGTAATTCCAACATAGTTCTTTTTTAACCGACTTCAAAAAAGGAGGAGGTTATCAATTCGTCTATAATTATGTTTTTTTTTTTTTTTTTTTTAATGTCTGTTACCTCATAACTTTTGACTGGATGAATAGATTTTGATAATTCTTTTTTTATTAGAAAGCTGACGCTTCCCATTTGGTCCCATTTCAATTTAGTCCAGTTCTGATAATGGCATCCATGAGAAAACCATATAAGTCTTAAATTTGCATTAAGTACGTGCGCGACAAATAGATGAATAACTCAATAGTCGGTCTTTTGAAGTCGGTTTTTGTTTTTTGTTTTGTAAAAATAATGTTCTTGTTTTTTGTATTGATTTCAAAAGAATTTATACGAAGTTAAATAGAATCGGTATGATAAGCTAAAAAGAGTTTGTAGTACTCATCGCTACGAACAATTTTTACTATGGGACCAACTCTGATCTCGCACAAAAAACAGCTGTTCTATACAATTAGTCGAGTGTCATTGACATTTTTCTATGGAACAGCTGATTTGTTTTACGCTATTTTAGGGTTGGTTCCACAGTAAAACTTGTTCAAAATTATGAGTTCTATGATCCCTTTTCGGCTTAGCATTTGAGATACATAATTAAATAGTAACAAAGATAGAGCAGTAATTTCGCATGCTGAGGGATGTTCTTGTTAGTTGCAAGTTGCGATCATTACGGATATCGAGGCAATGCTCTCGAGAAACGAGCACTTTGCCAAGAGCACGAACTGGTTTCTGACCGCTACCATGGACCGTCAATAGATCAATGAGATCTCTTAATATTTTGATACCATTACGCCATAGATAAAACCCACGATAAAATCGTTTGCCAGGTTAATGATGGCAATATTTCTGATTATTATAATTTAATAAATGAAAACAGTTAGTCGTACCAATCGTAGTAGCAATACTGCGGCGAGAAAAACAGGAAAGATTTACAAAAGAAGGGAGAAGGTTAATCTCTGGGGTCGGCTGAATAACCTAAAGATGATGATGATACTGACGAACTTAAACATACGATTGATTTTATGCAGCTTGGTTGTCGATTTTACATAATATATTTAGGATTTACTTTATCTTACTTAAGGTACTACCTGCTTTAATGTAATTTTTCTATTAAGGATGACAAATACTTTTACTTATACGTCATATGTAAATTAAAATTTCTTTAAATTCCTTCCTTTATAATTTAACGACCTTGTTAGGGGATATTCCCGAGACCAATTCTTAGCCGCGCCGCACAAGGCTGTGCAAGGCTATGCGACATTGTACTAGGGCCAGCGTGTTAATCAATGTTTGTCAAGTCTTGTTCAGTGTGACCACTTTAGTAAGTTTGGATAATTATGTCTTAGCTGGGATATCTATTTTAGTTATTTCTTTAGCAAGCAACCAGTCATCATAATTTTCAGTTTATTACCGCCCATTACTGAGCTAAAGTCTCTTCTTGTGTGTCACTCATCTGCTTGTGCCAATCTTGAAACCATTTTTTATTTGTTACTGCCTATATTAGTATTTTTTTGGTGGTACATAAACGTATTATCGTATAGTGGTCTTCCTATCGATTGGCCGTATTAGCTCTATCGGTAGATATCGTGGTAGCGGGCCGTAATGATGTAGACAGTGTCACCCGAGGCCTCCGGTCAAGTGTGTCTACTTAACCGCGTAAGACTGTTGACTGTTGCCACTACCATGACAGGTTGATCAGCTTGATCGTGTGTTTTGGTCTCATTATTGAGCTACGTAATACGTATACGTATGAATAACTGTTCTTGACTTTTATGTACCGTTTGAGAAGTACGAGTAATTTGATCGTTATCGCGATTTTGTAGTTCTTTTTGATGTTGATTGATTAAGATTTAGGTTGGTAAAAAGCTATTTTTTTGATACTAGGTGCACTTTGTGGTATCACACGTTATTATGCATAATTATGCATCAATTTTAAAAGGAAAAAATAAAGGATTTGTAAATCCAGGATATATAATGATCTCTAATTTCATCTAAATCAGTTCAGTAATTTTGCGTGGAGTAGTAATACAAACTTTCACATTTATATTATGAGTAGGATGTAAGTTTTTAAAAAGTGATTATTAAATATTTTGCAACACCACTACCTACCTTGTCACAGTCACATTCCCAGCTAATATTAAGTAATGTTATACGAAAACGTTTCCTAACTTTCATCAGAGTTAAATAACAGAAGTTTTGAACCTGTCTACTTATTTTTTTAGAAAGATGATTAACAACTCACTCGAGATTGTGATCATAGATCAAAGAATTACTTCATATACCGTGTGAAAGGTAATGATAGTTGTTTGCTGGAGACTGCCCCGGATCGTTCAGATCTAAGCGTGATTTATTACGGTGACGGCGTACTTCCTAAATTAGTTTCGGATTAGGATTCGATGGTAGGTTACGGAAATATAACAAACTAGGCTAGAAACATACTTGTAAGAAATATATCTATAGATAGTGTTATTATAAAGGTATCTATTAGCTCTCTTACATTAACACATCGGCTACTTTTTGTACTAGAAAAATTGTGGTTCTTGTGGTTGCGGGTAAAACCGCGGGTCGTCACTAATAATATTAATTACTACACAGCTATATTTAAATCAACTGTAGGTATTGTAAATTAACAGGTAATTATTATGTTAACGTGGTTTGACACATTTTATAAATTTGTTTCGTTATCCGCCTCAATAATACGTGAGTCGCATCGCATGTAATTAAAACAAAAAATGTAATAATATAATTAGGTTTTTTAATTTAATTGTATTTGCAGCTCTGGTATTAGGTTACAAATTCATAACAGCTGCTCAGCGCTCGCTCTTCGGTCGTTGTATGGCATGACATCATTGTTGTTATCCGAAACAATTGTAGAATAATAACACGCATCATTCATTACTCTGAGAGATACGCCAATTTAGATTTGAGATTTGTTCCTAATTTTTCTACTATTCTATATTCAAACTGAAAAAGTGAGTTTGTTTGTTTGTTACAATTTCGCACCTTTACTATTCAAACAATCATCGTGAAATTTGCGTACGCGTTGTCAGGGTCTAGAAGTGCGTATGAAACTGCGGGCGTATCTAGTGTCAGAGATTTATCAAGCTTAACTAGTATTTCTCATACTTCACATTTTTTACTACACCTATAATAAATATATTTACTATTTGCTCTACAATCGTAAATAAAACAAAATATTGTGAAAACATAATCCAATTATTTCTCAACTCAAAATCGGCAATCCTAAATCGGGCTAGTACGATACGTTATCGTCCAATCAATACCTGCAACAACAATAACACGGCTCTTATCAAACTGAACAACTATAACCATGGTCCGAGCGCGTTTTATTCGATGTTTGGTGGAAACACCATCGGTTTTTACTATGATCGTTTTGATTTTATCGAGCGTTCTCTTATGTTTATAACTTGCGTTGTAGTAACTTTTAAATACTAACCAAAATATAGACCATTTGTGTTATAGTTTGTGACATTTGTGTCGCCGTTTGTTCGCCTTGAACTGGGATCTTACGACCCTTACATTTATTTGTTCTGCATTTTAGTCGTTCTGCCTTTGTAGTCTTTTTGCTTTGCATGCAGTCTGGTCATAAAAGTTAACATCAATACAGATTAGTAGGATACTTTAAGCCCCTATTAATAATGTCAAATATATATTATCATAAATACCTACTATTTGACGGAAACAATGCTAGAGGAAAGCATACTGAAACATTGCTAAACGATAATATGGCTTCATATAGTTACTGAATCTATAATAAACATTAGGATTACAATAACAGCGCTTAATTTGGCGATTAATTCGTTCGATTACATAAATCAAATCGATAATGCTCTCTATAATCAATTTGCTATGATCGTTATGCCGTTATGTTCAACTGTGACCGTGTCCATTTCAGATAATTACCTGGTGTTGAGTGTTGGTAGTACTACAAGATTACTTAAAACCCTATTGATTTTGTATTCCAAGTTTGAAATTTATAATTATTCCTTTAATGTTAATGTTCGCCGACAGCAGCGATAGAGATACAGATAAACTCTTTTTTGTTCACACCAGAAATAACAAGCGGAAGCATAGTGCACGTTTTAAACTAATATGTCGTATAAATACAATATTTTAGATCAATAAATTACCTATATTTATTATAATGAATAAAGTAATCTTATCGTATATAGAGGTACGTGAAACAATGATGATGATACATTTAGCGAGAACTCAATACAATGTATATTATGGAACTCAAAGTCACGTCGTTAATTTTATTTAGTTCATTGGTTTCGATGTATTCAGTGAGTAAAATTAGCAGTTGACTCAATGAGTAGGTAGCAAGTAGCAATACAATATTTTCCTTATTGATAATTTTTGCTAATGTTAAAAAGTTAACGAATGTTATAATAAGATGTTTTAATAAAGTCGAATAGCCAGACAAATACAGTGGTCAAATTCGGAGTACGAACCCTTTGTTACTTAATAAGATCTGTAAGATAAATGAATAGATATTATTAAATAGTAGAATCAAATATTAATCGGGGCAAATTAGACCAAAAAATAGGAGTAAGCTTACATTAATTCCCACCCAGCTGAAAATTGGTAGGATTGTTCAGAATACCATCATAAATGAAACCTAAAAAGTCCTCATCGATCCGATACGTGCAAAAATTTTTACTCCGGGTAGAAGGTCACCAAAACGGGTATTTCGTGATTTTCTCAAAAACGGTACAAGCTACGAGGATACTGTTCAAGACAAGTATGTTCACTATAACATTTTCTACAGTATTGTTCTTAAACGCATATTGATAGAACTTATGGTTTTCGAGATATGTCGATATTCATTTCAGACCAGACCAAAAAATTGACAATTTCTCTTAAGATGCCTCAGTCAGCATTAGATCATATAACAAGTTTGTAAATGAATTTTCCCGAAGTTTTAAACATTGTTGAATCCGACAATCTCGAGAAACACTTTGAAAAATGACTCCTTGTATCTCAAATCGGATAAATGATGATGATAGTTGACGGAAAATTGAACCCCTCGTATCTCGGAAACGGAAAAAGATAGAGGGGTACACCTGACTTTTAAAATTTAGATCAAGTATGGACCTTTCTAGGGAAATGATAAAAAAGATAGCCGCCATACAAAAAAGTTTGACAGTCATACAAATAAACAAAAAAAAAGGAAATGCTCATAGCTGTGGAACCGCTGTAGATGGATGGAGTGTGCTCGAAGAAATATTATAGAGATTCATAACGACAATCGAGATTCAGCAACAAAAATCCAAGATGTCGGATTTCATATTTCCGTCAAATTTCAATGGATCTTCTAAATTTTAAAGTAATCCTAGGCAGGTGTTATTTTGGATCTGGAGGCTCTTAAGGTCCTTAAATCCATTCCTGAAATGATTTTTTTGGTTCGGCCATTTTTCAAAATGGCTACCCTTTTATGATAGTCTTGCTTCCTCCATATTATATGTTTGATTAACTTAACAAATATGGAAGTTTTTTTTAAGGAAAATGTAAATATTATGACTAATTAAATTAAATAATTCCTCGGTAAAATCAAATGATTTAGTAAAATATTACCACGTTTTTAATCAAAAGGAAGCAAGCAAGTGGAACTGTTCATGTTTGATTGAGTCGGATACTCCGACTCTAGTTGTAACAAAATATATAGTTAATATATAGTTAATATAGTTAATAGTAAATAAAATATAGTTTTGATATACTCGTATACTTACGAGTATATCAAAACCACGTCAGTTTTATAGTACGTTAATGTTCTGTAAGATAAATAAAAATGAGAAATTTAACACGGCAGCATCATTTTATGATAATAAGCTACCGCAATTTGTAATGTATTTGTCGAGATTATTACTATACTATAGATACGACTACGCAATTCTGAGTAGTATAAAACAATTTTCTAGCAGACAGCAATTACTAGAAGCATTTATATTCAAGATTGCGCATTGCGACTAGTTAAAAGTATAAACATTTAGATAAAACATTTATACAAACCACGAAAAATGACACATTAATTTTCATAGGAAAACATTTATTACGCTAAAATAGTGTCCAATCTCAATGCGTTAACTCTGACTTAAAAACTTTATAATTTTCTGAATGAACAAATTACTGGTCTCTAAAGAAATAATTTCAAAATATTTTGTCCAAATAATCTTAACGAGTATTTTGGATGTTTTTTTGGTCTATTTGGTAGAGTTTTAAAATTACAGCTTTCGATTGCATGACAACTAAATGAAACCTAATTCCTATATTCCCAACCATTCACTATAACGATTGTTAGAGCGCCAAAATTTCATATTCAGCAGAACAATAGGCCCACTTTGTGAACGTTTGTGGGAACCAAATTTATAGTCAAGCCATATGACAGTGCCGTGTTCTGCAAACATACTCGTTCATGCGACATTAAAAAACTTAAACATTGCGCCGCCGGTAGTTAGTTTTGCAGCTTTGACTGCTGTTAGGAATCAAAATAGGACAGCTATAGCTATAGGGGCAATTGTATTGGATTTACTAGAAATATTTGTATTGTATTTTGTTTTTGGAACAAAGGTCATTTATTCAGCATTTAAGAGCGTTATTCTTGTCGGTGGAGTATTAACTAGGCTTGGCGTTCTTAGACTAGTGTTTTTACTTCTGTTATTCTGGTATTTTGTCTAAGAATATTCTTTATGGTCGGCCCGGTTCTTTCCTTTCTTCTAACTTTCCCTCTATGATGGTTTTTATTAGCTAGTCTTGACGTACATGGCAGTCAAACATCTTGCCCCTTCAAGGACAAATGATTAATATTGAAATCTCGTTAAGGTCAATCTTTATGGGGTTGCAATTGTCAAATGCTGATAGAAATTCTAAGTATAGTTACTATAAGGATAAGAAGAACGCAGCTCTATGACCAATAAATATATTGACATAAGTTATTATTATTATTAACCTAGATGTCATTAGTCATTATATTTACACAGCATACTTGTTGTTATTTTTACGCATTTAATATGCAACCACCTTCCAACGCCTTTCAAGTTCAATGTTCTGACCTCATTAATTACCTAGCACTTGCAGCAATTTATTATACATTTTGTTTTTATTATTATTTGTTATATTATCATTTATGTTGCAGGTACAATCATCATCAATGTTAACTGGATTGCGTGAGTTAAGGCCTATTACCTAATTTCTAATTTCCCTGAAATGGTTCTGATTTAACAGGAGACAAAAATATCTCAAGATTTTAGTTTGTTTATACTCGTAGCATTTATAAAATTCAAACTATTAAATATAAAATAAAAATTAATAGAGGACGATTGTTAGAGCGAATATTTAAAAATAAAAAACAAAAGATTTTTTAATATTATTATTTATTATCTGTTAAACGATAAATGTTTTTTTTAATGAGTATGAAACTATTTACTCTTTACAAGTAATTACTTATGTAGATTTTATTGCTATTCTATTTTATTCATAGGTTTTTGTCCCTTTGACATTTATTTAATGTCGATCATTATTTGTTTCGTCCTGAATTGTATAAATACTTACTTAACTGTCATATTTTATATCAAGCCAAATATTTACACATTATCTTACAGAATTTACAATAACACATTTAATTTAGTACCTGTACTAAACTTATAATTCATCAAATATAAAAAAAAAGATATCAACATTTAGCTATTTGCATAAAAATGACGCTAATTAAAATCATTAAAACTAGAACTGCATAGACTAGACGAATTAAGTCTCAAAAGAGACTGACAGAGTTTAATAATAATCACGTTTATGTAAAATACGTCTTTAGAATATTACTCACCAAAACTTCGTTACAAATATCCATAATTAAGCTCGGCTTAGACATTCAAATGAGACTCAATGGTCCGTTATAAGACGTGCGCACTAATACCAAACTGTGCTTAGCAGAACTTGACAATATAACTTGGTAACAAACGCGCTTCGGTCCCAATGTTACCCGAGAGTCTACGGATTTTGGGAGCAATTACGTCACGTTAGGATACGGCCGCAGTCCCTTGACTTTGTTGAAATATTGACCCTAAAAGCCCATTACTGTTATACAGTCAGTGTTGATAAGTCGGAATTGAACGATTAGGACATAGAATGAAGATTTGAGGGAACGTAAGTCGTAATGGATAGTTTAATGGGAGACATGGAGTGGTAGTAATTTTAGCCGGCTGGTATGATTCATTGATCGGTTCTGTGTCGGCAAGATAAGGGGTATACCAAAAATAACTATTATGTATAATGAATCCGGATGTGTGTTCCGTTATGTTCATCTATCACTAGTTTTCGACGCCATTTATGGGTATTTGTCATACTTCGTCATTAAAGTCGATTATTTCAATCTTTATAAGAAAAAAATTGCGAAACTATTATTGAATGCAATACTTTTGAAATAGGTACTAATTAAATTTTAAAAGGTTGACCTTTCCACATGACATACAATCATTTCAGAATCACAATCAAAAATTTCATCATTTGTGACACGAAATTTGAAATCGTCTTTGGTATTTTTAACGATCACCAGTCACCACAATATAATGATGATTAGATTTTGTTAAAAGTAATCTCCGATACTTTCATCTGACTTGGGCGCTTTCAAATATTTTCGTGATCGGTTCACACGGAAGTTCAAAGGTCACGCGAGTCTCTCCTCGCTGCTGGATGGTGCTATGTCGTCATTATACATTGTTTTGACTTGTCTTTTAGCATCTACCACCATTGTTCCTTCACGTGTTGTCAAAGATCGTGTTTGGAAATAATGACTCATTTTATTCAATTCATATCAAAAGGTCACGTGCCGATTGGTTTTTTTGTTTCTGATTACTTTTACCTGAGTGTTCTAACTCTCGCTAAGAACATAGCATAACATTGGAACTATGTGACCTAAATCACTATCATTATCATCCGCAGCCTTCTTTGTTTCATTCTTTATTTATTTATTATTAGCACTAAAGATCTAACTGTATTAGTTGTATAAATTTCTATAACGATTTATTAGTTTAAATAAAATCAAAATAAAACAGGTAATTGCCTATAAATTAAGATACTTTCATATTTTTAAAATATTGGAATAATAAACGGACTACAATTATTAATTTGTTAAGTTTAATTAACTAACTAAAAACTAATTACTGACAAACTGTTATAGCATATACTAAGTACTTATACCTAACTAAGCAGATATATTAATTTAGGTAGTAGAAAATAAGTAATTATAAAAGCTATTAAATGACATTTATAATTACGTGTTATGGCACCATAGAATTGTGTAGATAGTAGAATTTCTAAATTACATATTAGAGTAGGAAATTCTTATAATGATGAAGCGCTAAATCGGGAAATGCATTGGTGAATAGTTTCTCATGTCTGGCGTAATTTGCAGCGCATACAAGAATATTTAATGGACGAACGGTAAACTAGGACGGTGAACTACGCTCCGATTTGGTTCTGGGAATAGGAATAAATCTTTTATGCCACTGTTATGTGTGATTTGTTCGGTTTTAGGAAGCTATTGTTTTAAATTTGAATGTACAGAATTGTTATACGAATATTTTATAATTATGCGGAAGTGAGTAATAATCGGGGCAAATTAGACCAAAAAATAGGAGTAAGCTTACATTAATTCACACCCAGCTGAAAATTGGTAGGATTGTTCAGAACACCATCATAAATGAAACCTAAAAAGTCCTCATCGATCCGATACGTGCAAAAATTTTTACTCCAGGTAGAAGGTCACCAAAACGGGTATTTCGTGATTTTCTCAAAAACGGTACAAGCTACGAGGATACTGTTCAAGACAAGTATGTTCACTATAACATTTTCTACAGTATTGCTCTTAAACGCATGTTGATAGAACTTATGGTTTTCGAGATATGTCGATATTCATTTCAGACCAGACCAAAAAATTGACAATTTCTCTTAAGATGCCTCAGTCAGCAGTAGATCATATAACAAGTTTGTAAATGAGTTTTCCCGAAGTTTTAAACATTGTTGAATCCGACAATCTCAAGAAACACTTTGAAAAATGACTCCTTGTATCTCAAATCGGATAAATGATGATGATGGTTGACGGAAAATTGAACCCCTCGTATCTCGGAAACGGAAAGAGATAGAGGGGTACACCTGACTTTTAAAATTTAGATCAAGTATGGACCTTTCTAGGGAAATGATAAAAAAAGATAGCCGCCATACAAAAAAGTTTGACAGTCATACAAATAAACAAAAAAAAAGGAAATGCTCATAGCTGTGGAACCGCTGTAGATGGATGGAGTGTGCTCGAAGAAATATTATAGAGATTTATAACGACAATCGAGATTCAGCAACAAAAATCCAAGATGTCGGATTTCATATTTCCGTCAAATTTCAATGGATCTTCTAAATTTTAAAGTGATCCTAGGCAGGTGTAATTTTGGATCTGGAGGCTCTTAAGGTCCTTAAATCCATTCCTGAAATGATTTTTTTGGTTCGGCCATTTTTCAAAATGGCTGCCATACAAAAGAAAAGGAGTGAAGTTACAATACTTCGCACCCAGCTGAAAATCAGTAGGATTGTTCAAAACATCATCACAAATGAAATCTAAAAAGTCCTCATTGATCCGATACGTGCAAAAAAAAACACTAAGGGTAAAAGGTCACAAAAACTGGTTTTTCACAATTTTCAGAAAAACAGTAAATTTTATCATACAATTAGCCATACCAAATTTTAGATCAGATAATTATCTACAAAAAATTACAATTTTTTTCCTAAGAGCCACCGTTTTTGAAATATAACGACTCAAAAAGTTGAAAGAGTTGTAATCGTCATAATAATTTTATTATGCACACGTTTCCACGTCACCTTAGAGGTAGTGTGCTTAACGCGTTTTTTTTAACGTGATTTCCCTGTAGGCCTATTCCACGTTTCTGTTGTGAGTCTGTTTAATTTGAAACTAAGTATTGATCAATAAAAGATATTGGCATAGGTTGAATATAATAAAAGCAATATTCGTTAAAACGCGTTAAGCACACTACCTCTAAGGTGACGTGGAAACGTGTGCATAATAAAATTATTATGACGATTACAACTCTTTCAACTTTTTGAGTCGTTATATTTCAAAAACGGTGGCTCTTAGGAAAAAAAATTGTAATTTTTTGTAGATAATTATCTGATCTAAAATTTGGTATGGCTAATTGTATGATAAAATTTACTGTTTTTCTGAAAATTGTGAAAAACCAGTTTTTGTGACCCTTTACCCTTAGTGTTTTTTTTTGCACGTATCGGATCAATGAGGACTTTTTAGATTTCATTTGTGATGATGTTTTGAACAATCCTACTGATTTTCAGCTGGGTGCGAAGTATTGTAACTTCACTCCTTTTCTTTTGTATGGCAGCCATTTTGAAAAATGGCCGAACCAAAAAAATCATTTCAGGAATGGATTTAAGGACCTTAAGAGCCTCCAGATCCAAAATTACACCTGCCTAGGATCACTTTAAAATTTAGAAGATCCATTGAAATTTGACGGAAATATGAAATCCGACATCTTGGATTTTTGTTGCTGAATCTCGATTGTCGTTATAAATCTCTATAATATTTCTTCGAGCACACTCCATCCATCTACAGCGGTTCCACAGCTATGAGCATTTCCTTTTTTTTTGTTTATTTGTATGACTGTCAAACTTTTTTGTATGGCGGCTATCTTTTTTTATCATTTCCCTAGAAAGGTCCATACTTGATCTAAATTTTAAAAGTCAGGTGTACCCCTCTATCTCTTTCCGTTTCCGAGATACGAGGGGTTCAATTTTCCGTCAACCATCATCATCATTTATCCGATTTGAGATACAAGGAGTCATTTTTCAAAGTGTTTCTTGAGATTGTCGGATTCAACAATGTTTAAAACTTCGGGAAAACTCATTTACAAACTTGTTATATGATCTACTGCTGACTGAGGCATCTTAAGAGAAATTGTCAATTTTTTGGTCTGGTCTGAAATGAATATCGACATATCTCGAAAACCATAAGTTCTATCAACATGCGTTTAAGAGCAATACTGTAGAAAATGTTATAGTGAACATACTTGTCTTGAACAGTATCCTCGTAGCTTGTACCGTTTTTGAGAAAATCACGAAATACCCGTTTTGGTGACCTTCTACCTGGAGTAAAAATTTTTGCACGTATCGGATCGATGAGGACTTTTTAGGTTTCATTTATGATGGTGTTCTGAACAATCCTACCAATTTTCAGCTGGGTGTGAATTAATGTAAGCTCGGATGTCTAAATTGCCCCGGTTATAAGTGAGAATGGTAAGGAAGCGTCTCTTATGAATGTAATGTTAGTGACTTCTTTCCACAAAACACCTCAATGGTTTTAGATAATTAATTGTACAACATACAACTCGAACGAATACAGAATTTCGTGCAGAAAATATTATCAATCTCTGTAGGAAAGCGGGTGAAACGTAGCTAGGAGCTATTGAGATATTTAACCGAGGTTTTATCTTCTTTCATTTTAAGTTACACGTTATTTAATCTTCAATAACAGGTCTATCAGGTGATGTTTAGTCTATTACCAATAAAAATCTTAGAGACTATTGTGATTTTAATCGATGAAAACACAATACCTCATTATAACATATTTATTTCTAACTTCTAACGACTCCCGACCGTAATTCTGAAACCAATATTTTGACATAACAAGATATTATTACTCAAGCCTCTATTTTAAATCAAATGTAAAATTATAGTCTAATAAATCTGAACAAACGCTCCGGTATTTGCTTTAATGTCTCTAATCAATTATATCATCTCAACAGTAATGCGACCTCATTTACTACAATGTCCTCGTAGATTATAGCTGATGGTTCGTTTATTCGTTCATTCATATCCTCTATCACCTCCTATTTGACAGCACGCTTCAAGACGTGGGTTATTCTTTGAGACACAATGTCTATACGTATACGAACATCGTATTGTGTCGGACGCCTACAATTGATAAATGGGCCGAAAGTGTTCGTTGCATGTGTGCGCTGCTTCTGATTGTGATTCTATGGGATTTACCCGTTCTTTGTAGAATACTTACATAGCGTCGATTAAACGATAATATACTTCACTTGCCCTACTCTACTTTTTTCCATTACCAAAATAATATATCTTCAATTCATTCGGAAGCTATTATTGGGAATATTGATTGGTACTTATTGTAAGCTTAATATAATAACCTACAAGTGATAGAGTACTTGTAGAAGCTTCATCTACTTACTTCTAAATCTGTTATTTCGTTTTATTATGTCACAATATTCATAAAGGCTAATGTTGATATTTGTCAAGATTGCATCGTCGAGCACAAGTTAAATAATAATTTAGACTCTTATCACACGCTATCGTAAATGCTAATCCTTATTTCCGTTAGAACTACTATCTTTCTTTTGTTATCGCATAATGTTATTCGTTCTTAGAATATATTATCAAGAAGATGGCCATCTGAGGATCGTTTTAAAATGAAATGGATTTATAATGATTGTTTGGTTCCGGCGTCGTCGTAAACTGATCCATCGGCTTTATACATGTGTGTAATACGAATAACAAAAAGAAGCGTACCGTTATGGCCTCGCATAAGTAGAGTCTTGGGCACAGATGGATGTGTAGTTACTACTATGTCTTTTGCTTTGACCGAGGAGCACGGGTCTTACCGTTAGTGCGCTTGACCATATTGTATTGTTCTTGAATTGTATTCTGGTCCATGTGCCGAGAATGGAAATTGGCGACCTCGAGTATTTGGGTAAGGAGTTCTCTGACCTCAATTCCAGCATATTTTACTAACCTGATGATTATTTGAATAACATTACTTTTTTGTTCCGTAAAAGAAAATATACTCAAACGGTAAGAAATATAATGTGTGGATGATGTTAACAATTGTTTTTATTTTACATTAAAAAAAACTAAACCACGTGATCATTAGTAGCAATGCAGCAGTTACACAATAAACTTAGCTGCTTATAACACCACTATTATTATAAAATTACAAAAAATAAAAATAGCGGTTTGTTTTGTACGGTGATCTTAGTACATAAATACTGGTGAGTTCAGTACGTATTTTACATCAGAGCCGATAATTTGTTTAGTTACACATTTATTTGTATATCTATTTGAAGGTTTAACTTTAGGTATATTTAGAAAAAATTTCAACAGGTTAATGTTCTTTGTCGAGTTTTACGTTTAATGTAAGGTCAAATAACTATACAGTATTTATATTCTTATATCTTTTTAAATTCCACACATAGTTAGTTGAATCTAAACAGAGAAGATAACCAATTAGTTCATTAGAAAATATCTAGAGTGAGTATATTTAAACATGATTTGTTAAGTTTTCTGAACGTTATCATACCTATTCATAATATATTCATGTTACGGGATATTGGTTTTGAGTTAAGAAAACATTAATTTTCAAAAGCTTACGTCTCGATTCGAAATTAATTGCGTACCCTTTCCGAGGTCCTCTTAATTTGGCCTCATTTCCATGGATACTGTTGTTTTAGGACTTCCCGCAAACACTCTTCACTTTCGATTTCATTGTGTTTTGCTTCAAATTTTTTAAGTCATATTTTGTTTGGTAATCATTTTCTCGAATTAAGATTTACTGAAATTGTGACCCGTGGTCCTTTGTCAATGATTACCTATAGTTTTTGTATTTAGAGTCATTTTTAAGGCAACAGGCAAACTTCTGCTTTTATAGTCGGCAGTTAACGCTGAATATACTTAGAGTATAATCCTACAATTAAATTATTATTATGCTTATGTGACAAAATTAAATTATTATTATGCTTGTGTAGCGACGTTGACGCAGCGATCTGTACATCTACCATGAGTTTTTAGCCATTTTACTCGCTATCGACCGCGTTAACATTTTGTATGGCAAATTGTACAGCGCCCCTAGCGGTTACTCGTAGAACTAAAATCGGCACCATGAGTCGCTGAGTAAACATCGTATCGAGAACTAAATGTCAGCGAGTAACGTTTTTAAGCCGTTGCCATACAAAATCGGCACCATGAGTTACAAATTTGACAGATGCCATCGAGAAATACCGTCTCGAGTGTAGTTAACTTACTCACTTACAAATTGTAGCGTGAAATTGTTTCGATCCTCTAGTTTTTGTAAAAGTAAATTTAATTTAGAGAGTTATATTGTCTAAATAGTGTCGATAAAACGTTATTTTACATGAAACTTGAATGTTTAAGGCGCGAACAAGAAAAATCTTAAGCTGGCATGAGAATGATACTTGAAAAATTTATTATGAATTTATTTAGGAAGACATTTTTATATCAAAGAATATGTATTATGCTCCCTATGGATACTTTTGAGGATTTATTTCGTGACTATACAAGATTTGAAATCCACACAAAGGATCTTATTGGAAACAAAGATAGGTACTTACTTAAGGAAGTTTCATTTTAGTTATAAATCATCCAAAAATGTACATTCCACGACTTTGCCGGTTTTATAATGTATCATCACAGTTATCACCATTATATTTTAGGCAGTTCAATTTACGCCGGCGAGTACCTAGCTACGTAAACAAACACTGACGAAATCTAAAACCATTGCCCATTGGACACGCACTTGACCTTGGCCGTATATTAACCAAATAAATTTAAAATCACTAACTATTCAGGCTCAAGCTCTCTTCTATGACGCTTTCAATTAGCAGGGTTATTTTAAAGTACTAAGATTTTTTCAATGTATCCCTTACTCCGTCTTTAGAGTATTAGTTGGAAAGAGAGAGCAATAATCGGTGTGAAGTTAGAAACGGTGTAGTGCTGCCAACATAACGATATCAAAATGTACTCGACAGAGTGAGCTAACTCGAGGAAGCAAGTTAACTTTTATGGAACTCATGGTGCCGTTTTAAAACAAAACAATCCGATGCGCGTTTATTCGGTCCCGACTGAAGTAAGTTTTCGATGGCAACTCATGGTAGATGTACTGAGTGACTTAGTGAGTCTTGTAATTTCATAAGAGAATTAATATAAGCTACATTCCCTGTCCAAGGTTCGTTCTATAAGCTCTCAGCGCAAGCCTGAATTTAATCGCGTTGCCTTTTGTTTTGTCTTATTTTTCTATAGTTGATGAAAGCCAGTGCGATCTAGTTTAAGCTCGTTCACGCTTCTTCTACGACTTAACCGGTCTGGAATTCACACAGGTTTTACAAAACTGGATCATATTTCACTGATAATGTGTTTTTTTGCCCAGATTCTAACAAAGAAAGCAGAACAAATCCATTATTGTGGCTTGTATTAGTGTGTGTTTGCTGTTTCTTTTACATAGTAAGAATAGAACTAAGTCTATTTAAAACGACCAGATTCCACTTGATGAACTAAAGAGCTGAACTCATTTCATTGCTCCGTCGGGCATAACAATTACTTGCATTAGAGCAGAGGTTCCTAGGCTTATTTGGACTACCGCCGCTACTTTGACGATCATTACCTAGCGCCCTTATCTTGTTTAAACGATGATATAGTTTCCCTCTAAACCACTTCAACGACACCAATTTTTTCTTGGTTCTTTACCGCTCCCCTATAGACCTCTGGTGTAGTAACTATTATCTAAGCTATGCTCTGGCATCCACAATAGGGCGTTATCGGCCACTTTGAAAACCTGTGCATTAGAGTTATCCACTTGTTTTTAGATTATAACTAAAAAAAAAATTCGACGTAAGAATGTAGGAAAATATTGTATAGATTAGGTATTATTAGGCAATGATTGAAAGTTTGGCCGTAATAAAATAGAAATGGTTAAAAATCGCCGAATTTCAACGAAATTTAAAATAAAATATTCTAATAATAACCTTAATACATTAATACATTAGAAATGAAGAGTAACCCAAATCAATACATTCCAATAACATTTTGTTAGTATTACTTAGAATTTTATCATTATTTGTAAACATATTATGCAAGAGTCAAAATCTTAATATTATGCAAACCAATTTATGAATTCTATTTTTCTTGAAAAATTAAAGCATTTCACCACATAACATTTACACTTATTAGTAATGTAAACAGTGTATGCAAAAGTGTGCCAGTGAGTGTGTATACTTGACGTTGCAACATCTAAACGGATTAAGATCAGGCATGAAGAGCTTGTTACAATACAAACCCATAATTCACAAACAGGTCCTTTTTATCCCAAACCCAACAGTAAGTTAGTGGGTGAAACCGCGGTATGGAAGTGCAGTAATATTAAATCCACTCTATTTCGACTATTCCTCAAGTAACCAGTGCCAACGGCCGGTAATTGAATGGCGTTCCGCCGCAAGCCGAATGACATAATAGCGTAGCTTATCTATCGTAATTCGTAACAGAGTAGCCCTAAAGCGACGGCCAAGGCCGCTGACAATGACCGCAGCACTGTACCAACAGTCAATACTCTCATTAATAAAGATTTCACATTCATTACGCGCTGTTGCGCGAACCGGTCCTTTGAGACCGGAATCTATCGCGACAATTATCTCGTTAAATTAGTCAAGCGGTACGTTTAAGATACGGCTTGTGAATTGATTCGTAGGATTTAAATTCTTTATTAAATTGACATACTGTTTACTAAAAACGCTAATAATTTTGTTCTTTTTTATTATCATCATTATCATGATTTTCATCACCTAACAGTATCTAATTTCATAACACAGTCAGGTATAGGTTTTTTTATTGCTGTGCCATTAGCTTTAGCATTGAGCTAATTTGTTAACATATTATAATCTACACCTACAAAAATCACCTGATTTAAAGCACGTGCAATGAAAAACGTGCGTGTTTAATCACAGGAAAATATTGTGGTTGACTAGCATTACAATCGTAATGATTTATGTTCGAATTTGATTATTGGATATTTTGTTAGACATTTACAACATTCCACTATGTTATTCTCGAACATTACATTTTATGACAAAGATTAGATCTCTATCCATTAAGCATGGGTCCGGAGCGTCAGCCTTGAGGTACGCCGGAGTCGCGGCAGACGTTCCTGCTGTCAAATTAGTATTATTTTTATTTCATCGATTTTTTGAGGTACTTTGATGGAATCAGATAACGCGTTTATTTTAGTTGCACCATTGGAGGTTGATTCGTCGATAAATTAAGTACTGTAGGCTATTGATAGCTTTGGAATAAATCGTGGCAGTAAATATTGGTACATAGTAATTGTTAGTATTATTTGTTTTACTGAAAAGATAGCTCATAGTAATTATACTTTTTAATATTTTGTATCCGTAAGGACAAAGGAAAATTTCGTATATTCCAAGTGTACGATTGATTACCAATAAATTCATTAATTCCCTATGTTACTTCTTGATGCGTTCACTAACAAAGGCAAAGTCTGTTGAGACTACCACACAAATAGCTGTATTATTCACGATTTATTTCGAAATTGCCGCACATTATGCACGATGGCTTTGGTGTAAATTGACTCAATACCATCTTCAATACTCGCCTAATGAATTGACCAGTTTCTTTCAACGCTCGGCCACCGTACCTGGAAACCTGTTAAACATAGTGTACCGTTAAGATAGCCACGGCGACTCCAGTACGGGAATTCTTTGTAATAGACAAATTATCCTCATTATTTATGTTAATTGGTATAATTTTGACCTACTTGAATTTTGATGTGAATAGATGTAACGACCATCTTTAGTTTGGCTAATAAAACAATTAAACGTGTAAACGTGGGTTAACTAGAGGACATTCAACTTAGTTTCTTATTTGTGGATTTAATATAAAAGAGTTATTAAATTGCATATACACATGTCAGCATAAATCAAGTCATTTGTATAAAATGCCAGTTTCCTGACTACGACACAGTTAGTGCTAAAATGTGGCAGAGCTGTTTACACCCACCTCTACTGAACTTGATTGGATTAGATTCCCCGGCCATTGACTTGTTTTGATTCCTAAACGGAATTGTTGTTCCGCTAGGTCTACCAATCTTCCAACATTTTTTATCCGCCGTTCCACTTGTAATATAACGTGATTCCATGCAAAAGGCTTAATTGGTGTTGCGGGGAACTTTATTTCTCTTTCGAAAGATGAGTGTTCGTTGTTTAAATTTGCAAATTTGAATTGTCCAATTCCATGTTTACGACTATTACGTTACGAATTATAGTATTGTACGTTTTAGATTTTGCAATAGTCATAAAATGTTCTCATAGTTTTTTTCAAGTTTACATTCGATACGCTTGTACAGGTTTATCTTTTTATGGTTTCATGCTTGATGTGTCGCTACCTATTCTTATGCAAATTTTATCGTTTCAAGAGAGTACACGGTTTTGCAAAAGTTCCTTGTAAATTTAAAAGCAATGTCCACATCAACTAATAATGTAGGTTTTATAATTCTAATGATTCATCTATCTACCTGATTGGACTGCTATTCGTGGAATTTATTATTAACATCAAAATACATGTCGGCATTATCTAGTTTCCCAACGACAGCCAATTGAGTATTCGCAACGGTGTACCGGCGGGATGTTTTCATTGAAGTTAAATTATGATGAATGCATTCATTGTGGTGCGTGCACTTATTACATTCGACCTTTTGTTCGGCGAAATTATTATGTTGCGTAACAGCTCTATTGTTGTTTATAATGGTCCCGATGGTGATTACCGATTCCTGAAAAATTGGCGCCTCTTTGTTTGGTTTTGATGAATCCGATGTTGCAATCTGTACTCTATTCTGATGATTTAGTGCCTAACTAGTTATACATTGAATAAGATCGAAATAGCGATTTCATTTCCGTTTCATTTTTTGTGTTTTCATAACATGGCATTAACAACATTGAAATGTCATGGACTTTCCAATTAGAATTACAATTCAATTTACTTATTGACAATTAGTTGCTTATTTACAACGCTAAATGTAAAGTTTAGTATGAGAGTGCAACGTGCATACCGCATACCCATAAATAACCTTAAGACATTGCAAAGAGAAAACTTACGTCGTGGATCGGGTACTGCAGGTACTTTGTTATGTAGGGAAGTACAGTATCACGAAAGCTTGTCCCATGAACTTTTGAACTAGCCCTTCGAATCGTTTTAACATTTACAGACATTTCCAGCTTTCTATTATGTAGGAAAGTACTTGAATTATAATCTGCAATATACAGGATTTTTACCTATTTTGACGTTATGAAATTTTTTGGGTTTTTCTGTAAGTCTTGGTAATAACTTGATAATAACAGAGTTGACTTCTTGTAGTTTTTTGTGACTATTATTGTAAAAACACTAAACTAAACAAGCATAATATTTAATTACTATCCCATCAGTTTACAATCCAGTGTAACCAAAATGAAATTAAATTTTGCTGTTCAACTATTTGTATTTATACTTATCAAAGCAGCGGTAGGCATCCGAACGTCAAGACCGTTAGTTGACGATTGACAATGATTGATTAGACATCTTCAGACGAAAGGAATACCTTTCGCAGTTTAGATTTTGCTTTACAAAGTGTCTGAAACTTTTGCAATGTTCAATCACTAGTTGATAGTTGACGAAAATCTCCTTTGGATAAACTTACGTAGACAGGGCACAGACACGGTGGAATGTTATGACAAAAACGGGAGAAACTTAGCTAATCTGTAGTGGTAAGAGATTAGGGTAAATCAATAAAGTTTTGCTCAGTTTTGATGAATTTGAGCGTCAGTTTTGACATGTCTTTGATTTATGCTCTAGAATTTGAGCCTAGAGCTTTGGAATTTCAATTAGGTTTGCCTTATAATCTTATCTTACAAATTTAGGTACTATTTGTTGGCTACATTTTGTTTCTTTATGAAACATAGTATTAGTATGGGTAAGTAATATAATAACTGTGACGTGTTTGAATACTAAGTATAGAATATAGGTAGAGTCTCCATAATGCATTAGTAGTGGAATGTCTATTTGCTTCACTATATACAATTACTGTTCTAAAATAAATAGCTACTGAATATATTGAGTTTCTAGCTTTTTGATCTTCGCCCAGTATCTTCGCTCATAGTATTCGTCTAATGCGACATTCACTTTCTCATCCGATTAATGTTTTCGATCATCGATCTGCTTACTTTCATCAGCCCTAGTATTAGATCTCTATCGGCTTTTGTATCACAAAGCATAGATGACGCAGGATGGTCGGGTCGTGCACCGGCATCAGCCATCGGCAGTGGAATAGTCGAACGCGGAAAGGTTACCACGCCGTCGCTTCCCGGTTAGATGCGAAAGGCTAAGTAGTCGTATGAAACTGGTTTTAGAACCGCCTGCTTGGTAGAGCGTGTTCAGGTGGTTCATCTTTGACTTATAAGACGCATGCTTAGAAGCAACAGAGATATCCCTAAAAGTACAGTTCTATACATGTTTCTATAAAATATTTTTGTTCTATATAATATCTATATCTCTAAGTACAGTTCTATCTACCGAAACCTATCTCATATTTCACGCATTTCGTCATGCATGATGACGTCATTGCTTGGCCTAGTACTAACAAGTTGGAAGAAATTAAGTAAAGGCGTGTTTTGCATCTTCACTTTTACTAAATTAAATAGCACTACGTATGAAATTTCTTTGGATTTTAGCGAAGAGTAAAGAAATATGTCCTATCAGCATCACTATTTGAGGTGAATAGACAAGAACTGGGGTGATACGCAGTTTTCATTTTACCCAATAGAAGTTAGAGGCTATTGGATTAACGTCACGTTTTGTGACAATCGCTTGAGTAGATCGTCTCAAGACGTGACTATTGTCAACTGGTGAGAAGTCATGAAGAAAGTAATCGTAGAAGAGTGCTTGAAGTTTTTTGGAAAAACTTAAAAGTATTTCATGTATTTTTACCCTACTACCACAATGGAAAAGAGAGGTAGGTATGTTTTTAACTTCTAACTTACGAAAAGACTATTTTTCGATTGAAAATTTTAAAGTAATTCTATTATCAAAAGCGGCAGAAGGCGGAAATAAAGTACACCAAAATCACACAAAAAAAAATATTTTTTAAGATCTGAGAAGCACTTACTTAATGCTTGATTCAATAAATTAACTTATAACTTAGCTAAGTAGTAAGCTACTGTTTATATCATGCTTCTAACAATTCCATGAGTTAAGCTGGGGACACAATAACCCGGCGATCGGTCTAGCGAAAGCCCGCGGCACTTTCACCGCAACCTTTCGACCTTTGACAGTAGATGCGGGATCCGTCGATCGATCGGATCTGGCGACTCATGCGGTTTACCGTTAGTGTGCACTGAGCTTTATGTTTAGTCATCGATTGTAATGAACTAAGTGAAATAAGCAAGGTGTAGAGTCGAAGGTAATGTAGTTTGTTTGAAAGAAAAAATAAATAGAAATAGAACGAAAGAGGATCTAATCCTCAATCTGATCTAATAATCTATCTGGGTGATGAAGTCGCGAGTGTATTGGTTCTTTCTAGGTAAGCGTAGGTACTCCATCGTAGACCGCATCATTGCTTACCAACAGGCGAGATGGCGGTCAAACGCAAGCCTATCAAAAAATAAGGAGAGACTTGAAAGGACCATGATTTACAAATTGCCTACGCTTGAAAAAAGAGAAGTTATGCGAATAGTTATTGCTAATTTATTACTCGTACCCAAAACTGGAATGCGGATAATTATAATGTTAATAGTGTCGTTAATATTTGGACGATAATATGCGTAGTTGTTCTAATAATAACTTTTTTGTTGTTATGTTAGCTTTATTTAAGTATACCTATTTATTTATTTTTATGTTAAAACCGAGTTATTGTATTAAAACTCTTATTTTTACAATAGAATAGAATATAGTTTTATTGCACACTAAAGAAATTACAAGAAAAAAACTAAGACTCAAGTAGAATTTATTGCATTCGTTAGTACCTACAACGGCGGCGGTAGTACAACAATCCATTTCTGAATAATGCCGCGTGCAATTTTTAAACAAGACATTAATTTCAACTTTCTCATAATTAACTAACCACTTAACTGTTAAAGTTGTAATAATTACCGTCACACTCATTATGATTACATCTAAAACGTCCGACGTCACGAACAAAACGTTCGCAATTTAGTATTCACCCCGCATTTCTGAAAGTTTGCTACTTTTATATGATATTATTATTACAGCCATTAAAATTTTCACTAACGAAGGGCTTGGATGGTCCAATTTCTCTCCTACCTTCATTTTAAAACTGGCATTGTCTCAGGTTCACTAAGATTATGGGCTTTAGTCTGACGCATGCGGTAGTGTCACGTTCACTGTTTCTCTCGTTAGAAAAGTCATAATTTTGGAAGCAACACGGAATGACAAGATTCACTGCATTTTATGACTCGTGCACGTCCTCGAGCACTTAATGGTTATTTTCCCCACTTAAAATAAACATTAACACTCAATTCGTAATTACACAAGTTTAGTAAAATAACAAATGAAGCAACATGTCTCTTCCACGTTCCCGCCAAAAAAACGTAATTTTTCTTTTTTCAGCAGTCATATCAAAACGTGCCAACTTAACTCTCTGCTGGTTAATATATAGACAGGAACTCATGCCCATCCATATCATATTACTCGAGTATGGTTAACAACTTAGCTCATAATTACATCCTTTTGTTTCAGGTCGGTATTAACGTCTCGCACACGGATCGCGTTGCGCGCAAACAAGCTGATAATGTAAGTTGACACTCGTCGCTTCCGTAACTCTATTTATCCAATCATATTTGAGTTAGCGAGTGAGGCTTTCGGTTTGATATGAGGTTGGGTGTATGATTAAATTTCTACTTTTTTTTTGGTTATGCTTGTAGCGGGTAGTGTCGAGGTGGGTTTTAATTTAGTGCCACTTCTGCTACGCTGACAAGGTTAAGTTGAAGAGGACGCGTGGTTTATAAAATGAAAATTATGCTCATGCAGCAGTGAACGTAATAAATTAAATACAAGCAGAGATGTTTTATAAATCTGCATTCATTTTCGAGGCTATCCTGCGTTGGTCCTTTATGGTTGATGTCATTTTTTATCATTAATTTGATCGCTGAAATAATTAATTGATTGCAAAAAAAGTTAATTTTCTCTACAAGCTGTAATAAACTTTTTTTAATTTAGACGCTATAACCGCATAGGATTACGTGTGCATAATACACCCCAAGCGGCACGTCAATGCAGCTTTTATCACCCTCATATATTTAAGGTTTAAAAAAATTGAAATGTAATAATATCCCTCGAATATTAAGCTTGTCTACACGTTGTAAACAAACCGCTAAGTAAGTTGACTCCGTCAAGTCTCTCGGTACATCCCTAATTGTTCCGTAACTCTAATCATCTTTGTGTTGCGGCGTTTGATACACATGCCGGATCGTTTGATTACAATTTTGTAATTACGCTACAGTTAATGTAATTTTGGAGTTTTGAGAGATTTATGGCGATTTTATCCGCTAAGCTTTGCTTTTTATCTCGCCTGTTTGGTGTCCATTTTTATCGGTGTTGAATGAAAGACTTACACAGATGTTTAGAAGGTCAGAATCTCTGGAACAATGAAACATTTAGATATGTTTTTAATTGTAATTTGTAAGGCGCATTCACATATATTTTTTGATTTCTCTGAATTCTACCTTTTCTATAATCCCACTACTGAGATACCAGGTCTACGATTAAAGGATAAATAGGCTGTATTACACCACGCTGGCCAAGTGCGGGTTGGTGACATTTCATAAGGTGCACTGCAAATACTGCAATGTGAATTATCTTGTCCTAGAAGCATTAATGTTTCGTTTGGTTCAATCTTCTTATATTTAGGGCCAATCAAGATAGAAAGATCGAGCGACCAAAGGGCTAGTGGTTACCTCGGCCAGGAAATTAGCATTGCTATTCAACGAAATAACGTTGCCAACCTTTTGGGTAGGAACTTTACTCGCTGATTGAGACGTGACCTCTGTTGCTTTATCTATAATATTATATTTATGTTAATATAGATACCTGTACCTATATAATATTTTCAAATATATGTATTTCTTTTTGTACCACCGACAATACTTTTTTCATTAAAATTAGAGCTTACGTATGAAATGTCCCATACCAATTTAATTTCAATCCAACTATGACTCATAGAGATAAGCTTCGGATTGGCAAAAAATAATATTTTTTTACCTACAATTTTTAGTCGTAAACTCCAAGCGAATAAGTCTTTTTTGTGATAATTTATTATTAATTTCAACATCAGTAAAATATGAATAATGTAAGCGTGATGTTAAATAAAATAATAATAAATTATGTATCGCTTCATGGCGCGGTTGTTTCGGTGATATTGAAATTTATTCGAAGCCGTAAATAAAACAGGGCTGTTGTCGGTGTTAAATAAATTAATAATTTAATATTGAAAGTTGGGAACAGACCACGCGGGTGATATAACATTATCCAACTATATTTATAAAATATACAAGGTGTAATGTAAAGGTGTAAAATACTTAAGGGTGTCCTTCTACACGTCAAAGTGAACAACTTTTGTGACACAAGTTTGTTAAATTCAAGAAAAAAATATCGAGTCTCCATACAAAATGTTTAGTCACGCGATCAATTTTCTATGGAGATTCGATATTTTCTTTCTCGAATTTAGCAAATTTGTGTTCTAGAAGTTGTTCGCTGTGACGTGTAGAACACCCTTAAGTATTACTACACCTTTCCGTTACACCTTGTATAGCAGGCCCCAAATAAAAGCTCGCCTGATAAGAATGAGCCCAATTCTCTTTCGTCTCATATCTATTTGGTCTAACTTATCTATAACAGTCTTTATTCTAGGCGTAAAAACATTGATAATTGTCAAAATAAACATGTCTAAGGCTCAGGGCAGAGAGAAGAAGAAAGAACGAGATATAGAGTGTGTGTGAGAGAGAGGCTTTATTTGCTTGTGCCACAAAAAAATAATAGTTAAACGTGCTTGGATACCGCAGATATTGATTGTCAGAATCATTTAGATGTTTTTCACTCACTTGTCGTTGTTAGCCATAAGCTCCCATCCCAATAAATATCGATATTTTACATCCCATAGTATCGTTGAAAATGAATGTAACCTTTATTGCAAAGCCAAAAGCATACACTTTAGCAGTAACAACAATTTTTCACCTTTTTACGATAAACGTGAAAGAAATTTTCCTGAATTGGGACGTGTTTTTATTATTAACATGACACGAAAGGGGTGAATTTTATGGATGTCGAGCGTTTTAGTCCAAGGTGAAGTGCTCAACCTACTTTGACATGCTTTTTTAGAGAATATAATTGAAATGATTTGATTGAGCGGTAGATAACACGTAACGAGTATATTGGCGAGACAGTAACTGGGAATACTCGGCCGCGCAAACAAATCATGGTTCTAGTGACTATCTCGCCTCGTCAAAATGTTGAACAAACCGAGTTCTCGGCCGAGGGTACTGTCTTGCCATTGTTCTTGTTAAGAGTAAATCAACCCATGAGAGGTAGGTAGTAGTACCAGAGTCTAGAAGAAAAAAATAGAGCTTAATGTTTGTTTGTGTATTTGACTGGCGATTATTTGTGAATATTCGATTCAATTGTCATGAAATGTAGTCAAATAGATCATTACATACATTCTATTCTACGTATACTTATGAATATATAGGTATGAGTGAATTTGATTAAAGGAGTTTTGAAGATTAATAGAGATCGCGAAGTCTCAGTTCATCGCGAACTATTGGAACTATAAATTATAATTTTGAATTGAATTATACTCGTAATAATTATTGTAATAAATTAGTCTACAGCTGGTTTAGCTCGGAATAATAATTATATAAACTAATATATTTTTCTATGTGGATGGGTAGGCATATTCTAAATAAATAAGTATAGAAATATAGTAGCGACAGTTAGGTAATTACGTTTATTCGTTATTCATAATGTCACAAGAAAGAATAAAAGAACACTTATTATAAACAACTTATTATACATTTTATGATACAAAAACACATGCTGAATATTCTACCGTGCTTGTATAATACTCAGTCTGTAAGACATGTTTTGCTTTCATTCTCCTTGTGAACAAATAATTATGTAGGCAACAAATGCTACTATATTTTTATACAGGGGCAAAGGACGCGTAGCCTTTTTAAGGCTTCTTCACGCCAGAAAGTTTCAGTAATTCGATATTGGAAGCCTATAAGTGGATTATAATTAGGTACCTACTGTTGATAGGTCTTTTTTTTGTATTATTAATGTAGTGTTTTGTTTTTTTTTTTGCTAAGACGACGCTGAAGCACTTTAGACTTTGGGCATTTGTATTGAGTTACCTAACCTACCTATACAGGGTTATACAGAAAGTGTATGCTAATCCGAAAAAAAACTCATGGTACTCATAATTATGAACAACTTTTACTATACGGAATCCCTTGTTGGTCCCGTAGTAAAAGTTGTTTATTACGATGAGTACTATGAGCCCTTTGCGGCTTAGCATAACTTTTCTTTATAACCCTGTACAGCCATTTCGGAGGCTTTCAGGCTTTCAGGTGGCCTAAAAACTCTGACATCAGGGCTCCTCCTCCGCTCCGGCTATATGAACCTAATCGCTGTCTCTTAAGCCTTAACACTTTTATTGTCTCAGTAGTAGGTACCTAAATAATAAATAATTTGTAAATTGGACTATAATTTTGAGATATTGACACTAACGTGAACTTTCTATCAACAATAATGACGACTCGTTATGAACGCTAGTTACGACAAAATAGAGAAATAAGGCGACGATGACGAAGAGCAATTTTAATTAATCTACTGGCATAGGCACTGAGCATTTCAAATGCTACCAGCACTATGCAGAAATAAACCAAAGGAAAGAATTTCAATTTTCAATTCGGGATCAGTCCTGAACCGAATGCCGTTCGTATTGAAACGTCAAAACAAACAACCTTTCGGCCTCGCTCCGCGAACCCCTTGTTGTTTTCTAATTAATTATCTTCCCCGTTAGCATTGAAAATAAAACAGAAAAGCGACTCGCTGACGTATGTTCTCAATTAAACTCGTACAGACATCAGACCTGGCGTGAACAAATACACTTTGTTTTGGTACTTAAATATTTATACAGAACTGACTGCGTGCTGCGGTTTTACTCGAAATTGTCCTGGAACCGTAAAATATTCCGGGATGAAAATAGCCTATATCTTAATCGAGTGTATAATGCATAAGCTACGAGTACTTTCCTGCCATGCAAATGTTTTCTAAATCCGTTTTCGCGTGATTGAATAACAAACATTCAAACAAACTTTTCCATTTATAATATTAGCAGGGCAGGATTTAGGTACCTACGTGATCAAATACATAAACTTTAGGTACACGAATAAACTCGAGTTTAATACTTCAGATTGAAAGTTAATTACGTTTTGATATTCACGAGGCGGGTGTGCCAATTGGAGTCGGAATTAACATGAACAGAGGTTTCAGGGGGATATAATACCATTTACGTAGAGTACTCCGTTCGCTTGTTTTTTGTCGGAATTGAAAATTTACTTTCTTGTTGAAATAAGACAAGAGCTTTGTCAATTAACGTAACGGGTTTTCGGTTTATTGTTCGTTTGACTTGTTTATGTTGAAGGTTATGAATTAATGTCGTTTAATTTACAGTAATATTATTAAAAAAAGATTTGAATTTTTGGATTTTTGTATGTTTGTAATGTATCGATTAAACTCAAAAACTACTGGACCGATTTCAAAAATTCTTTTACTATTAAAATACTACATTATCCCTGAGTAAAATAGGCTATATTTCATATCCGGGCAAAGCCGGGGCAGGTCGCTATTACTTAGATGCTTCGGTAATTGCTGTCAAGGATAGCTGTGTAGCCAAGGTTCCTAAGGGATTATATTATTACGTCTAGGATTAGTTTTATTACTAAAATGGTTTTCACTAGATGTCAATTTTATCCTACTAAAAGTCCTTTTCTATTATATAAACGCGAAAGTTTGTATGTTTGGACGTCTGTTACCTACTCAATCACTCAAAAACGGCTGACTGCGGATTTAGATGAAATTTGCTATGGAAGTAGCTTAAAGTTTATTTATTTATTTATTAAAACTATTTTGGTAACACCTTTTGGTTTACATTAACATTATAAGCATATAATTTACACTTTACTTGCCCGTAATTGCATATTTTGACACTAAAATTTACAGTGGGTTTAAATTATTGGAATTTATTTCTTATCAACGAAACCGACAACCGTATGAAATAAAATATTTATTGCCCAATCAACTGCAGGATGTGCAAGCCTTCGAAATCAGGTTCGCTGATCCATTTATACGTATACTACGTCACATAAATCCGTGACGATTTTTGATATATTC
This sequence comes from Alcis repandata, assembly GCA_949125135.1. Classification (NCBI taxonomy): domain Eukaryota; kingdom Metazoa; phylum Arthropoda; class Insecta; order Lepidoptera; family Geometridae; genus Alcis; species Alcis repandata. Next base: position 8,495,959 of record OX421239.1, on the reverse strand, counting down.
GAGCCAATTGAAATAACGGTGACAGTTCAGTGACTGGTGATCTGTCATGTTTATCGGTGAATGGTAGTTTTATTTATGCACTAGGATACAGAGCTATAAGGAAAGGGTATATGCTAAATGGAAAAAGGTCATCATAGTACTATGGGACCAACCAGGAATTCGCGAACAAAAAAAAACATACAGTCGAAGTCGGTTAAAAATAAGCTACTTATTCAATTACACTTGACTAAATGTATGGAACAGCTGATTTTTTTCTGTGAATTCTGGGTTGGTTTCATACTAAAAATTGTTCGTAATGATGAGTACCTACTATGTCATTGTATGAGCATTTTTCAACTTGGCATACCCTTTTTGTATAACTCTGTATGATTTCGTATAAACCGAGTAGCTAGCCTTGGATGACCCCGTGAAGTTTGTATCACCTAGAATTGAATTTCCTATTTTTCGGCTGTTTATTTGCGTTTTTATTAATTTATTTTTTTCTTAAACCTATTAGAGGCTGTGGTATTGAAGTTAACAAAGCAAAAAAATAATTATTCTCGTACCTATTCAAATCGGTCGGGCCATTTATGAGTTTTTACGAGACTAACGCACGGCGTATGATTTTTATGTCCAAGACAAGAAAAAGAAGAAAAAGATTACGCTAAGGTACGGAACATTAAAAATAATTAAGTATTGAGTATTAAATAAAGTATTGAGTATTGAGTATTGAGTACATTGACCTTGATCATAAAATAAATTGCCCTGAAGAGAGAGTAAGTCATTGTTTTACATTAGAGAGGAGTACTGTCACACTGCAAACATAAGGTAGATAATATTATATTAGTTTTCAATAGGTACCTATTTCCCGTGTTATCTGCATTTCTATACTTGTGTAACAATCCCGCATTGACGCAAATACGAGTACATGCACTGAACTCTCACTTTTGTTTGTTTTCTAAAGCCGGTGTGTATTTATTCTCTATTATAATGTATAAGTAGTCAATGTTGCTTTAGGAAGTGTAGAAACTAGGCATAAATAGGTTGTACTCGTAATAAAATATAAAGTTACTAGCTGACTCGACAGACGTTGTCCTGTCTAAAGCCATTGCGTCAATTCTATGTCAAATGTCAAAAGTTACATTAAAAAAGTTTACATTGTCCAAAGCGCTATAAGGTTTAAGTATTTTTAAATTTTCTAATTTTTCATGTTTTTTTACTATAAATTGAGATGTGAGCTATCCTATCTCCTAAGTTAGATCGAACTGCACCCGGTGTGCAAATTTGATTGAAATCGGTTACCTAAGTAGTTTAGGAGTCTATATAGCCGACAAACAACGTGACACGTAATATATATATATATATATTAAGATAAATAGGATTATCTAATGATAGGGATAATTTTAAAATAAAACTATTTTTATCATTTGATATAGTAGCAGATACCTATCCAAATGACGGTATAAAATATTTGTGATGTTTAATTCATTTAATTGCCAATTTCGATTCACAAAATGTTTAAACGGTCTTCTGCAGCTCTACGGTGTCTGCGTGACTTTAATTGCCGTAAATCCATTTTGAATTCATGACAATGACTTTAACACAAAGCCATAAGATTCAATTTAGTTAAAATATTCACCTTATGATTCATCCGTACGCAATGAGATGGCTTCGAGCTTCCGTAATTGCTGGAGCATTTGGCGTCGATGTAGTCAGACCGCAATGTGCAATTAAATTTAAATAAGCAATTACGTGGGATTCTATAGAATTGACGATGGTAAAGGTCACAGACAAAAGGATGGCAGTATAATGTGTTGAGTAGTTAAGGTAAGTTCGTAAGTCGTCTAAGCCTGACCTAAATATGGGGCTCATAATCATTGGTCCGGTCGTATCTGAATTTATAATTTTTGACCAAGCGATTCTTTACGTTTGATGGGAGAAATCGGCGATTGTGTTTGTATCTTTGTATGGTTGTCTGATGATCACTTGAGTATCATTATGAAATTTTCAGGTAAAAAGTTTCTTCTAGAATAAAAAGTTTGAATTTGATTAAAATTGGTCGAGGGGCTGTAAAGATACTAAAGTTGATATGTTTCAGTTCGACTGGTTTAGTAAAAGGACAAAAGTGGCCCGCTAGCGTACTGGTATTTGGTGAGCCAATATGGCCGCGGGTGGTATTGGAAAAAAAAACTTCCATAGCTCAAACATTAAAACCCTCTTCCAGCTTGCTTTTTAAAATTTGTAGTTAGTATCAATTCTGTTCGACGAACGAACCTGGACCCGATTAGCAGTTGACCGAGGCAGATGGCATAACGGGAGAGAGGCCTATACCCAGCAGTGGGATAGAGAGGGCTGTGGATGATGATGATGATGATGATCAATTCTGTAAGTTCCGAGATTATATTGGTATTTTACTTTGAAATACAGTTAGTAATGATATAGGAAAATTTATTAAATTTCTATTTATACCTCCATACAGGTATGGTTTCTGGTAACCCAAACTTTAGTTAATTCAGTTTTGAATCTTACAATCACAAAACAGAATATTTTCGATTCAGGTTTTTGTTCGGTATTCCTATTCAGTGCCTCTAATCAGTTGCAAAGCTTTGCATTCTATTTACATTAGATATGAGAGCCAGCCCTAGTATAAAACAGAGCCATCATACATTTGAATTTCAGAATGCACGAGCTGGTGTAAAAAGAACAGCACAACACATTTACATTTCAGAAAATACGAGTATCTAATACAGAATAAATTCTGATAATGCAAGACTTGAAGATGAAAATGTATGTGTGTTGTTCGTTGTGCAGTGTGAAATACTTTTGCTTTCTGAAGGTTATACTCGTAGGTTATAGGTTGATTACACGTGACTAGTACAGTGATGAGACAGTAAATGGGCACACTCGGTCGAGCAAACGAATCATGGTTCCATTGACAGTCTCGCCTCGTCAAAATGTTCATATAAATCGAGTACTCGGCCGAGAGCACTGTCGTCCACTGTACTAATAAGCAAAAGTGTGATTGGATACGATTGAGATATAAATTATGACAAAATTTACTAAGATCAACGCTATAAATATTCTTATTTCAAAAACCTAATCAGAGTTTACATCATGGACTGACCATAAACAATAATTGTGCACTTGCAAAGTTGCAACCAGAGTCTTTGGAACGCCACAAGCGAAAGGGTATTCGTATGAACACGGTATCAAGTGGCCATCTCGCTCGATTTTGCTACTAGTCGACCTCTCTCGTCAGTGAAAGTACCTGATGACATTGCAAGAGAAATGTTTACTTTAGTTATTACGTGCAATTTACACTAAAATGTGCTTTAAAACTACCTAAGTGGTAAAATACCCTCGGTACGAATTGTTTTAAACTTAGTAATTTGAGATTTTGACACGATGTCTCTAAAATTAATGAAACAAAAATGGATGTCTTAGAGATTCCTACAAATCTAGCCAAAAGTAAATAAATTAACGTTCCAATCGTGTTCTGTTTAGCAAATTAGCACTAAGTGACAGGTATTACAATTTTGACTCCGTCGAGCCAAGGATTGTTTTAATCATGTCAGAGGCTCCGAAAATTATTCCGTTTCCGCTAGGTAACTCTTTTGAACACTGAAACATGAAGGTAATAAAACCTTTCAAATTAGATTTGCACACGCCGCACGTATGAATGTAGGAAAATTTAATTAACGAGTAGCTAAGGTGCGTGCGTTTGTGTGGGAGTTAAATTTTCATTCGGCACCTTCTCTGTCTGTGTTTGATTCAACTCGTGCTTCTGTCATGGATTAAGAAAGAAGGTCAACTTTCAAGATATAATAAATTTTGATACTTAAAAAATACGTTACCTATTATCTTATATTTTAAAATGAATCGCTGTTTGTTTGGCTGGCTATAACGGCTGGACCAATTTCGCTAATTTTGATCTTGAAATATTTGTATAAGTTCAGGGAAGGTATAAAAGTAAAAAAAAAATATATATATAAAAGACAGCGGATGAAACCGCCGGGTGGCAGCTAGTGATATATAAATATACAAAATTGAAAGCAAATTGGAACTGTTGCTAAGCCAATTTATCCTCAATTCGTTGTCTTCATGTCTAAGGATCTTGTTGTAACGACTAAACCTGTCTTTAAATTCAAATAATTCCTCCAGGCGTTTCTAATGATTCTTCTTGGCCAGAGGATTGGCGTAGAGAAAAATAATCAAATTAGTACTCAGTAGATCCGTGAATGAGCCAAAATGGACGGTAATTGAACCTGTCTGTGAATTTCTCCAAGATATCTGGCAAACTAGTCACCTCGTCAAGTCTTCAACTTCAAGTTTTCCCGTGGAGAAAATATCGTGACTTTTTGCCATTAAGTTTTTCTATAATATCAAACATTTCCATATTAAGGTTCAGTACATGCTAATCCGTGGTAAAAGCCGTGGTAGCTCAGTGAGAGAACAGCCGCTTCGCATTCTTGTGGTGGCGGGTTCAAACCCCGACTCGTACCAATTAGTTCTTTGGGACTTATGTACGAATTTACATACTTTTCGGCTTTTCGGCTTTTCGGTGAAGGAAAACATCGTGAGGAAACCTGCATACGTCCGGAGAAGAAATTCAATGGCGTATGTGAATCCACCAACCCGCACTTGGCCAGCGTGGTGGAATACGGCCTAATCACCCTTCGAGGGTATAGGCCTGTGTATCCCAGCAGTGGGAGGATTAAAATGTTGCATATATGACATGCTAATCAAGCTATAAAGATTGCCGTCTTCTTTTAGTTATTTTTGCAGCTCAGACATACCGAAGTGGTCACAGCAGACTAAAGTTGACGTTCTGTCTTTTATTAGTCTGTGTCTAACAACACTATTATCTATTCCCTGTCACAGTGTTTGTTCTACTAGTTTAGGATTCGCTTTGTTAAATTGATGGCTCTGGATTATCTGTACCGTTCCAATAGTGTTTCCCTGTTATGTGCATTTACCTATAATTAATCTCTATCTATCTTAGTATAGTAGCTCAATTCAGTCAGCCAGTCAGTAATTTTTTTTGCAACCTGTTTGTATGAAAATCTAGTAACTTCCCGCGGTTTTACTTGCTACAAGAGCCTTCAAATTTCCGTAATAAGAAGTAAACTTTGTGTTGATTGAAGATATATTTTGCATACATACGAAATTTCGTATTTAGCATAGTTGAATGATTTCAGCGTGTACACTAATTATTATTTTTTTTTCTTTGACATTGCATTTATTGTGTTATCATTTATTCGTCTTTTTTTATTTTTGACATTCATTAAGTGTAAATTAATGTACAAATTTGAATAAATTATTTTGAATTTGAATTTGCGACTGGTTGGAAATACAAATGACAAACATACACTTGCACTTTATCAATTTCAAAATAGATCCTATTGTGATAGTGTGAAATGTGATTTTTAAATAGCTAGTTTGTATCGCTTGATGTTTATAGCTCTCAGCTCATCGACGTTTCCTGTCTCGGCCTAATATCCTCACTGAATGATATATTGATACGAGTACATTCGAGACGTAGGCTTCCCAACTTTACTGCTGGCACATAAAGTATGTTAGGTCTCGATCGAGCCCTATAAATCTTTCATCCCTTTTCAATCCCATCCTGTTGTTCGTGGTAAAATATCCCAAGTCTAGCACTCCTCTTCACTCAATCAATAGGAAAATTCGCCTGTAAAATTAGTGTGTGACAGTTGTGAAGCGTGTGACAGTTTTCTGAGAGTCATGAGGTAATTAACTCCTTCTGTTTACCGGTGACGTTTTCCTTTAAATAATGGCACGTTTGTTCTTGTTTTCAAAACTTCTTCAGTATTTCCACGTTATTTGAAACTACCTATATTGTAACTTTCAAATTCGTGAGTTGTATTCATAAAAAATGTAGTAAAAATATTCATAGGTATGTATGTATGTATTTGCGATAGGTCTCTTTCAGTAAATTAAAAATCTTATATATAAAATTCTCGTGTCACAATGTTCGTTCCCATACTCCTCCGAAACGGCTTGACCGATTTTTATGAAATTTTATATGCATAATTATTCAGTAGGTAGTCCTGAGAATCGGCTACTATCTATTTTTCATACCCCTAAGTGATAAGGGTTGTCCACCCCTAACATTTATTTTATTTTTCGGACAATTTTTTTATTTTTTATGATGTGGCTTATTTGCCATTAAAAAATACATACAACCCTAAATTTTCACCCTTCTATCACCAACCCCTATTTTTTAATAGTCACTAGAAATAATTTATATGGCAAAACAACGTTTGCCGGGTCAGCTAGTATATTTATAAATATTGTATTTAACATATGTAATTATTATGTATTAAAATGATTAATTTGCAACACATTGTTTCATTGTCAGTCATGTTTAGTTTATCCGGCCTGGTTAGAATACAAACTAACATACGTACAAACTAAGTTGTACTTGGATTAACTAAGTTTCCATGACTGAGCTTAACTTAGCGGGCCACCCTCAAGAGGTCAAATTACAATGAGTCGTAAACTTATTAGCTTGGTACTCGTATGGTACATATTAACTTAAAAGTGCCTAAGTATTTTTACGACGGTCATTTGCGTTCTACAACGGACGTTGTTGACCGTTTTGTTGCTCGCTAGTAACATTTTGCTTACATATAATATTACTACTAGTTACGCGCCGCGGTTTCATCCGCTATTCTACAGTTAATTTTTTCGAGATAAAAAGTAGCTTATTGGTTGATAATGTATTTAGGCTACCCTCAGCGGCCTCAGCAGCATGAGGGATCATACCCAATTTCATCCAAATCCGTTCAATAGCTTTTGCGTGTTTGAGAAACAAACCGTACAAATCGACGACCTGTTTGGCTCAGCGGTAGTATATCCGCCTTATAAGCCAGAGGTCCCGGGTTCATTTCCCGGCCGGGCAAATGTTTGAATGATAAATTTAAATATCTGTTCTGGGTCTGGGAGTTAGTTGTCCTTGTCTTTGTGTGTGTTCCATGCTTCCATGGCATCCCCGACAAAGGTTATTCAAGTGGAGTGAGTGTGAAACGTATTTGTTTTTTAACATACAAACTTTGACATTAATGTAGAAGGATATTCACTGTAGGAAAAAGATTTACTAAGACGATTTCATATGGAAATAAAACTAAGTTTTTGTCGTGTGTTTCGTTTAAATGAATTAACTAAAAAGGTTTTCAGAACTTCACATGATAGTTTATAACTTTAGAAATTACGGTTTTTTATTTCCAGTCAGAGGGATAATCGCGACCACCCGTGAGAATGCTGTTAACTTAAGTTGGCTATTATTTTTTTAATGCCTAACAACGTTCTAAAACACTAACATTAGCTAAGAGGAGCAATCTACATTTCATTTCAATGGCCAGTGAGAGGCTTTTGCGCAATTGCTTGTGTAATACAGGGATTCTTTGGTCGCTCGAGATTATTTCCGTTACTCTTGCTCTCACTACATTTCTGATGAGAGCGACAGTGACGGAGGTAATATCTCGCTCGCTAGAATGGGGGCCCAGTTCGGAGTATGATGTGAGATGCGTCTTTAAATCTTCTTGCGTTTCGGTCGGACTTTCTAAGCAAACATCTTCACAATGACATGTGATGCTATGACTAATACCCGGTGTCTGGTGGCACGCCTAAACGGACTATAATTTTATGGCCGGTAAGAGTTATTGGAAATGTTTTGATAATAATAGCGAAAATAGGTAGTGTTTTGATATACTGAGTGCAGCTAATGGTAATTTTGTTGAAGGAATGTGTAACAAGCTTAAAAATTAATTACATATTTTGTAAATTACTATTATATAATATTATTAATTACGTATGAACAAGAGGTGTTGGGATTTAAGTTTTGGCAATTTTTTTCTTGTTTATACCCGACGCGAATAGAAGGCGGAAATATACTAGAAATACATTTATAAACAGTTATTAGAAGATAAACTTCCACGAAGTAACGACTGATTCAATGTTGTTAATTATGGATTTTTGTCCATAAACTCAATAGAAATAGACTAATATGCACTTAGTTTACATCAGCATATATCACAATATACTTAGATGGTAACATAGGTAATTAAAAATAATATCCGCTGAATTTGTGATTTTGTATTTTAGAACTGCATAATTTGTATTTTTTTTAAATGTTATCCAGCATACGAATAGAATTCACTGCAGTCACTCTGGAAACCAGATTATGGCGAGAATAGCGCGTTATTTATAGATTTTAATGCCAGTACGATTTTAGCACGATTCGATTGGCGTTCATTGACTGGCTGTTATCCCTCGTTAACTTCTGAAATAGATTATTAAGGTATTGATCTCATTTTTATTTAAAAAATAGTTTTATAGAGGAAAGTTGGATGACATACACTTTTTCGTGAGCCGTTAAGCAAATGAAACGATTTGTGTTTCATAGAAAAAATGGCGATGAAACCCCTGAAACCAAAAACGAACCCTAATTATCATAAGCGTTTGTTTTCGTTCTCATTTGTTTTTCCTTATTTTCCAGATTTTTTTCAAATTAAATATACGTAAAGCACATTTTTTTTTTCGAATGATGACAGTGCCAAATTTTGTCATGTAGGTAATTAAATTAATAGCTGCGCGACAACTTAACATTTCGATACGCAAATAAGTTCTAAAATCATGTAATAATCTCAAAATTAGGCTCGTAATCAGCTCAAAATCAAGCAAACTCATCTAGTTTCACAATCAGACTCTCAGCACCCGGATGTGAAGAATATTCAAACAACGGTGGTACAAAGAATCTTCTTTTTGTGAAATACAACGGTTCTTTGCAATCCATGTTAGTTGAAGGCCAATGGGTACAGTGGGTACAACTCACTTTCTGAAATGAATTATCTAGGGATGTTAAAGACGATAAGAAAATACGAGAAAATGTATTAGGAAGATTTAGTATGGATATGAAAATATGAGACCAGATTTTTAGTGCAATTTACCTACTGCACCCTATACGCCCATTAAGTCGATTACTACGACTAGTATCGATCTCTTTCAGTGACCTTCATCAGGTGAGTTACAAACGTGACGTGCTCGCGGTTGCGTCTCGCCTGTCCCGTATTAATTATAACAAAACGTGTCAAATCCACGTAGTTTCCTTAGTAATATGTATATAATATGTAATATGTAATAATGTAATATACTTAAAAAAAAAACCTAAACGACACATTAAGGCAAATTAAATTGTTAAGAACATCGTGAAATACCTATTCCATTTCGTCATCATATAACCAGGATAGACCACATTATTAAACATGCGTGATTTCGATCAATATGACTCATACTCGGTACTGGTTAACCCAGACATATCTGACTACATTACAAGCTTTGATTATTATGATTGAAGAGAACAAGGTGTAACATTCGTGATGCTACTAAACAACATTCACGTGACGGTTATTGATTTATTACTGTTACTTTCGTAGATAGAACTAGCCAAAGACATAAATCAGGGGAGCGCACAACTAAACACGACGGCGAGTAATCCTATAGAAGTTCCTATCACAGCGCACGACGCCGGTGTCCGCTCGTATTTCATTACGGACAAGTGTGTTCCGCGAGTGAACTTCCATGTGGTTATGTTAGATATTTATAGCTTGGCTTTATAAGCTTTTCAATACATTGAGTAGCTTTGGTTTATGAAAGAAGTTTAGGTGATTTGGCTTCGAAGAAACTTACAATAATATTTGAAGGAAATTCCACGTCTCTCTATATACCTGCTTAAGTCTGGTTTTACTGTTTCACGACTAAAAGACTGAACTAGTCTTGAGTGATTCATCTTCTGTGGTAGAAGTGTGCATTGTAGATATGTACGTTGCATATAGAAATCCGGAAAACTATAAATGTGTGGAATATTATGGACTGAAGCTTGAAGATTTAGGTTGATCACAAAAATATCTTTGTTTTTCTTTAAAAAATAACGATATTGACTGTGGTTAAGGTTTTCGCAATTTTGCTTACTTAAAGCAGTAAACTCAAATCAATAAAACTGAAAACTAGTAGGTAGGTGAGAATCACAAACTGATAGTAGCAAACGTTTATTTTGCTATCACGAAATGTAGTAGTAAGAGGCACAGCACATCCGCGATGTGACCTCGTCGGAGCTAGTAATGGGGTTGTCGATAAAATCATATGTAGGTACTGAAATAGCGACAAAGTACGACTATATTCGCTCTAACTATGTAGTAAACTGGCTGATACTGGGTACTTCGACTGAAACTTGCGAGCAGAGACATATGCACAATATTTGATAAAGCTAGCGGTAAAGATAAAGAAGCATCCGAGAAAACTTTTTTATACATGTTTGTGTGCTGTGGATTGTTCATTGGTATTTTTTTGTGTACGTTCTCTGCGCGACGTCCACGTTGTTGGTCAGAACTGACGAGCCAGCATTGAAGAGTATTGATCTGTGTGATTCAATATGTACATGTTGTGTACGTAGGCGAAAGTAGAGGTGATCTTGGCGGCTTCATCTAAATCTAACGTAGTGCTCCATCTTACTCTCTACGTTTATCAGAGTGCGCTATAAAGAAAAATAAATGTGTCGATACCCATTTACCTATTGTGACAGCCCTACATTATTTGCGGTGACGGTTACTGAGGGGGGTAATTTAAACGGGGGGCGGGTAAAGGTCAGCCGGTTGCCTCACAGGTATGCCAGATGCTATGCGATCATCGTGAACCATACCGACGACCTCTGAATCTATCACAATTGTTTAACTATCTGTGTATTGCGAATATTGCAAAACAGATAATGAGCTAGGCTGTGATTGGATGAACTTTGAATGGCATTGTAAAGTTTCGTTTTGATAGTGCTTTTGTGATTTACCTTCGTTGTAGGTTAAGACCTTTTGACAAGGACTACAAATTAGATAATCAAAATAAATATGAATACCTTTTAGCGTTCAATAAAAGGAAGCTGCTAAGGGATCGAAGTGTCGATTTCAAAAAGGTTTTAGTTTTAACTTTATTTTAATGCCATTTACATATTCTTATTATTCTTAATTATATCTAAGGTATAAACATAGTGCTATGAATAAATTATAATATTACGTGGAAGAAAAATAAAAAATACCTAGAATACAATAATATCTACTTAACTACTAACTGGAAGTTGTGACATTATTGCGAGAATTTCTCACAAAATTTGCCGCAATATCTTTTGTTCTTATAAAATAAATAGAAAAAAAATTTTAAAGCACCTCATTAATTATGTACAAACGCCCTAACAGGATGGCTTGAACATTTTCATAATTATGCCTCCAGGTTATACGGGATAAGGGCGGTCAAAGCAACGGCAGAAAAGTACAAACGGCTTAAAAATAATACTTAGCTTTTATTATAGACATCCTGGAAGAAAACCTTACAAGTTTATCCAAGTAGGGCAACTTTATTATAAACTAAGTTTACTAGCGCCGCATGGTTTGGCTCTCCTGTAGGAACTGTTGATTTTTCCGCTATAAAAGTAAGCTAATATGTAACTCGGCTAATCTAGGCACTACACCAAATTTCACTCAAATCCGTTTAGTGTCTTTTTCCCGGATTGAAAAACAAACTTCTAATTATACTTTTTACTTAAATGTATAATATTTGGCAAAAGTAGGTAAGTAAGTAAATAAGCTAACTCGTTAAATGAAGAAATGCAGTAATGCATGCAGTAAATAAGAATGGTACAATATTTATTTCAAGCAAACAGTTATTGACAACGACATGTAAACTTGCGAATGTTAGCACTTGCAAAAGATGTAACTGATGCAAGCACGTAGTCAAAGGTTACCCACATTATGACGAATCTCACATCTGAACTTTCTACATTGACATAACAAACGTTACGTTTCTTACAAACGATTGCAATACTTACGCCTTCACTCATAAAGGCGTTATTTGAACAAATGTTAATTTCTATCAAACTGCTCTTAATAATCCACCAAAGCCCAATAAAATGGTACATAAAATCTGCGGATGCAATTCACGGTACGCTACCGTTGAATTTCGTCTCGTAATAAATGTAAGAAATCTTCGGCGAAATTTATGTAGTGTCCAAAAAATGGGGAAACTTTTACTGTCTTTGAAGACTCCAGTGAGTGGAAGAACGGCTCGGCGCAATGAATTTGTTAAATAAATTATCATCTCATTAATTTTCGTTTTTGTGTTAGAGTATGTTAAGGAATGACACTTTCGAGAAGTTTAAAGATGTGAACATGTATTTAGGTGACTTGACTCTGTTACGAAACGAACTCATCTATCGAAGTTGCACAAAGATTAGCTAATAAATTACACAGGTTGAGTTTTATTATTATTATTTAGTCAGTTCCGTCCCACTGTGTGGCAAAAGCCTCCATCTTCCTTTATCTTCTCAAAATTAACAGCTTTCTCGAGTTTTTTTTAGGTCATGTGTTGCCATCAAAAGCCAATTGTACAAAATCTTCAAATGATACTACGCTGTGATTGTGTCTATAAAAATACCTACGACGATAAAAGTCTTGCAGTTCCAGAAATCGCAATGAAACTTCCTCTTTGCGCTACACCGAGGGAATTGCAACTAAATTAAATAAATGTGAACAATTTTCTTGCCTTTAGAATCGACGAAAATGTTCTTAGAATTTGCCGGCGTATAGAAATGATTCTTTTATTTTGTAGTTTGGACTAGATTGAAAACTATTTCGCTGAAAAAGTACTTATAAAGCTTTTGTATATTAGTTATTGGTAATTACTACTACTTAATGAAATTCTAATTATCGGTAGGTTTAATAACTCTAAAAGATGTAAAATATGGCTAATTTCTTTAAGTTCGCATAAAATGTATTGTGTCTAAATATTAAATATATATTATGACGATAAATAATTTATTTATCTTGATTAAAACTGATCGGCACGAGGCTTAAATTCTTGAACAACAAATAATAATCATTGAAGTGAGTACTAAAGAAACAACAACTCAACATTTCCAGCAGTCAACATTGACAAATCCAATATGAAAATTCAAAAACAGAAAAAAATATCATTCAGTTCCAATAGCGAGCGTTTTTTCTAAGCTCCAGCACAAAGGCTTTGAGTGATTTCACATCTCCGGGGATTTTCAATTTAGAATTGATCGTAAGTAGAATGGGGTGGAGAGGGAAGATTGATAATTCGGATTTTCCCTCGTCCCATCGGTAACGGAGGCCGCACAAGTGAGCGATCGGGTACGATGGCTAATGATATACGCACAGAGTAGCCAGTGGGCGAACTCGCTTGCGGGTTTGCGACTCTTTGTGTGACTGACAAAAATCTGTGTAAAACACACTAATGTCTCACGTAGACCTAATCCGTTATCGGCCGAAGTAATAAAGCAAGAGTAGCCGAAGTATTAACATTAATTAAATTACTAGTAACTGTACATTGTTATGAGAACCTTTGCCTAAACAAACTCAACTGGGTTTTAAGGCAGTCTTTGTTTAGAAATATACTGTAATACTGTTATAAATAAATAAGTAAATAATAATGCTCTAGCGTTGTCGGCCGATCGATTTCAAACGTGTGAATTGGCCGATGGCGGTTGTAGTAGTGTATGCGCTCTCTGCTCTCTTTATTTTTCATACCTTGATTCGATCGGCCGAATCTAGCCGACGACGCCAGAGCACACTTCGGCCGACAACGGATTAGGTGTATTCGAGCCGTAAGAAAGTGCACTGATTTAGCAGTGGCTTTATTGTCTAACTGACTGGCAATTGATTTTTACTTTGAAATGTAAAGTAAGCTCTTGGTAACAAAATGAAGCCGAATCCGATTGCTAATTAGTCAGATAATTATGTTCAAGTGTTTTTTGGTTTTCGTATATCATTCAATAGGCATTGTATCGTATAGTCAACTTCATTTGAGACTTATCTAGGCGGGTATTATTATTTAAACTAATTTGTGATGTCACCGAATTAATTAATTAATTACCTAACAATATAGTGACAATTTTGTCACATTTTGTTAAAAGTATACGAGACTCAAGTAAAATAAAAACAAGCTAAAAACCCACGTCAGGTTTTTTCAATATAATATTCGTATTTTGTCGCATGTTGGTTTTTCTATGTGATAAAGGAATTTTTATTGTTTCCAATGTACTTATCGCTTGCCACTTCCTAAAAACATTTTAATTAAAATAAAACGATAACAAATGAAACGATCCAAATGGTTAGTTACAATGTGTCACTGTTGATAATTATGCAATTTATAAGAAATTCAAGTTTGGTGTTGATAATAAAATAATAAACAAGTTCTAAAAGAGACTAGAAATACTATTCTAAAACTAGATAAAAGAGAGGACAGATGTCATGACGTCATGACGTACAAGGAGGTAAGAACACTAGCACAAGACCACCAATCCAGGAAACTACTTTACCGACAAGAGCGATGCTCTTAAATGTTGAGAAAATTAACGACCTTACTTATAAACGATGCTTAGCTGTTGCTTAGATTAGCAAATGTCATTTAACTTGTGCGCAATACAAACATGTAGCGCGCAGCACTAACCAATGTCACTTAACTTTTAGAAAACGTCATAAGTAGCGCCCTAATAAAATAGGACAATAAACATTTCCCACCGCTTCCACTGTGTCAGCAGCTTATGGGCTCGACTGTCGCGTGTCATTTTTACGGATTCCCCCGGATTTATGTAAATTTGTTTTGTCAGCGGTTTACCTTGTTACACGAAAATCAAATCTGCCGCCAATATTGAATTTTTATAACGCTTTATCGATACCACCGCCTGTTTCATTTGCATCATGGCCAAACGTTATCTAATGAAATTTCATAATCGCCATCATTCGAAATGAAATGTTTATAGTCGCATAAAATTATAATATACTATACGAACCAGAACTGCTATGCACTATTAATATTCATAGGAGTTGGCACATTACTTGTGCAAGTTGCTCCGTACCTGTCAATGTAATTAAGGTGCTTCACACGGCACAATGTACTGACTAGCATCCAATCAGCACTGAGTACAGCCGACAAGCTATCATCATGAAGATTTGTGCTAGCCATTCGAATTGCAAAGCTCATCTCGGTTTCTCAATGGGACAATTGAAATTAGGCGTTGAATATCGCTCATGATTGGGTGCTATAACCGCAATGTATGTTCAGTGTAATCGAGAACAGCCTAGATAGGCTTTCGTCGTCGTCATAGATTTGAAGTGTTCCGGTTACATAAGAAGTTATTGTGAAACGCTTTGTGTGTGATGTGACCTTTTGATCTTTCTGGTATCTGCAAGCAATAGACGATACGGTGGGATTATGCAAAATTGTTTTGGTACCAGCCAAATTCATAATCAATTTAATTAGCTTATTACCCAAACAAATTGCGCCTTTAAGATTGTTTCCGTTCATAAGGAAAAAAGGTTGTATTCTTGTAGGTATTACATTTTATTTGATCCAAGCGATTATCTTTATTCTCACCACGCTTCCTTGACCTTTAATAACCGTGTACATTTTGTGTCACGGTATTAATATCGCCTTTTATTAATTCTCGTTCTCTGTCTACATAGCTTTATTGGTTCCTTTTTTTAATAACTGCTATTTTTGTATTGTTTCGTTACATTATTTTAATTTTAGGTTAGGTTAGTCTTACTTTTATTTTATGGTTTGGCAAATATTTTTATATTTTTACAATCTTTTGCGGCCTTTGTTATGATTTTGAAACAATCTTTTTCATTTATTCAACGAGTTGAGTACGCCTAGATTTAGTGTGAATTCTTTGCGATTATTGTGATAGAAAATTGGAAATAATCAAACCAAATTGTTCATCTTAGATTTTAACAGTCTTTTTAAAATTTTATTAATAAAGAACAAAATATTACTTTTCACTTTTTTACTATAATCAAGGATAGGATGTAATTTGTCAGGTTTGAGTGTTAGAAAACCTCGACTTTCATTACTAAATTAACAGTTGAAATTGGTTTATGGCCCAAATCAGTTTTTACAACCAGGTAACTGAATGTGACCTGTGTTTTCGAGCATGAAATTATATGCCCAGCACGCACGCACTCTTCAATTTGGATCGTTTTTTAATTTATTGTTGAGCGTGCCTGATTTACGCTCATATTTAGATGTCTAACGTTGATAAGTTGTTATAAATATGACCGGGTACGCTTGAGAGTGAAGTAGTTTCGAACTGGACCGATCATTGAGCTGTATAAAGGTCGATTCACACATATCAGTGAAGCCACAGTTCCGACACAGTACCAGCATAGTGCGAAATATTATTTCATACATTCTCTATGAACGCATTGAGAACACTGTGTCGTCACTGACACTGACAAGTGGGGATACGTTCATAGAGAATGTATGAAAGAATATTTCGCACTGTGCCGGTACTGTGTCGGAACTGTGTCGGAACTGTGGCTTCACTGATATGTGTGAATCGACCTTAAAAGTTGCTTAGAAATACGTAAGTAATAAAAGTGGTTCTGAGAACAACCTCGTCATAAAACAGTATTTTACATTTTTAGCTTGAAAAGTGATCCCAATTTCATGACTTGTAGAGTCTACAAAGCAGCGAAATGTCTCGCGAAATTGAGATTGATTTAAGATTGATGAGTTCTTTAAGCTGTGTCCGAAACTGGTTCAGGCTACGTATCAATTTTATTTAATTTCCAATATTTCAATCACATAAGCTAAAGTTATTCATGCTAGTTTCTACATAATAAAAATCTAGATTAGATCATCGAAATAAGAATAATAAGTTAATCAAAATAGAGCAAAATGAAAAAAGTAAAGAAGACCACTATGCGCAGCCGGAAAGAAAGAAATAGATAGACTTAGAAAATGAGAGATGGTACATGAGTCGTATTTTTTTTATGCCATAATATGTGATAAGCGATCACCGTAGTCTATGGATACCTGTAACACTAGAGGCGTCACAGATGCATTACCGACCTTTTAAGACTTTACAACACACACCCCACAGCCCTTTAGAAAAACCCAATAAGTAGGTAGTTGTAATAAGCTTAATAAAATCTGTGTACAGAATTATTCCAGCTAATTCAAACGTGATTCCTGATCCAGTTGAATTGATCCGAACACAATGCGACATAGAGTAGATAGACAGTGCTATAAGGACCTTAGCATTGATTCACGCCTTGATTGATGTCTCCTCGGCTGAGACGCAATCGCAATAGTAATCCGATCCAATTTACTGTGGAGAACGGTGTTTGAGTTAGGAACAAACGAGATAATAAGAACCGCACACGATGATAAAACTACTGAGGTTTACAATGACACAGTTCGGTAAAGTCCTGTGGTAGACTAAAATAGAGCAATGATTGGATGTGAAATGTGAAATGTTCATCATTGGTTGGTAGGTGCGTAAATAATTTTTCATTTCTTCTCTGAAAACCGAGATTGTGGAAAGAAACAACATGGTTTTAAAATCATTGATGACAATTTATCTGACTATACTCAGATAATCTTAACTCGTAAATTACGTGTCACGTTGTTTGTCCGCTATAGACTCCTAAACTACTTAACCGATTTCAATCAAATTTGCACACCGGGTGCAGTTCGATCTAACTTAGGAGATAGGATAGCTCACATCTCAATTTATAGTAAAAAACCTGAAAAATTAGAAAATTTAAAAATACTTAAATCATATAGCGCTTTGGACTATGTAAACTTTTTAACCGACTTCAAAAAAGGAGGAGGTTATCAATTCGACTGTATGTTTTTTTTATTTTTTATTTTTATATTTTATGTTTGTTACCTCCTAACTTTTGACTGGGTGAATCGATTTTGATGATTCTTTTTTATTAGAAAGCTGACGCTTCCCATTTGGTCCCATTTCAATTTAGTCCAGTTCTGATAATGGTATCCATGAGAAAACCATATAAGTCTTAAATTTGCATTAAGTAGGTACGTGCGCGACAAATAGATGAATAACAAAATAGTCGGTCTCTTGAAGTCGATTTTTGTTTTTTATTTTGTAAAAATAATGTTCTTGTTTAATGTAACTTTTGACATTTGACATAGAATTGACGCAATGGCTTTTGACAGAACAACGTCTGTTGAGTCAGCTAGTATTATATAAATTTGCGACTTTCTAGATTCATTTAAATCTAAGTAGTGAAAACACGCAGCTAGTAAAATGTAAATACGACTTAACATAGTTCCAATGTCGCCTACTATCGAACCTAGTGTTGATCATATCACTGCAGAGCTTGTTGATGGTCAATGATGTACACTCAATCCGGTTTAAATTATGCATGGATTTAATTTAAGCTATTTGAATTACAGATTTATAATATTACTAGCTGACTCGACAGACGTTGTCCTGTCAAAAGCCATTGCGTAACTATAGCAACCGTAGTATGTTGATGCTAACTTGTCAATTTATAGTAAAAATTATCAGTATATATATAATTTGCAATAAATTAAAATTGCGACTATAATTTGAGATTTAAACTACCTATCCTATCTCTCAAGTTGGATCGAACTGCACATGGTGTGCGAATTTTATTATAATCGGTTAAGTGGTTTAGGAGTCCATTGAGGACAAACATTGTGACACGAGATTTATATATATTAAGATGTAATGCATGTCTGAGAATGATGAGTACCTATCCATATAAAGCAATCAATTAGTCATCAATCTAAAGCGTTCAACACTAAACGATACCTAGTCGGTCAACAAATTAAATAATTAAATAACAGTCGGTCGCTGCAGAAATTAACAAACAAAATGCTTTGTTTTTCAACTGTTCGAACTCGTTAGCAATACAATTTCTATAACAATGTTGATTCAGAATTTCGATTGCCAAATTCGTAGCTTCGCAAAATTACAGACGAAGTTACAAATTAATAATTGCCTCGACAGACAGGCAGATGAATGCTGACCTTTGTCAATATTGATCCGGATTGGTATTACGAATGGACGTAGACCGTCTTTGATTTCCGATAAGTTGATAAGACAGGAGTTGTCATTTTGATATTGGCTACAGGATTATCATATCCATTCACAAAAATAGATCGACATTTATGCTGAGGGATGTCCGTTTTGACGCAAATGCTTTGATTTTTTTCTGTATGTGTTATATCTTTTCATCATCTTACTAAATTATATTCTAAGTGAATATAATTATTACCGTGTTAAATATGTTACTTTTTTCGGTCGAAGTTTCTTTCATATTTCCTCCTATCAACCAGCGTTACTCGTACATTGGGTTTCGTTGAATTGAAACAATATCTATTTTTATATTTCCACAAACCGGCACTAAGTTGCGACCGATTGTAATTCAACCGACCACATTATCGTGGGTAGTGGGCGTGAATGGACAGATAAACGGGTCCCGGGTACGGTTTGTTGAACAAATACTGCGTTTGTTTTTTTTCTCCATATTATTTTTGCGCTCTCTACATGTTAATAAAAGTTTTGGGGGAATAAGGATGGTCCTTGCAGATTTTCCTGAACGTATCCTTGTCGGTTACTGGAATGATATAAAAACAAAGTGATAATATAATAGGTATATCATGTACCTAATTTATCCAATCAAATTCCTGTCGATTATGTAGATTAATGAATATATTCTATATTTAGTCAAATACCCATCGAATAAATAATCCATTATTAAATATTTTGAGTGGATTATATAATTAGAAATAATGAAAATGTTTCAAGCTTACCTTGAACCACAACCATATTGGATAACCATAACCAAAACCATGGCCACAACAATTATGAGTATTTCATATTTATGTGATTTGACCTTATCTAGGTATTTCGCTTGACTAATGACCCAAATGAAATTCACTGCGTCATAGAGAAGCAGTTGTGTTAAAAATACCTCTAGTTAAAATCTATACCACTTCCATTTCTCAAACCAAAAGATCAGACAACACAACAACTTACACTGCACACTGTTATCTGTTTCTATTCAATTTTTTATCCTAAACGCATCGTTAATGCTGTTCGATAACCATTGTTCAGAAAGCGAACGTGATTGTCGGAATCAATCGAGATGCTGTCGATTGATGAGTCGTGATCGAGTATCTCACGCTGTTGACGGTTTTTATTAGCTGCGCTCTTACGCAACGGCTTAAAAGCTTTTTTGTGTTCCACTACTTCCACTGCTGCGTTATTTTGAGCTATTGTGTCAGCTGCATGCCACTAATCGTTAAAATCTTGGACGACTATCAGATAGTGGCTATCAGATTTGGTTGTTTTATCATTAGCATGTTCCTTCTGAATATTTTACTGTTAAGATAATTTTCGTGTCATATTTTCTTCTGCGTAGCGAGCGTGTAAGTTGTCGGTAAAGCAATTTTCAGCTTTCTCGGTTTTCTATAGTGAGAATAGTGACTCGACGTTTAACGTCTTCTCATTTCTATATTTGCTAAATTAGAAATTATTAAGTATACTGTATTGCTTATTGAATTAAAAAATTGAGTTCCAAAGATCGAGTGGCTAACCCTAGTGTAAAAGTTTTTCGGGCATCTGATGTTCTCTGACATTAATTGATCGCTGTTATACGGGCCCTGGCTGTCCTATTGAATTAATAGACCAGTAGTCAGTAAAACGCGGCCCTATTCTGGCTAATGAGATATTATCTCGGTCACTGTCGCTCTCATTAGAAATGTCGTGAGAGTGAAACTGACGGAAATAGTCTCGAGCGCCCAATAATCCCTGCAGTTATCTCAAACTGAGAAGATTTCAACATAACACTGAATCCCATTTCAATGGAATATGTTGGTATTTCGTACAATATTAAGAGCTTAACTCCTCTTAAGCCAATTAGTGCAAGAAACGACCTTGCTCGTCAATATAGCTAACGATCACCTTCAGCAAATTGATCACGATCCAATAAAGTAATTCAAGTTAAGTACAAAATAAACTGAATAGATACATCTTCTCACACGTAATAAAATGTATGATGTAATCTAAAAGCTATTGACATGAGGTCAGCTACCACTTGATGATAGCTTACTTATTAATAAAAAGGTAATAAAACAATCGGTATCAAGTTCAGCTTAGACTGTAAGGACGCCTGTAGATATTTCTATACAAGCAAAATTATTTAGTATTAACCATAGTACTCTTTTAACAAAAACGTAAAGTTTTGTAGAAGAATCAATTTTGTATTGTTACCTTAACCTAATATATTATTATTACGGTAAGCATCATTGTTTACCATCAGGCGAGATGGCGTTCAAGCGCAAGTCTATCAATGATTCATAGAATACAATAAAAACGACAAAGTTTTTACGAGATCATCTTTTACACAACTCACATTTTTTTCCTCATTAAATTACCTAAAACATGTACCAGTGCCATAAACTTTCATTGATAAAATTTTGTTTCATTTTCAGGTAAGAGGCGATGTAAACAACGTAAAAGACGACGAGAACAAGAAATTTCTTAAAACAACTTAAATATTTCACAAACATCGACGCTGACTTGGAAGCCTTTGGAATTACACAAAACTTGGAGTATTTCCAAAGCCGATTGTACAAGTAAGTGAACCTTGTATTGAGGGGCAATTTCATTCATTTTCGATGCTGAAATGGGTTTAGAAATTTCGTTTTCTCCTTGATTATTTTTTGTGGATTCTTACAATATCTCGGTAAAATAATAATCTTGATCATGGTATTAAAGCCCGAAAGTAAATTGGCACGAATGGTACATAATCACATTTATTAATCCTGTACGTCTCAAAAGGGTTATAGAAAAAGGGTATGCTACGCCAAATTAAGCTCATACTACTCATTACCATACCCATTCCATAAAATCCTATATATTCAGAATTTAAAAGCTGACTTAGTGTGGAAACATTAACAGCTAAATATATATATCAACTGATTCCAACTACATTTGAATGTAGCAAGACTTAAATATAACAACGATAGTTATAACAACTGCAGTAGATAAGAATACTGCTGTTACTAAACTAACGGTTGACAACACAACGTACTCGTATAAGTATTTGATTGTAATTCGAGATTCACCAGCAAATTCGTACGACAATCTATTCATTTACAATCAACAAATATGTAGAGCAACTGCAGTAGATGAAAGCATATTGCAGTTACTAAACGCACGGTTGATAACACAACGTTTAAGTATTTGATTGTAATTCGAGATTTACCTGCAAATTCGTACGGCAATCTATTCATTTACAAAACCATTTCCCATCCCACAATTCGGGCGTTCACAATCAAATACTGTAGTAGGGAACACCAAAACGCTCTCCGAGTTCCCATTTAATTGGAACAGCTCAGAATTAGAGGCAGGAATAATTGACAGTATTGTTTTGATTCTCGCTACCAATTTAGCGTATACGAAATCTGTCCAATTTGCTTACGACTTAGTGACCTAGATTTTCTCTATCCTACGTACGGATTTATTTCGTATTACGATAAATGTGAGATCATTTAAGGTATATTTGAAACGTCTTACTTCGAAAGAACTAACTTAAATGATTTATCATTATTGTTGTCATAAGCTTCCTATGAAATCGCTTTTCTACTTTTTTATCTTACTTTATCTACTCGTATATGACTCTTAGAGCCTGTCCAGATGAAGCGTTTTACGCGCGAGTGCACTCGCGCGTCTTGATTTCTATTCCGTCCAGATACCGCGTTTTACGCGCGTTTCTAAACTGGGAGGGATCCAGGGAAAAAGTGGTCGGTCTTCAAGCCCTGAATACTCTACGCTACGAGATCGTACAATTTATGTAGTACGCCGATTTCATTTAAATATAGAAGAGAACTAGTTATGTTTAGTGCTCGTCTCTGACAGTTTTACAAGATAGAAAATCTATTAAGCCATCAACCGCTGCGCAAATGATGATTAACGCTTTACAGATAAGTATATAAAAGCAATATACAAGCAATCTAAGGATATAAATTATAAATAATAAATAAATATTAAAGGAGTGTCCAAACTCTTGCAGCATTTGATGTTATCATAATTTCTTTAAATACCAAGTAGGTGTATAATAATCACATTAAAATAATTGTTATTTCAAAACTGAAGGATGAGACAGCATTGACCTCTCACGATATCTCAAAATAAAAGGTAACATTGTTGTAACCATTTAAAGCATCGAGATAAAGATTGAAAAAACGTAAATTTACTTCTGACAGGTTCACGATCACCTGATCTTTGAAAACTTTTAAAATTCGAATCTTTCGATAATCTCTCAAAGCTGACGAGTCATTGATAGATACTACTGAGATCCCTAAATCTGTAAACGAAGTTAAACGATTAAAGATTTACGATTCGACGAGTTTTCGGTCGTTAATTTCGCGGAAAGATAATCTTGTGACAAATTTTCGGCGCCCATAAAGTTATAGGCCGTAAAACGGTTTGGTTACGAGTTTCTAGTTTATTAAAGGGAAATAGTAGAGTAACAATTTCTCGTGACCTTCTCGTGACTAGGATGAAATTGGCATGGGGCATGCGTTTAATGGAACCACAACTTGCCTAGAATTACGTTGAGAACACAATGAGAGATCAGATTCTTTTGAGCATAAACCTTTAGTAATTTTTTAATCAAATCTGTACTTATTTAGGTCCAATTCTTTTATGTATCAATATTGCCCTAAACTAACTAAAGTTTGTTGGGACAATACCAGTGCTCTAAATCATTGTAAGTAATATATAAACACATAGTATATAATATATATAATATGATTGAAAGACAAAGTTTTGCGTTGAAAACAATACGCGAGACCATACAAAACAAGTGATAAAGACAGATGATACGTGGAACCAGTTTCTATAGATTGTAGGCAGCCCAGCTTACGCGAAGCTTATAAATAGGCATGTAGATACCTACAAATCTAGATACATTATACAACTACATAGTGAATGATTTTGTGTGTGTTTGTAATAATAGAATTATTGATGTAGGTACTATTTCACCACTGATGTAACGTTAGTTGATAAATTAAGTAATTATACAACATTTGGATTACACCATGTCTGTATAGGTATAACTGTGTTTGTATAATTTATTTAATTGGCACTTCGTTAAAGAAGAAAGCTTCATTGCTTATTGCTAATATAAGGCGAGAGTTATTTGATTTAATTTTAATATCCACCTAATTGGATTTCCTACTAGTTAGTTTAACGTTAAATATTTCTTATATTATTTTTAATATTTTGCATGTAATTGCTTATGGTAGAGATGTATTGCGCTTTTTAATATTGGAGCCCAAAACACAACACAGTTCGCTACGCTAACGAAGTTAGTTAATGCTATTTACTATTTTTATATTTGCCATATAACAGACTTTAATCAAGTGATGAACCACAACTTTATAGTCTTGGTTCATCACTTCATTAACCAACTTAACTTCATCAACACTATCTTCATTATTATTAACTTCTTATTTTAATCTATGATCTTGTTTTTTCATCGTTTCTTCTTATTTCAAGGTACATTTTGTGAATACAGAAAACTGGCCATTCAGTTTCTCTCTAGATTCAAGTGTGTACCCAGCTGTAATCTACCGTACCTTTCCCGACCGTTGTCGACCTCCGCCCTTGCCGGTCAAACAATTACCGCCGCGTCCTACATGTTGGACCCTGCATGTACGAAATTAACCCTTTTGCTACATTGTACAATCTCATTGTACAATATTATCTGTTGTACTCGCAACGTTGCCATGGTAACGATCCGCAGGTTCGAGCTTCTGGAATTATAATGCTTTTGTATAGAATTGTTCTTGTCGTACCGATGATTCAGTTGTTGGTTCAGGGTTAGGCGCTCTGTTGTACGAAATTGCTTAATTATTGTTGTTAATTTATTTGGCTTTGTTAGAAGAGAAATGGGGAGACTTTTGCTCAGAGTGTAGTTTCAAAGAAAGAACCCGTTGATGCTTCATTTTTCTGCTCACGTTCGCTATAGCTATACTACTATACTCGTAGCTACGTCTATAGCTTCGAGTATGATGGTTTACAACTATTACATTTTTGCTGAAGTCTTATCTAGTTTGAATCTAGAAAATTACCAAAATCTAGATGGCTCTCCAGTGAAATTCATTCAATACCTACTCTAATTATAGGCATAGCAACTCTCCAACGTGTAAAACAAAAACATCCAAAATCCCCATACAAAATAATCAAGCCTTCGAATTCACCCTTAACCATCGAATAATAGAGTCAATCTAGATTTACCTACTAAAAGTTTATCGCCGATTAGTTGTCATCCGGAATCTCCATTACCATAATATGCTGTTACATTAGCAGGCCAATAAATATCCCGAGAAACAGCCCCGAATCGATCCCCGAGGCGCTTGGCTATCGACCAATACAACGTCACAGTATCTGGCTATATCAGTGCTCAAGCTTTTAATGTTTATTAGCAAAATTGTAGGTTCTTTCAAACCACATCAAACAAAATCATAAATGAAAGCAACTTTGTGTTTATATCTGTATCTTTGTCTGTTTGTTAACTTTTGTCAACTAAACGGATGAAACGAAACTAAAGAAAACTATGACAACGGGGTCATAATTATGACAAGTTGGCAGGCAGTTACTAGTTGCATCTAGAAGAAGTACATATAATAAGATATCTTATTATAATTGTAAAAAAAATTATTAAAATACCGCAATATTGTGAATAATCATAGCGCTGTTTGAGTGTAAATAAAAAATAACCAATCAAGTAGCATGATTTTTAATTGCTACAAGTTATTATTTTAAATAAATATTTATTGCTGTCAATTCAGAGCTGTTGGTGTGGTTTTGTTTGGCGAACTAGCAGCATTTGTTGCCGTGCTTGTTGGTAGCCATACTGGGTGAATCTTCGTCACCGTCATCCATCGTCCCTTCACCGTACTGCACACGGCATAATAATGCCATTTGGTAAGGAAAACGCAATTTGGCATTACCAATATGTGGCAATTGACTGCCGAAGTTATGTGCTCACGGCATTGAGTGCTGTAATGTGTGCAATTCGAATAATTGCGCCGTTACGTACGGGTTCGATGGAGACTTTGGGGTGGTGGGTTACGGTTAC
Source organism: Alcis repandata (assembly GCA_949125135.1). Classification (NCBI taxonomy): domain Eukaryota; kingdom Metazoa; phylum Arthropoda; class Insecta; order Lepidoptera; family Geometridae; genus Alcis; species Alcis repandata. The sequence goes on along the minus strand of OX421239.1, from coordinate 8,469,959 downwards.
GATGCTTTATATTTCGTGTAAAATAAAACGTTTTACTATTCAGTTCATTTGCCATTATTTCATAGCTAGTGCAGCCTTTAATCATCCTACTGCTTCGATACCAGATCAACCCTCGAAGGATGATTGGGCCGTATGCCACCACGCTGGCCAAGTGCGAATTTGTTTCTAGAAAATTGAATGCATTCGAATTGAAAGGTTTCCATCGAGAATATACGTTGATAGCTTATGCGGACTTCGATTTTATATTTAAGGTAATACAAGTAAAGATGCAAATGTTGTTACTAAGAAGTATCTGACACAATATTATTTAACTAGCTTTAGGTAAGTATATTTATACTTAATCAAATTCAATTAAATAAATCTTCTTAAAAACGTTGCATGTTTATCACTTAATTATATCGTCTGGGAAATACATTGCACTATTTTATTCACGATTGTTACCATATGGCAGTGGGCAACATATGGGAATAAATTCCTAATCGTTGCCAGTGGTGATGGAACTGGTGGTGTGGTGGTGTAGAGTGAACTACTTTTTATATCAAGAAACCAATGATAAAACCCAGCATTACTAGCAAAATTAATACCCATAGTTACAGACGCTGCTGAGATCGTAAAACGAGGGCTTAATGTCGACCATAAATGACAATATGGACTTGTGTAAGGACGATAATTATTGCAGAGCGTAAATGGAAGAATCGATCTGTAAATAGTTTTCTTATAAAATATCTTCGACAGCACTAGTAACAGTTTTGCTCGTTTTATTACGATTGTAGTTTTTCTTTCGAAAAATAATTTTCTAATTTTGCAAAGCTAATAGAAGTTAGTTCATTTTGTAAAACTTGAAAACATGTGTAGCGGTAGAAGACGACCTAAGAAAGTATTGATAAACCGCGGGAAAGATGACGTGCATAAAAGGGATTGAATCCAGATATGACAAATGATAGGGATGAATAGAGGAAACGTACATACTTGACCAACTCTTCATAAGAGGGAAAAGGGTAGGGACGTAATGATGACGCGTTTGAAAAAAAGTACTCTATCTTTTTGTCTCTCTTTTATTACAAGTACCTAGGCAAACATGTAATAAGTTAATTATAAAATATTTTTAAAAACAAGCTTTTATTAACATTAAAAAGCAATGTTGTCGGAGCTACACACGTATACCAAATTTCAGCTCAATTGGACATAGGAAAGTGGTTCAAAATTGATTTGGGAGATTCCACCCGAACAAACATACTAGTTAGATAACATAGTTACATACATTGCAAGCTAAACAAAAGCTTTTAAAATGGAGTCGTCTCCAAAACAAACTTGACAGCCAAAACTAGTCTAACTGAGCCTAACTATTTTTGATTTAATGCCGATCAAGTCCAGGTCAATCAACTCTAATATCTAGGTATAACAAATAAACGTAATAAAAACTGAAACCCGTATAGCATTGCCAACTGATTAGCATATTCTTATCTCTCCTAATTACATACAGCCACGAGTAATTTACACACGTGCACTCGTCTTTAGCAACAGGGTCGCTCTTTTAATCTACCTATTTTCTGCATTAGGGTAAGACTTCACTGGTATTCAGTATTTTTTGTCGTATTACAAAATAATGGTAGATTTTTTGTATTTGTTCAAGGTAGAGTAAATAAAGCAACAAGTGTAATGTACGAAGTTATTTTAAAGTACAAAATATAATATTATTTCCAATTGTTATTGGATGATACTACTTGGAAAATAATTTATCAGACTTTTTAGTCTTGGTAACTTGGATTTTAGATTCCGGACAGGACTGCGTTAGCCTTAGGCTCGTAGGACCCGCTGAAACGCCAAATCTAGCACGGAATTGACCAAGTTGCGCTTTTATCCAGTGACCCTATTCCCGCGATTGAGATATATTTATCTTGGTCATTTCGCTCTCATTAGGAAATGTCATGACACTCAGAACAGAGAGAATGAACGAGATAATCTCGAGCGCTCAGGAATAGCATGCCAAAGCTTGTTTGGAATTTTAAATAACTCTTACGATATAAAAACTAATTATACGTTGTGATCGTACTACAGTCGCAACTCTGGTGTGATCGCATCCTTATGCATTTATTTTCCGCTTTAAGAGTCTAGTTAAACCAGCCAAGAAAATTACATGCCAACACTAAACTGTCACTTCTACTACATTTGCATAGGAGTCTACCAATTATGTATGTTTTAAAGTCTTTATGCAACTAAAGGTGCTTGTACCAGCGTTGTAAGCAATCAAATGCAAGAACAAGTTCTGTTCCGATCCGATGCTTTTTTAGTTTTAGGGCAAAGAATATTCAGTAGTTATTGGTCATCGTATTTATTCCATTGGAATTAAATATAGATTTGTTGCACACCAAACAAATTACAAGAAAACTAAGAGAGTACTAAACTTTAAAGAGAACTAAGACCAAGTTGCGTAGTAGTTACATTTGATAGCACATTTTGGTGGATCTTATCGTCTAAAGCGATTTATGATATTTATAGGCTGACATTTGTAACAACGTCTTATTACTTAGATTTGAGAAACTTTTATTTGACTAGCAATTTACGATAATTACTTGGTTTATTATTGAATTATTTTTCGATGTCTATTTGGGCTGAAATTAGTTTCCTGTGTAAACTCCAATACAATAAAAGCTTGTTTATATTTTCGTCATTATCAATCAAATATTGTTGCATCTTGTTAATATTTAATTTTTAGCGAGATCGTAGATATTCAATTTTTATTTAATACTATCGTTAATTTTAGTTTCAAAATTAATTAGTGATGTCATTGTTCATGCACTCTTTCTTATTTAAGGGCTTGGAAAAGTAAAGTGTAATTGGCAAAAATGTTTGTATAATTATAATTAGGGCTAGTTGGAAATACGAATGAAAGTGAGGCGCTTTCAATTAGGTAAAAAGCGTGACTAAGGTGATAATGGAAATTTTAATCTGTTAAATTCACTTTCTACAATGCACGGAACTCACTAACTCTGCTATGATTGCCTACTCTATTATTTGATGTTTGTTTTTGTTAAAATTTGATTGCTTTTCAAAAGCTTTTATTTAACATGCAATGTGTGTAATGTAACTTTGTTTGTTCGGGTGGAATCTTGCGACTCAATTTTGAACCATTTCCTGATTGCCGATTGAGCTGAGGTTACGTGTGCAACTTGTTTTTAAAAATGTTTATAAAATTAATTTGACTTGTTTTTTTTATTATATTTGATCGTAGTTTCTGTTCTTTTAAAAAAGTTTTTGTAAAACTTACCATCTTATGGTTTACCTTCGTTCGGGTTTTCCACCGAAATATAATCTGGGCTGCTTCAAATGAGGGTGAATTGTATAGAGTCCTCAAAGGTAAACGCACAGAAGATGCTCTGGGTTTTGAAGGTGTCCGTAGGAGGTGGTGACTTAAGATCAGCTGGCCCGTCGTTTGTTTGCCACTTATATCATACAAAGTTGTAGAACATACATACACTTGTAAATGTGTAACGAGCTATCCACCGGTATTTCCGAATAATTACAACGTTGAGTTCTTCAAAAGGGCTGTTAATAGAGTCTTAAAGGTCGGCAGCGTATCCGTGACGCCTCCGATGTTACAGTGTCAGGTATCCAGGCGACGGTGATCGCTTACCATCAGGCAGCCCGTTTGCTTGTTTGCCATCTTGCCTATGGTATAAAAAAGCAACATACAGTCGAATTGAGAACCGTCCCATTTTTGGAATTCGGTTAAAAAAGAACACATTGTCTTGAAATATAATTATTAGGTATAGCTATAGCAATGATTTGATCCAAATAATTTATCTACTTTTTAAATTTACCCTTGTATTTAAACAAGGACAAACAAAAAACAAGCTTGTCTTTCGTCATGATTAATCATCAGATACCTTTTCGGAGACGCTTCAATAAATCCAGCCACAATTGGAAAGTATTACAGCACAGATGACACACAGAGACAAGGCTCTCGTAATTAACAATGATTCACGCGGCTTATATCCCACGCCTCGATATTGTAATAGTTAAGTAACTGCATTCTTCATGTGTGCCGTTTGGGTTGTTAGCTAGTTTTTACTGGTTTTACGGATACCGTTAACGTACTTTTAATAATCTTAGTCTGACGTTAATATATCTACAATAGTGAATACATTTGCTTTCATATTGAGAGGTAATTTGGAAAATAAATAAAAACAAATCAGGGGATACAGTTGGGGTTGTAGGTCCATATAGATAAAGATATCTATCTGTCCAACTGTCTGACTGTATAATTTTCAATTTTAATTAAACCATTCTGTAGTTAAAAGTTCAAATAAATATACATAAAATACACTTAAAATATGTTTTTATCTTGTGTACTAATTACTATTTAATACTATTTTTTTTTCTTACTACCTTTGCGTTTTCACGTAAAACACAGCCGTGTCTACATTAAAAAACTGTATTATATATAAAAGGCATATAATAATACATTTTTACGACTATGGCATACAATTATGCAAAAAACTGATTCCTTCTGTATAACAAGCTTCTCTTTTACAATCCTTTCCATATAAACAGCAATACAATAAAATTAATAGCACTTCAGGACAGCATCGCGTGGATTCCATCGCCTACCACTCACACTCACTCACTTACATGTAAGGAATAACTACATACTTACCATGTTGCATAATGCCGATACATACTTGTATTAATCATTAAACTTTATGATGCGAGGTTTGATTAAGTATGCGTTATAGAATTATGAATATCTGAGTTAGACATTGTTTGAAACGCACAGTTGGTTTTTGCGATGACTTTTTTTGATCAGGAATAAAAAAAATCAAGAAAAAACTTGGAAAAAAGTTAGTTAGCCAATAAGTACATATAGACCAAAGATACCATGCATGAACCATTGAACTATTATTACTGTAGTAATTATATCTCGATGGCATGAACACAATATTTCGAACTAAAGTTAAAACAGATATTTCAAAATTGTGTGTGTGAAATAGATATTTTGTATTTTCAATCGTAAGGTCATTATTATTTATCAGCTTGATTTATTTTATCAATAAAATCGTCGATTTTAACTAAATAATGAACATTTTGTAGGGTAATCTAATCTGATCAAAGTTTGCGAATTAGACAATTCTGCGAAAAACGATTAATCGAAGTATTCATAAATTATAAACTGGCGTAGATAGATAGTAACGGTTTAGATTAATTTTACAATCAAAAACGCTATCTTAATTAAAAGGTCATTCAAAGTACTTTATACACAATATTGAGTATCATAAAACAAATTTCTACGGGTTTTAGATGTCACGTTAACTATTGCTTAGACATTAAAACAAGTTTGTTTAATACTATCTTAAGTAATTAAATCAAGTATCTAAGAAAACCACAAAACAACTAGTTTCCTAGTAAATGAAGCCATTTAGCGTCGACACACATCATTACGTAGATAGCATAACAGTGAAAAAAACCTTCAATTTAACCATCGACTTGAAGTAAGTTACGAGCTCGCAGACAATCTAGCTAATGTCACCTCTCGAGGTCACACATTATGTGGAGGGTTCTGTCACAGAGTAAGAACATAATCGTACCAGCAGACTAAGCTTGGGCTGTGGACTAAGGTAATCGTTTGGTTTTTTTTTAAGTTTACCTACTCCTGCAAAGCTGACCTTGTGACAGGAAGAATTTGCCTTTTCAATGGTCTTAATTCGTGAGTAAGAGATAAACTTAATCATAATTATTCTGGCTTTGACACATCTACGCGTGGATAAAAACGGAGGAAATACTGTTTCTTCCTGCCGAGTTGTAAGTTTGTCCTAAGTTTGAAAAAAACTTAAGAAAAGCAAAAATGACACAGGATCATCTTTTATCCCTATTATTGTAGGTCACGTGCGACATCGTTGCGCTAATTAAATCGATTTGTAAATGGAAAAAAATATTCAGGTAAATTATTCTGGTATTTTTTGGAACTACTAAAAATCCAAAAAGCATCATACTGGCATATGACATGTGTCAATACTATTTACTTTAACATACCAGGCTGTTCTTTCTACTCAGGAAGTTGAAGTGCATCTTAGATTTATATAAAAAAAAAACTTGTTTTTGTTGAAACCAAGTACCTTTTTCAAATTTAATTTCTTCAAGGATTATGTTTTAATATACAGTTTAGAACTTTTAAATATTTTTTGTATGCTAATGACTGACGAGACGATCAAATTGCTCGCATGATGTTTAACTACACGTTTTCCCATAACCATAAATAATACCTACGTCATAAAAAATGCCATACGCCATGGCGTTTGTCATAAATATTGGCTATCAGTAAAACTCTTATTTCTTAGTTACTTTTTTATGATGTTTTTAATTGCATCTTAAAGTTATATCCCTGTGCAGTAGTTTACTGTGGCTCGGTATTGTAGTCCTAATGGAAACGCCATGTGCGCACCGTATTGTCCAAGTGCTTACTAGGTCAAGTGTGGCCCGACCTGAAATGTGTCTTCACCTGACGCCCATTCAGGGATTTTTGGGTCGCATTATACGTAATCTGAAGTACGGCCCTGTTTGGAAAGTCTACTGAAATGGTTTTCGGTTCTTACATAAATTTAATGAGAGAAGATGATTTCGTGCATCCACTCTTTTAATATTGTAAGTACCTACCTTACGTTATTTACATAAGATTTTAAAAAGAAGAAAAAAAGAGAATTCTAAGTCTTTTAGAATTAGAAAAATATTTTGTTCCTCTGCCAATGATTATACAAAGTAGTGAATGAAAACGCTGTTGGAAAACTTAGCACGGGCTGAAGAGGAGATAACCACTAAGCGGAAGAAGTTTTATACTGACCGAACCGACAACAAAAAATATCTGTACCTAAGTAAGTAAAACTATAATTATATATTCTTTAGAGTGTTGGTCTAATTAAAGTAATCAAAACAACAGCAGTAGCGCGAATTAAAATCAACTTTATTTTACTTCTACTTCATCTACTTTATTTTTAATTAGTTTAATCATAATATGGGTGTATTAATCTGGAATAAAAGGTTAATTTCATTTAATTTATGTAGATACATTTTGGAGATACAACATACATTACGTATGTACAAGTAGGTACATTCTCGTATGAACATGCATGTCATACTTACAGTCTACTTACATAAAACAAACTAGCTCTACACGCAGACACTCCGTAGACCCCTTCTTCTTGAGCATGCAGTAATCGCTCGGTACACTTCCACGCCATGTTTATGTATGCCATGAGTAGATGCTTAACCTCGCAGATGGATAATCCAACTAATGCCATCTCTCGAGGAGTGGAAGCGCAGAGGAGGAAAGAAAAGATCAACACAACACAAAATAACAATAAATATATATAATAATGCCAGAGGTCTTCAGGCGGCCTAAAACAGTAGCTACTTGCTTTGAATGAATTTATTTACTTTTTTGAAAAATGATACTTTACTGACATTACTGAACGAAAATAAAGAAGAGACAAGAGAGAGAAAAAAGAGATAAGAGAAGGAGAGAGATAAGAGAGGCAAAGGAAGTTTTTTTCTCTAAATGTATTTTAAGGTCGCTTATCATTTCACGATAGTCAGAAATCAGAAATATTTATTAACCTTAAAAAAATGAAATGTAACAGGGAAGTCACGTTTACAAAGAAAAGTTTTGTGCGGAAATATTTACTACATTTTATATAGAGTTGTCCCTCTTCTATTTTCTAACCTGTCATTGAGGGCTCTTTCAGATTATGGCACTAATGGAAACGCCATGTGCAGTGTTCGGCGTATTGTTCGAGTTACTGGGTCAAGTATGGCTCGATTATAAAGATAGCACTCGGACTTGGGTGAAAAAGGTGAATCTGGAATTGAACGTACAATTAAAATAGGGGAAATAGGGGGTTCCGTAGCCACGATGGTTTTTATAACGTGGATTATTAAAATTGTGGCAGACAAAATTAAGTAAAAGAGAAAACGTTTTTTTCCGTTTTTGTACACAAGCTATGGCTAATAGTGCGATAGCATAGGTTAATTAATAATTAATAAGAAAATTATAAGCCATGGTCAAATCGTGTATTCCACGTTACCAATGTGTCGTGCGTGACGTGACCATCCTATGGTCCGAAATATTATAAAATTTAATTGAGTTTAATACAATACATGTTTTTTATAATTATGAACTTTGACAAAATATCAGTTCTAATCCCTAATTTTCTATTACTACTCTTACTTAATTTTTCTGCTACAACGTTCTTAAGCTTCATATTTTTAGCGATTTGTTTAATTTTTTCAGTCTGCGAAATAAGTCTTCTGGCAATACGTGTGACGTTTGAAATTGCCCGAGTGTGTTTAATGTTTGTGTCTTGTACATAATATCGTTGGAAAAACTCGTCTCGTAAGCTGTTGACAAAAGAGTTTGACAAATTACAGCATTATGTCTCAATAACTCAATGTGTGCTTTGTTTTTACGAACTCTTTGAAGCTAAATCTTTACTGTTCTGTACTTTATCTTACTTGACCCATACTTATTCGTGTTTGTAATTTTAGTGGCCTAAATCTTTAAGATTGTGCCGGAGAAATTACGAGTAGTAGGCATACAATTAAATTATGGTGATATACGATACTTGCTTTACAGATAACCAATAATACGTTAGGCAGAAGATCGGCGCCAGAATTATTGTATGGTGTTTTAATGAGTTCGTGCTCTCTCTGAGTATCTGGGATTTCCAAGATTCAAAATATCTTAATTTTTGTTTTTATACTAGGTTCATACTAACCTTAATCTTTACAAAGTTAGTAATATTACTCATCTATTGTTTTTTTGATTGCTTTATCATCAATGATTTAGCATCCTATTTAATTTCACAGATTCCTATGACCTCTTAAAGAGAAGGTCATTAAACTGGCTCGTGGTAAGTACGTCGTGTGTTTAGTGGTTTTAGCACCTAGAACGGTAACCGTTCTTGTAACTTTAACGCGTTGTTAGGCAAAGTTTCGCAACTAATAAGTGTCAAAGAGGGCACCGAGTGAGGTTTGCTTTTGATGGCAAAATGTTTGCTTTGAGTGACTCGAGTTTTACGTGTGACTGTTGAGAAGTTTAAACGTAGTTTGTGAATGTACTCATTTTGCTTATTAATTCTCGCACTACTAACGATAAAACCGATGTCTTTTGGTGTGAATAATAAACAGATTATCTATCTATCTCTATAAGACTTTTCAGAGTGAGTGTACATCACAGGGATGAATCTAGGGTGATTTTGTCCTTAAAAAAAATTGATATTTATATCACGCAGCGTGTTATTGTAATAAACTTGACGAATTATGGTTAATAGTTATAGGTTATTCAAGCATTGGTACTCAAGACGAATTATTGATTCGAATACCCTGATATGTAACAAAAGGTATCAATCAAAATATTCATACCTTCAAATTCTAATTAATCAAAATCCATGAGAAAAGGTTTGATCGATACGTCGTTGACCCATCTCGTCGCAGAATAGTTAAGTTAAATCAATCGAAATCGATCTACGAAAGATTTTACAATTAAGATTTTTTTTATTTTGTGTTAGGTACTCAACGCAACACTTGTATCGATTCAAATGTGAGCGAAATAGCAAAGAAAACCTCAATATCGATAGAAGTGACGTGAACAGAAATGCAAATGCCCCCAGAAACGTACGTGACTGTAAATAAGGGTGTACCGAAGGGGGTGAGAATTACGAGAGCTCTCGTAATAGAACCCCAGTGGCTGCGTTATTTGTTTAACGCAGGAATGGTAAAATTGGTTTTTTGGATACGGAAAAAGGCGCGTCTTTTTTGACGGTTTGTGTATTACGGTCCGATGATTGTTCCATCCATGCCAAATGAGTCTAAGTTGATTGTAGACCGGTTAGATAGATAGATAGAAAAACTCTTTGGATCAGGATCTTTTTTTTATCTCTTTCTCTCTTCTCTTTAGATCAGGAGTTGACTGCTTAGAAACTAGACAAGAACATGCAACAGCAGCTGATTAGTACAGAACAGTCGTAACAAAGTGAACAAAACCTATTGAAGTTCAAAGTTGTGTTATGGTACGTAGTAACAGAAATAGTCAAATTATAGGTGCAACACTTACACGAACAGACTACCTACAGTTCTTGTACCTACGAGTATATCAAGAGTACTGCGACAGGCAAAACTAACATTTAGTCTTAACGTTTGTTGACCAAGAGTAGTTACCATCTACTATTCGTTTTTATTCTGTATTAGCACTTGTATTTATTCTGTGGTAGGTACCTACCTAGTGAATGCGAAGAGGCATTGAAATAATTATAAACTGTACGCAGATGCAGTAGAATTTCATGATACAAAGTCTTGATATGTACAGTTTGTTACCTTTAATAACCCAGGATCCAGTATCGCTGCAGCATCCGACTTCTCATCTCATGTTCGGCTGGGAGCTGAACACATTTAACGCAATAATGCGTTTTGCAATCCTAGGCCGAATTTCCCGGCGTTGGAAATTCAGTTACGGAAGCACACCGGCAGTCCTGGCTGATATACTGACCTCCAGCTAAAGACTACCTCTTATAGATACCTCCTAAAGATTAACATAAGTTTGATTAATTGACGTTTTCGCACCTTAAGTACTCAATCGATCCGCATGAAATTTTGCACAGGCACACGTGGTTTCAGCTTTCAGGGGTACAGAAAAAGATACATGCATCATCATCACCAATTTTCATCAATGCACAGGCGAGCGATGAGGTACAGGTACAGCTAGTCGAGAATATAATTGTACTTTGGCCGATGCGTGATGCACTTCGATTGTCTTGAGTACGGAATTCATAGATGGTAATCTATGCCTTCTGTAGAATGCGACACAGTTAAGCAGTCCATAGCCGTTCCCCAGAATATGTGATAGTTCTTACCCGCGTAAATGGCTTGTCCGATGAACAACGTTCGTATTCGCAATTACGCATTCAAGTCGCAAGTATTCTTTCTTGTAAACGTTTTAGCATGTTTTTTTACTTTCTTCTTCTTACGGGATCAGTGAGTTGGGAAGTATGTATAGTCTAGCCCTTTTGTATTTTTGGGCCATATGAAATCAAAAGCTTTGACTTTAAGTGGTATCTTTTAGAACATGCACTTCATATTCATAAGTAGAAAGATGTATAAGCTATTAATTTTTTACACCATCAAATGCTTAAATAAGTTTTAATTTGGCTAACAGTAGCGCTCATTTGTAAACGAAACTGACCAGGATAGCCAGTTGATTAACATAGATGGTCAAATAATTGTCTATTAGTGTTGCCATGCAACCGCTACATAATACCTAGCAGTATAGTTCACTATACCAAATCTTGATTGCTCTAGAAAAGAAAACCACCAGTTCTCTCACAATCTTAACAGTTATGACTTCTCTAGTGCCAGCACAGAACATTCTAGATAATCCACGAATCAGTAATAAAAAAGCACTATCAGTAACCAGTTGTTTCAAAATTCATGGCAGCCAGATAGTGCGATACGTCGTCCGCGACATAAAGTCGTCAGGTTTATCGTAGACGTATTGCGACAGTAAAGTGACAGGCATCAAATAGCACTTCGAGAACGTAGAAGCAGTATTGGATCTTCATACAAGTGGAATCAGAAGACTAATGTGTTAAAATGGTGATTTGAATAGTGAAAAAGTCTTAAATAAGACTTATTATAATCAAATCAGTTTCTGTACCGTGAAAATAGCTCGAGAGCTCGATCTCTTTTAGATATTATTGGTTGTATTTTAGTAATTGTTAGTAGAAAACATCACGATCTTGAATTTATAAGAATCAAAACACACGTTAGTATTAAATCTAAAATTTTGTATTGTGGAATCAAATTTAGACTGCGATATTGAGATATTTTAGTGCCAGTAATTTACTTTAAATATAGGAGTAAATCGTTTTTGTTATAGATACAAATTTCTCACTTCAAAGGCATTTGTCAAAATTGTGTTCTGAATGTGGCTTGGTATAAACAAGTAAATATTTACTGAGTGCTATGCTTGTAGCGGGCATCAGAACTGACACCTAGTTCATTTCAAAAATGCAGTCGGTTTGCGATGCGCTATTTAAACGACTGTCAACGTTGTCAACCCATCGCACACTGGATGTGCGATGTTTCACTTCATATTTCTGTCACAATTCTAAAATAGAACCTTATTTCTGGGCTATAGAATATATATTTTTATGCTAATGCCCTTTTGCCAGAAACGTTTGCGTATGGGTGTTTTCACCGTTACATTGATTAGCATAAGCGTTGTTTGTTTATCGAAATTTGACAGATTGGTGTGATATATCAGGTTGATCGAAGCAGTTATTTTGCTTCGAGACTGTCTCGCCTACGTTGAGAATATGGAATGGATCCATTTGTATTTATATTGAAGGAAAGTAGATGGGAGAAATTTGGATCAATTTTCTTTTTTTTTAAGCAATAATAGAATACGGTGATTGTATCAAATAATACACACGATTTAATGTACAATAAAATTCATTAAGTACATTCGTTAATGACGGTTTTTTGATTGAATCAGTGTTTTTTAGTTGGACACGTGCGAACATCTAGTGTCTTCGTTCCGTTTAATTGTCTGTCACGGCAAGGCGTTGAACGTGTTAAGGAAATTATATTACTGGAAATAACTCTAAAGTCATAGTAGAAAATCTAGTAACATTACGGACCGAAATACGTTCCTACTTTTATATGCTGATCAGGTGCGACCATTTTTTTCAACTTGCACCTTCATGTTTAGATATTGCCGATTTTGGTGTAACATATATTTCGATAGGGAAATGACCGTTACGATGGTTTCTCGTAAATTTTTATATCCCGAGAAGGAGAAAATATATTTTTGGGACAGATCCTCGTTATAAATAGTGAATATCATATCGTTATTTGGATAAATCGATCCGATAGCTATGAAGATAGCGACTGTGTTGAAATAAGATGTACTTGTAATATTACATTTTAAAGTCATTAATTTAAAAAAAAAATTATTAACAGCGGTATTTAAATCTAGCACCATTTCAAAGCGTTACTATGAAAACCAACGTGGTCGAAAATTAAAAAGAAAAACCCGGATATGGTCGAAACTAAATATAGGTGGTTAAAATATCTGTCTCAATAATTTATGTGAGTTTTCCCGGGGGATCATTTTACCTACAATGCCTAAAAGTTACATTCATACGCAGCATCACGAAACCAAACATCAGAACCAGCTCTCACAGAATAGTAAACTCAGAGAGCATTGCATTTTATGTGTGTTCGTTGCATGCCACTGTGAGCATGGAATACAGCGAGTATGCTTCGAATATGTAACTCCAAAGGGAAAGGTGGGCCAATATGGGCTCTCGTGATGTCACGTATTGTTTGCTTTACCATTTTATTTGCACTTTCCTCTGACAATCCGCTTTGACCACGCGAATGTTGGCTTTGTCTTTGTCATGCGGTATATTGTAGTTTGTACCAAGCCTTTTTTTTCACAGTTGTCATTGTTGGATTTGTGTTTTTACATTTTAAGACAAAGAAATGTCGTCTTTGTTTGCCTGCTTTTTACAAACGTTTTATAAGAGGGCTGCAGATAACTCTTATAAACGACGTAGGATTGCTTGATTTTTTAAAACTTGCAAAATAACAGATGTAACTAACTATGGAGGATAAAATAATTAAATGTAGTCTATACACCTACTTCTTGTAGGAACCGTTAATTTTTTCGGGATAATTATACGAGTAAAAAGTAGCCCATCAGTAAATCCAGGGTGTAAGCTTCATCAATTCGATTGAGTTACAAACATCCAAACGATCCTAATTTATTCATTAAAAAAAAAATATTGACGATCAAATTTCAAAATCAGACTGGTCCTTCCAAAAATCGTACAAATAAATATCTCACTTTTTTAATTGCAAATTCCTAAAGCTAAGCGGTGGTTGGTCCTTAATCTAAATCAGGCCATAATTAACGTGGAGCTGTAACCATCTGTAACTAAACAAGATTTCGGGAACGTTTCCGCCGAGCTCGCGGAAGCAAATATGTCAAGCGGGAGAGATTCAGAGCCGAGGCACGACGATGATTTAGAATTTCGGAGGAAACGACCGCCGTTAATTTTGTAATACTGTGCTTAACGCAAAAGCTGAGTATATTTGGGCTTGTGGTTAAAAGCTAAATCATGTATGTGTGCTTACTTATATGTATTTATGGGCGGTTGAAAAGTTCTGAGTCTAGGATATTTAGAGACTATGCTATAAACACATTTTCTTCTTATATAAATAGTCAATTATTCAATTGTTCTGGAACCGTAGGTTTCGCTGTTTAACATTTTATAGACGAAAGGATTACAATTAGTCTGCCGGTGTTGTTAAAATAAATCTATCCTACCTCTATATAGCTTTATCTGCGGTGATGAAAAATGATGATGATAATGAGAAATAGCTTCCTTCACTGTACTTCAAACAACCTGTGTGCCACCGAAGTCGGAATGCTGTGTGCCAAGTGACTGACTTGACGAGTACCTATTTACGATGTTAAAGCGTAACTAACAAAATAGCTTTTCCTTTGGAAATTTCGGATTGTTAAATATATTATGTAAAATCAGGACTATGGTGGTGCCAGATGAATAAAACCGCTGATGTGTGATAATGATCAAGTTTATTTTCTCACAATAGGTACAATCATACAACATGTAGGTAGGTAAAATAGCATTCCTATAAGTGGTTCCTGGAATGGGCTGCGTGGCTACCGCATTCCGTAACCTCCTAGCTAACACCTAATCCGAGGGCTGCGGGGCTACCGCTCAGATCAAGCGAAAACAACTGAGTGGACTGCGGGGCTATCGCACTCGTTGCCGTCTAGCGTTCGAATGGCACTTGCAGCGCCGGCGGCCGTCTTTTATACGAAGCCGGTGTCCCGTTGTGTGCGTGTAATTGTCCATGTGTTCTATACGCGCTCGCTGGGGCGCTAATATGATGCTTTCTTGAGAGTGTTAAAATGTTGCATTGTTATATTCTCCCCCTCTGGTACTCTTAAGTCGTCCCGACAGGAGTACCAGGATTCTTACGAGGCCTGCCCCTGCGGCGTATTGGGTTCGTTGGTTTCGGGAGGACGTTGCCTCTCTGATGGTATTTTGTAATTGCTGAAGTGTGGTATTTTCCGATAGATACCTGAGGTGCATCTGGATGAGCCACTTCATAAGTACAAGCTCCATGTTTCATAAGTATTATATATGGTCCATCGCGGCGTGGAGCAAATTTGGCAGTAAATTGTTTATCGGCATTACTGACAGGGTGCGTCTCAACTAGTACTAAGTCTCCCTTATTATATCCAGGGTCTGGTCTCCTTTTCATATTTGCTTTGTCACGACTTATGTTTGAATTTGTTTCAATATTCTCTTTTGCATTTTGTAGGTCTTCAGCTAATTGTTTCAAAGTCGGTGTTATCTCCGCTACGAATTTTTCAGATTCTATGATTGTACTTAGATCATGCGTTAAGTCATAAACTGTCCTCAATTCGCGACCGAATGTTAAGTATGATGGTGAAAACCCAGTTGTTCTACAAATTGCTGTATTCATAGCAAATCGAATGGCGGGCAATGTTGATGGCCAATTATGGTGTTCGTTTCCAACCATGATTGCTATAAGAGTTTTCATATCTCTATTTTTTCTTTCTACGATATTTGGTTCTGGATGGTATACTGGAGTAAAAATTTGTTGAATTTCCAAACAGTATACTAGCTTTTGCATTATTGCAGATATGAACTGTACACCATTATCACTTATGACTTTTCGTGGCAGACCATAGCGAAGGAAAATGTCATTTATAAGTATAGTAGCGCAGTTTTCTGAAGTTGCTTCTTGCAAAGCAAAAAGTTCAATCCATCTCGAAGCAATGTCTTCTATGATAAGCATCCACTTTTCTCCTGAAGGACCCTTTGGCAATGGTCCAAATAAGTCTATTGACAATATTTCAAACCTCTGGTTATTTGGAGTTGATTGATACAAGCCTGATGGTTTTTGGTTTGCGGGCTTGTATTTCTGACATTCTTCACATGTCTTTATATATTCTATGACATCTTTTCTTAATCCTTTCCAGTAAAATTTGCTAGTAATACGCTTTATGGTACGATCGACTCCCATATGGCCAGCAGTAGGAGCGTCATGGTGGGCTTTTATTACTTTTAATACTTCTTGGTGTGGGATTAATAATTTTGCATCGTCATCTTCTTGTTCTGAAGTGTATATGTAAAGGACGCTTTTGTGAATAAAGTATCCCTTTTTCGTATATTCTTTGTTTTCAGCTGACTCGTTTTGATCTTCTAAAGTTTCAATAATTTGTTTTAAGTTTTCGTCTTTTAGTTGTGCTTCTCGTATTTCTTTTTCATTCAGTTTAGGCATTTCAATTTCCAAACTACATATTATACAATCATCATTGTGCTCTACGCATGGTGGTCTTGATAATGCGTCGGCGACGACATTTGTACGTCCTGGACTATACTGTATTTTGAAGTCATATGGTTGAAGTTGTAGTGCCCAACGAGCAAGGCGACCGGTTGGCGTCTTAAGTTCCATTAACCATTTTAGAGGTTGGTGATCAGTGATTGTGAGGAACTTAGACCCTTCTATGTAGCCGCGGAATCGTGAAATAGCCCATACTATTGCCAAGGCTTCTTTTTCTGTAACTGAATAATTACATTCTGCCGGAGTAAGAAGTCGGCTTGCATATTCAACAGGATGTTCTTCTTCTCCCTCCCCCTGCACCAAAGCTGCTCCAATAGCATACTGACTTGCATCTGTTTTAATTGTAAACGGTAAATCAGTGGTAGCTTGTCTTAAGACCGGTGCAGTTGTTAAGGCAATTCGTAATATGTCGAAGGCCTTCTGTTGTTCTGCTTCCCATTTCCAACTTACTTTCTTTTTCGTCAGATTCGTTAAAGGTTGTGCAATGTGTGCAAAATTGCTTATAAATCTTCGATACCATGATGCTGTTTGGAGAAACGATACAAGTTGTTTCAGCGTTTTTGGTTCTTTTAGATTTGCGATTGCTGATGTTTTATCAGGATCAGCTTTAATTCCCTCTGGTACAATGACATGTCCTAGATATTTGATTTCAATGCAACCAAATTTACATTTCTTTCTGTTCGCTCGTAGATTATATTCTCGTAGTTTATCAAATATTTCTTGCAGGTTTTCTATATGTTCCGAAAAACTTTGGGCTCTTGTTATGCAGTCATCTAAATATGCTAGTGTGTATTTAGCCTTTAAACCTTGTATAAGTTTATCCATAAGTCGTTGAAACGTTGCAGGTGCGTTCCGTAAACCAAATGGCATTCTTTTGAAGCGGAAATTC
Organism: Alcis repandata; assembly: GCA_949125135.1. Classification (NCBI taxonomy): domain Eukaryota; kingdom Metazoa; phylum Arthropoda; class Insecta; order Lepidoptera; family Geometridae; genus Alcis; species Alcis repandata. The sequence goes on along the minus strand of OX421239.1, from coordinate 8,452,618 downwards.
CCAAATGGTGAAACAAAGCTGGTTTTGTCTTGATCATCTGGGTGTACCAAAATTTGCCAGTATCCTGATTGTAAGTCGAGTGTGGACATATATGGCATTCCCTTTGCTTGATGTAGTAAGTCATCAATACGTGGTAATGGATATCTATCTGGTTTAGTGATTTCATTTAGTTTTCTGTAGTCGATGCAAACACGAACATCGTTATCCCCTTTCGGAACTAAAATTACTGGTGCAGCCCATGCCGCATCACTCTCTTCGATAATATCATTACTAATCATTTCATCGAGTTTTTCCCTGAGCTGTTGCTGTCTAATAGGTGATAATCTATATGGTCTAACACTTATCGGAGGATGTGACCCTGTATCTATTCTGTGTACAGCAAATGGCGTAGGCTTTGTATTTTTATCAAAAATATCCCTATACTCATAGAGTAATTTATTGAAACTTTCTCGTTCCTCATTTGTAAATAAGGTGCCTTCGTTAGGTTGTAAATAAATATCCAAAGAATAAATTGGTAGTGGATTTATTGGTACATAAATAACGCGTGGATCAACACATGATTGTAGATCTGCCGGTTCTCGTGGATGTACAGGACGTGGTGGTGTATCTATTTTTCTCAATTCATACCGAGGCTTCTTAGTTGGGCTTGGGCCGGTATCATTGAAATCACGAAGTGGTGATGGCGTATTCGGTATTGGAGAAAGCATCTTCAATTCCTTTGCCCAGTTGAGGAATTTGTTTACAGACTCGTCGCCGCCATTGCTGAGGTTCGTTTTATCTTCAAATGTCATCGATCTGGCCGCTTTTAAGGGAACAACATCGCTTGCCAGTCTTATGAATTGGAATGTGCGTTTTGGTTCATCTATAAAATGCCAAACCCGTTGAGGTAAATTAAGCACTATTCCACATTTCTCCAAAAAATCAATCCCTAAAAGAGTTCTGTTATCTTTAGCTTCAGGCATGACAGAAAATGTAATTGGTATTATGCGTTGACCAATTACAATATCCACCGTGGTTGTTAGCATATTAGAGACTTTTTTGGTGCCGTCAGCCAGAATCACCTCTGCTGGTTGCCGCTCAAATTGTGCCCCTTGGCGTATCAAAGTTTTATAAAGCTGTGATCCAGCCATGCTAGTCCTGGCCGCTGTGTCTATATAAGCGTAGCCTGTTTCGCCTTTAATATTGATTTGTATTGTAGGTATCTTGGCATAATTTTGCAACTTTGTATGCAAGGCGTAGAAAGAAACTGGTTTTGGAGGAGTTTCTTTATTCTTACATGTCTCGCAGTTGCTTCGAAACACTCCTGGTGCTCCACAGCCATAGCAACTCAACTTTGGTACCTCTTTTGAAGAGCTTGCTCCTTCCTTGGCGCTTGATTCTTCTGCCAACCGTTTGCGGCATATGTCAGAGAGATGGCCTTTTTTCCCACAGAAAGAGCACCTTTTCAGTAGTTTCCGTTCAGGAGCAGAACTGAGATTTGTTCCTGATACTTCTCCAGCCTCCTTTGCAAGTTTTTCAAAGTGTCTTCCGCGTTCTAGTAAGTCAGCAAACGTTTTGATTTCAGAACGTGGTATTTCTTTTTTAAACAGAATGTTCAGGAGTCCGTATACTAAGTCCAGTTCTTCTTCTTCCTTGTGCCTTTTGGTCGGTAACTGTGCCAACAAGGCACGTTTCTCGCAAATAAACGTATCGATTTTTTCGGTTGTTTGTTTTTTTGCGAATAGTTCTAAGTAGACTTCGTGCGGCTGCATTTTTGGGGCAAACGCACTTCTAATAGAACCCAGAGCTTGACTCCACTTTTTTGTTTCACCTTTTACTCCGCTCCACCACGTAGCTGCGGTCCCAGTTAGTAATAAGGTTAATCCTTCCAAAGCGTCTTCGTCTGTGATTTTTTCAATTTTTTTGTAGATCGTGATGTTCGTAATGAACTCTTCTACTTTGTTGTAGTTTCTCTCTCCGTCGTATCTCTTTGTACACCGAGCAAAGCTATTTTTACTGTAAGCACTCTCGTTTACGTGTGACAATGTGTTCAAAAGTTCTGAGAATTGTTCTTGTGTCATAACCATCAACCCTGTTTTATCTTCTGACATCTTGAAAATGCGGGTAGTTTGCAATTTATTTTGTGGGTAGATTTACGTTGGAGCGCCAATATGGTGGTGCCAGATGAATAAAACCGCTGATGTGTGATAATGATCAAGTTTATTTTCTCACAATAGGTACAATCATACAACATGTAGGTAGGTAAAATAGCATTCCTATAAGTGGTTCCTGGAATGGGCTGCGTGGCTACCGCATTCCGTAACCTCCTAGCTAACACCTAATCCGAGGGCTGCGGGGCTACCGCTCAGATCAAGCGAAAACAACTGAGTGGACTGCGGGGCTATCGCACTCGTTGCCGTCTAGCGTTCGAATGGCACTTGCAGCGCCGGCGGCCGTCTTTTATACGAAGCCGGTGTCCCGTTGTGTGCGTGTAATTGTCCATGTGTTCTATACGCGCTCGCTGGGGCGCTAATATGATGCTTTCTTGAGAGTGTTAAAATGTTGCATTGTTATAGGACTCTTTTTTTCTTGAATTTTGTACATAGTTTATTCATAATTTCAGTCTAAGTTTCAGTAGGTAGACAAGATTTTTCCTGTTGTACTTTTACAGTCAATAAATGTGTCCATACTATTAGCTCCACTAACTCATTCTGGGAATAAAAGATTGTTCAAGTAATAGTTCTTATTGTATTCGTACTTCTTCTAACAGATTGTAATAGGTACCTTGGATAATCCATTATTGGAAGCAGAAAGCTCCAAAAGTAATATATTTTTTCCCCAATATCGATTTCTAAATAAAAGGGGTCTTCTTTGATCCTCATAGGTTTGAAGAGGACAAGCAACAATACAAAGTATCTCATACAGCGGGAAACTAAAAATAGTTGCAAACTCGAAGGATTTCGACGTAATAAAAGCAATGCTCGTAGAGTCGAGATTCTGCTAACAATATTTCGCTTACGCGTAGGTTTAAGCCGAAATTTCATTAGGTTGTAAATAGGTAACAAAAAAGTACTGTTTGAAAGAGATTTGTCTCATTAGCGAAAGCGGTACCTTTGTAAGTAGATGATATTTTACTGTTAGAAAAAACACACAATACTTTAGCAATGTAAAACAAATTCTACGTGTTTTATGCCGGTATTAATCTAGCAGAAGCAAAATATATTTCGAGTTGTCGTCGCCACAATTTTAATACCCAAGGATTTTATACGTGATTTCCCGACGTTTTTAATATTCTCCTGAATAAAAACTCTACGTATCTAAAAATGTACACACAATTACACAGTTTCTGCCAAACATCAAGGTAACATCAATCTGCGCTACTGGGATGACTACACGTAACGAGTACAGTGGTGAGACAGTGCCCTTGGCCGAGTACTCGGTATGTACTCGTATAAACAGTTTGATGAGGCGAGACAGTCACTAGAACCATGATTTGTTTGCTCGGCCGAATATGTCTCTGCTGTCTCGCTACTATAACTATACTCGTTACGTGTATCTAATCAACCCATACGAATAACTCACTCGAAGTTTTAGTCCTGGATCAAAACCCGCCAAGCCATACCAGAGTCATCAGGTGGCTTAAAATGTAACACTATAGCTAACCACTCGGCCTATATGGACCTAAACTAAAGGTAGCAAGGAAATAACCAGAAACACTGAACAGTTACTTTCGCTATAAAATAGGCCGAATAGCTATTTTAGGTAGGGTGGGGGGGGGGTGGGGGGTAAGTATGATAGTGTCTAAATCTTAAAACTTAGGCGATAGCGTAAGTCAATTCAATTTCCCAACAACAACAGTTTCATATTTCATACCTTCAGATATTTACATACAGGGCTATACGGAAAAGGTATGCTAAGCCGAAAAGGACTAATAGTTCTGATCATTATTAACAAATTTTACTATTTAACCAATCCTGAAATCGTGAAAAAAAAACAACTGTTGCCTAGAAAATTGTCTATAGCATTCGACAATAGTATTATGTTATGTATGGAGTACCTCATTTTTTCACGATTTTAGTGTTGGTCGAATAGTAAAAGTTATTCATAATGATGAGTACTATGGGCCCAAGTTTGAAGACAGATCTAAACTAACTAAAAATATATCTGTCTTTATCATTGCAAGCCATTAGACAAGGATGCCAATAGTTTTAGAAAATTTAGTTCTGTCTTAAAAAGCCTTCAAACTTGGGCCTTATGACCCCTTTTCGCCTTAGCATACTCATTCCTTATAACCTTGTATACCTATACAGAGTTTTCCAATAACGAAACTTCACGGACTGTTATTATTACGTTCTGAATAAAACTTTAATTACGGACTAGATCCAAATCTAAAGTGTAATTAGTTGAAAAAAAATAATGAAATACTAAACTTATTAATTAATTGGGACTGAGATAATGTTCCGATATAGTCACGTAATTAATACCCGTAATGATGGTGTAGGAATTATATTTTTTGTTTCGTTTTAAAAATATGGTTTGTTTTTAAATATAATACCTATTTAATTTTTTTTAGCTTGAATAAGTCCGCGTCTGACCACCAACTCGCCTGATGGTAAGCGACGATGTGGTCGAAGATGAAGCACGCAGATTGTTCTATCATATCAGTGATAGAACAATGATTGCAATATGTTTAATGTTTGTCTACAGTTAGACGTAGGTCTCTCTTGCTGCCAGGGTTTGCAACGAGTCTTGTTTTAAGCAACGTACTAGGACGCCCAGATTTACGTGACCGAAGGTAATCCTATATGCTTAATACGACCAGGTACTTTTATAAGTTTTTTAAACCTCCCTTTACCAAAGAAAAGGTCTCTCAAATATTATATAAAACAATACTTGACATGATCTTCTGGTTTTCACGTCTGCCTACTCATATCTGATTAAATCTTTCAAAGATGCACCGAGCACAGCCGCGTCACAGCTCGTTAACCGATTTTTTACAAGCATAATTAATTTCTGTTTCTCATTTAGCTACCATCAAAATTTAATGAAAGTCACATCGCAATAACAGCAGGTCTTGGCACTCGGCACGTGGTGCGGTCGACAACTTGACCGTTTTGCACTCAATTGTGGTCTCAGGAAATGCAAGCACTTCAGCCCGTTGTTCAGTTTTCACACACAATTCGGGGTATTTTAAATTTTGTTTAAAGATATTTATATTTAAATTTCAATCAAGTTTATAGTTGGCAGCGGCCTTTTAGATTAGTTTAGTTTAGTTTTTAATTTAATTACATTTTAATTTTCATATGTATTTTCATAATTAAAGTTTCTGTGAATAAATAAACTAATACCCAGTTTCTAGTCAATTTATATTATATGGAAATGAGCGAGCTATGTTTTGGATAGATTTTTAATGGTTGTCCGCAGATGCAGTAGTTAGGCAATTTTAAATATTGATGATAATAATGGTTACTTACACAATTATTTGGTAGCGGTCGTAGAGTCTCTTAACTAGGTAATCGATGTTAAAATACTGACAACAGTTTATTGTGAATCGATTGTTATCCCGTTCCTTCATGTGGCGCGAGAAAGTGAGAGTGAGCGGGATGGCACGCGATGACCATTTCCTATACGCTTACACAATAAACCCCACGGTTAGAACCGCCAAGCTATGACCTTCGGGTTGCCTTAAAACTCTAATACTAGGATTATTTGTAATGAGTTACGTTTACTGATTTGATAAATTAATATCAAGTGAAGAGAGCAAAGGCTGTGAATTAGAACGAGATCACATTTTAACTTTTTTAGTCTATATTTTATTGTGCATTTTTTATATCGCTCATAAACCTTCTCGACCTCGTTAGAAGCCAACAGCAAATTAAGATGCCATCTCGTTTTTACTATGGTCTCGAAAAAATATAACATTTTTTATAACAGCAACATTTTTATATCAACAAGCTGTTTATACTTTCAGTGAGAGCTAGGAATTTACTGTCGACTTGAACCCTACTCCAATTTAATGCTGTACGTGATGAATTCTATGCAAATTTGGCTCTTACCCGCTTCGAAATAAAGCGTTTCCAGTAGTCGATGGACAGTAAAACGTGTGTTGGTTTTAGTGCACTCGTAATCGTAAAACTGGTCAAGTTGTTATTGTAGTGAAGTGTACTGGCCGGGCAGTGTAAGGCAGTGTAGAAGGTTTCTAACATAAAACTCTGCTAAAACAAATAGCATTTGCAACATTTTGTTTAAATAGTCTGGAACCCCATCCCTCAACCATGAAGCTTTTTTGTTTATGCTTCGAAACAAAGAAAGTAAACCTAAACTTCGTGAGTACTTAAGCTTATTGGATTAACCTACTGATTAACAGTAAAATCGGTTTGTGCCCACTTCTCCTACTACCTACCAGTTTTATGGTAGTGACATTTTTTCCTAGTAAAATATTTTGTAACATTTTTTCATTTCCTCGTCGGTTACTATGCTGTAGAAATATTAATATAGTGCCCGTAGTTTTCTTCACAATTTTCCTGTATTGACACGAAAGCCGTTGCTGTTGGTTTTCTGCAAGCTTAGACTGAAGCTTATTGGATTGTTGCTCGTGCGTAAGCATCACATTCACACAGGATATTCCAAGCCTGGTATTTTCTGGACAATTAGTTACCAACCATACCAATGAGTGGAATCATGAATTGCGTCACATGTCTTTGGGTCTTACTTATAAAAAATACTTAAAGTTAATTACTGATTCAAAAACCGCAGATTATTAAAAGTTTTTATTTTTTTTTAATTCTTAAATAGGCTTGCGTTTGACCGTCATCTTGCCTGATGGGAAGCAATGATGCGGCCTACGATGGAGCACGCTTGCCTAGAAGAAACCGATTCACTCTCGACTTGAAGACACCCATTAATAGTATAACGCCTTTAGTGTTAAAATGGTTTGATATCGAATAAGTTTATCGTCTAGATATGTAATAATATTTATAAGACTTATTTAGTATGTACCTACTGTTATGCAATACCATTGTACTGCACTGAGAGCGTTGCGGTTCCAGTAGAATAATGTAAGTATTGTAAAAAAACAGTTAAAAACTTTTACGATTATTAATAGAAGAGTGCAACGGTTTGCCTTGATTGTGTTTGATAATGATATGCCATTACCATGAAGTATAAGCACAGAAGTTTTTGCTATGCTCGCTTTTATAATAATAAAAGCGAGTTTATTGTTGTTTTATTGAACGTGGTGAATACTCTATATGGACATTAGACTAACTATATTTATCTTAAATACCTATAGTATAAAAGTAAACTCATGTATTCGTACATCTACTGACAGTGATTTTGAAAGTATTTTCAGCACTCTTCAAGATTAGGCAATTTAAAAAAAATCAGCAGCAGCATTTCTCACAGTCTGTTTGTCTCAAGCTCTAATTTTAGGTTTCTAGAAGGAAACCATATCTTCGTTTCAAGTAGGTATGCTGTTTGTAATATTATTTGCAGAACCAACTCAAGTGATGTCTTTCTTTGAAACTGTAGTCTTTTAGGGATTCCAAATAGTTTATTCAAATTGTACAAAAAAGAAAAATTAAATTATTCACAAGAATATTCTAAAATATGCCCGTCGTCTTACTGGACACCTGTAAAAGTAAGTTCAAATGTATTCGACACATAGTGTCAACAAATCGTTTCAGTACTTCTAAGTGATAGAACGCGAGAATATACCACATTTAAACTTTGTGAGTGAAGCTTTATACCATTTTCAATCTTACCTTTATAGATGAGATCGACACAGTTTCTTTCTCCGTTTCCAACTATCAGCCATTCATGTTCTCATGGATGTCAAGCAGCACCGCGTACAAAATCGTAACATCATGGCAAAGTCAATATTATCACCAATTTATTTTGACGACCTTTTTGGCTCAGCGGTATTATATCCGCCTTATAAGCCAGATGTTTCGATTCGATTCCCGGTCAGGCAGATGTTTAAACGATGAATTTAAATGTTTGGTCGGGTCGGGGTTTTAGTATAGTCCTAGTCTTTGTTTGTGTTCCATGGCATCCAGGCATCCCCGATACCGGATATTCAAGTGGGGGGTCTACAATAGTACGAAACGAGTACGTTTCACACTCGTAGCTACTTTTTTTTTGCTTCGCCTACCTGTAATAAATTGAAACGAATGTCTATTTAGCTACCTAGCTTGCTAATTCCAGCGTCGCGGTTTTACCACCGCACTAGCCGCCACCGTTTGGGTGCTCATGCCCATATTATCGACAAGTGGAAATCACACACTGCGTTTTACACGGTCTTTTTTGCCACACACCTGCAAAATGTGGAACGAGCTCCCTCCACCTGTATTCCCGAGTAGCTACAATATTGGGTTCTTCAGAAGGACTGTTAATATAATCTTAAAAGGTCGGCAGCGTATCTGTGATGCCTCCAGTGTTACAGGACATTGATCGCTTACCATCAGGCGGCCCGTTTGCTTGTCTGCCACCTATGGCATAATATATATATAATATATAATTTTAACCCTATTTAAACACTCCTTTAAACGATTTTAAGTTTTAGAATTACGTAAAGCAATTCAGGTTCTATTGTATCTGGAGCTCTGTATTTAAGTAGCATACTTTAGTAATACTTTGCGAGGGATATTATGCGCTTGACTAAAATGAAGTTTGAGAAGATTACCTTCAGCGAGCTTTAGTAATTCTGATGAAATGGATGAAATGAAGCGAGTCATGGCAACATCGCTTCGTTCGAGCGCGCGGGGATTTACTCGGCGTCAGTGCTTTTGGCATCTTATGGAGCCGAAAGTTTAGCTTGACGGTTTTGCATCGTTACTTTGAAATATTTGTCGGAGCCGAAGCTCTAGATTGGTGGATAAATTAGCTGAAACTTTTGGCTAATTAGCCAGTTGAGGATTGATACTGAAATCGTTATTATTGCATCGTATTATGATTTTGTTTCAACTATTTTGGAAATAGTCGCATTGGTGTTTGTAATGTAGGTACAAAACATTTCAAAATCTCTAGAAACAGGCACTTTTTACATTAAACATTTTACAATACTTTTCATTTCAATTTTCATGTCTGCCATCTGATTATAAAGTCACAGGATCACGACCTGGCTGGGCAGATATTTCGGGTGAATTAATTAGTGGGTGTCTTTGAATCCTTTCCATGCCATCTCGACACTGACCTAGCCCAAACCTAGAGATATATGGGTTAGAAATCAACCTAGTTCGTGCTATGATTGTTCCATTTCAGTTACATTAACTCAAGATTATTTATAAATTATTTTACCACGAAACACACTTTGGCTAGATTGATTTAGTACCTACATAGTAGGTACGATTCTTCATGAAGTACGTGCCCGCTGCTATCACACGAACTTCACGCACTAACCAAACCGTAATCGCCTGTGTCACGTCATTGTAAACCAGATTACAGCGCCGAGACCCGACCGAGCCGAACAATACACCGTGTCGAGTAACAAGTCGCCCATGTAAGGTATAAACAAACTAATTTTAAACAAAGTTTTGACATTTTCACCGCAAACTCTCGCGTATTGTGTCGGTTCCGAGACTCTTGCACGGTTGACTTGCGAGAGCAGTACCGGAAGTATTGAAAAGCGTTTTCATACGCACACATACGTAATAAACTACACTTGAAACCTAACTAAAACATTAGCTAAGCAAATCTTAGCTATTTCTATGCATGATAGATAACTCGGTATAAGCTCTGTGTAGCGCTCAAATCATGAAAGCGTTACTCGCCTTCTTTGACAGATATTCCATACTGTTTTTTCCGGTATACAAAGGCCACTCTTGCTTGGTAGATATTCACCGTGCCTCCAAAACTTTGATACATGGCCTAGCTATAAAACGCAGCGACGCTCGCTCAGGCCGTATGTATTGTACAGTGGGGGACAGTTGGTAGTGTACTCGCGAAAATGGGATGAGGACATGTGTGGATTACCCGTACTTTTATGAATGGAGGCTCGTAGAGTTTTACATTTACATGAGCCGGTAATAGTTATTACTAAAATAGAATAAATAGTAACAGTTAAGTTACATACGATTTGGTATGACAAACCTTTGACTGAGGCCACTTTCACACTGAAAAATTGAAGCTATGTAAAATACCAGTTTCTCTGTAGTATGTTATAGCAAGTGAAACAGATAGCTTTTAAATTATCTAAGTGTCTACTTGTCACCTCAGTATCCCTCGATGAACCTTATATTTTATATTTTCAAGTATTTCTAGATCTCCGCTATTCAAAGATCAATTCGCATACCCAGAAGTGTATCACTAAAAAGCGCAATATTGCGCATCGATGTCACATGGCCCGACTCGAATTTTATTTCGACCCTGAACGGAAGCTTGCCGTATTTTCCACGCGTACATTGTCGACTACCCTATTTTACAGTTTTTTTTTTCAAGTATCGTAGCCCGGTCGGGCTACCCGGTCCAATTGTTTGCCAATGAAGTTCGACCAGGGCGGTTGATTTTGAACGTTTTCTGTGTGCACCTCGATGGTGAATCATGGTGGAAATCAACCACTGCGGATGGAAATTGGAGTTTTGTTTTTTTGGAGAATTGTTTTTAGATTTTAGGAAATAGGTATTGTGAAAATTGTATTACAGGAACAAAAGGTTTTGTTTTTAGATTAAAAAAATGTATTTGAACAAAAAATCAAGGAGACGAATTTTAAAGAACTTATTTCAAAGACACTAGGGATAATACTTTGAATAAAAAAACAATACCACACCTATAAAGCAATTCAAAGAATTTCTTTTCAATACTTCACATACATCAAAATATTCACGATATTGATTTCAAAACGTCTCACATAAAAGAAAGAATCCGAATCATTTCCATTTCAAAGAATCATAAGCTAATGTATGTATGTACACACGATATATTGTGGAGCTTTTCATTTCCATGTTCTTTGATTAGAGCCCTGTGCCCGTGCCTGCGACTTAAAAGGAAATTATGTCAATCAATTGACTTATCAGAATTTTGAGGTGGGTCAACCCAAACGTTTCTCTGAGGATGAAATGCCATTTAAATTCAGGATCTCGAGCAATCAATTTGATGAGATCTCCAAGGCTTTTGGTCAAAGCGTTCCGATGGGCTTGCGGCCGATTTCGGTTTGATAGTAAGCCCTTAATGCCCCTTGAAATTCTCATCAAGTATTTTGCTATGCTCAATACTGAATACGAATTGTGATTCAGGTTGATATTGTGTATTGATTTACTAATGGTCATTTGAATGTCAAACAAATTAGCTCATTTTGGGAAGTGCTTTGTGAGATGGAAATTTTCGTTGTTGTGTTTGTTAGTCAGTTAAACTGATTATTCTTATTGCTTCTAAAGTGTTGGAAGTTATAAAAGTTGGTCTCTGATTTAATCTTCATTCTCGTCAACAACATCTTTGTCGACATTGTGAAAATTCTTAGCAGTTTGCATCTCGTTTCACAACAGACGCTAATTGCCTGTAGGCATTTAAATTGCAACAAAACATCTTGAGCTTGTGCAAAGTGTGTATTGAAATGTTCTGTGACAACACCGCCGTTGAAAGTTCAGCTATTAAAATTAATTACCTGCCTGCAATTCGAGCTTTAATTTTACTGCAGATTTTGTTAAAACTTCATCAAAGTTTTTCAAATGAAGCCATACTATAACATTCAGATAATCAAGAAAGAGTTTTATTTGGTATTGTTCTTTCTTAGGGTAAGTCTAAAGAAAACATTTCAACAAAGTCCTGTTTACGAAATGGAGTCGAACTACAACATCAAAGAAATAAAGAAGAGCTTTATTTGGCATGAACCTAAGGTTCAGTGCAAAGAAAGAAGAGAAAAACACACATGCGATTTAATACTTACACTAATAGTCTTTCAAAAACCTATATCCAAGCAAATTCACAAAACAATGAGTGTCAAAAACAATGGCCAAAAAAGGTTTCGCAAGTCAGTTAATAGTTATTTGAAGGCGATAAATACCAAGCGTTTTTGAGCACAATATGGAAATGTTATTGTTAACAGCTAGACATATTTCAGTCGACCGACGACGTACGGATGTTCCGTTCAAGCGCTCTGACTGGCAACGCGTGAGTTTTGTGAATTCGACTACATTCTGTCATGATCAAGATTTAGTTACGTCACTCTCAATTTTATGATATGTCTTACAAGAGAGAGTAGGAGAGATTATTTCGATTGTTTAGCCAGAGTACGTAGTAATGAGATCCTAATCTAAACGCCATTTTTGAAGTTCTATCCTAAAATTATCTCGTACTTAATAAAATAAATAAATAAACGTTTCACATCCATAGCTCCCCACTAGATAAATCCTGTGTTGGGGATGCCATAGAACACACACAAAAAGACAAGGACAACTAACACCCAGACCCAGAACAGATATTTAAATTAATCTGCCCGGCCGGGAATCGAACCCGGGACCTCTGGCTTATAATGCGGTTATGTTACCACTGAGCCAAACAGGCCGACTTAAAAAATTATAATTTGTAATAGCTTTCTAATAAAGTCTTTCTAATAATTCGATTTCGAATGTGAATTTTTTTAAATGAAAGTAATAAGTGTGCTAGACACTTTTACATGCCTCCGAAAAGTAGGATACACCGTCTCTAATTTCGTTGAAGCTTTGAAATACCAAAATGCTAGCGTGTGAAATAGTACAAATATTTTTTAAATCTTCGTTGTTGAGTGCGTTTAACGGTTCTCACATGTTGGTTCGGGCATTGTTCTCTGAAGAATTATCATTACGCTTTTGATTTTAATCATCATTCAAAAGCTGCAATTGATGACCAAAGCGGTAATGACTTCTTTGTAGTGCTAATTTTGGTTTGGTTTATTTGACCAATTACATGTTCTAACTAAAGCTACGAGTATGTTCAAGCAATATAGTAAAGTTTATAGTGAATGTTTATATAATAACTATAATGACCATTTTGCATTCGTTATATTTATAAGTATAATCACCGGAAAGCTAAACAACAAAGTAGGAGTCTCTGATGTCAGTTTTTTTTATATTACAGCTTTACTTTTGTGTTTACCACATTGCTTAATTATTATTTCCTGTTATTGCGAGCTTCCGACATTGTTGTTCGTTGTAAATTAATTTAATTTGTCACTTGCCATGGCCAGCGGTCCGAGTTTATTTTTCTTTGTGACTACAATAACTTTGTGCTTCTTACTAGCAGTCTGACACTTGGTGCTTCTCCTTGTTTTCTTTTGAAATTGAGCCCGTGAAGTGCATTATTGCTTGTTGTTTCTTCAAGGTTTAGTGTTTGGTTAGTGTCCAAGAGTTTAAAAGGCACTGCTACGAGTATTTTTATCCATACTCTATTTTAAAAACAACAAAGGCGCATACCCGAAGCTGTCAGCTAAAATAAATCGACTGGATCTGTTCATTTTTAAAAGCTTTAATTTAACTAGCAATGTATGTATCTAACTATGTAATTATGTTTATTGAGGTGGAATCTTGCAACTCAATTTTGAACCACTTCCTGATGTCCGATTGAGCTGAAATTAGGTACACGTGTCGGAGTTACCCGATGACAATGCAATAAAAGCTGTTTTTTTTAAATATTTTTCAAATTAACTTATTTCAGTTCTTTTAGCATTTAAGTTAAACTTTAAGATGTATTATAAAAAAACCGATCAAGACGAAACCAATGAAGGTGAAACTGAAAATGAAGACGTAACACAGAACGGTGGCGTTGGAACGTGAGTATCCTTCGTAATCGCAATTCACACCGTACTTCTCGCACCATTTACTCCGAAAAGGGCGATCGCACGGAAGAGATTAACATCCACCGCACACTTTATACGGCATCCTTACAAACTCTACAGTCTATAGCCGGCGATGGAATTTGCACTCTTTTGTTTTCTACAGAAAATGCAGTGCATTAAAATCTGGATTATGTATTGTCCTACTGCTCCACCTAATGGTATTAACGGTTTGGTGGGTGGGTTCCTGGATATTGTATCTTACCGATTTTATTTTAGAAAACGCAAATCATAGTTTGCTATTTTAATAGTTAGCGCCGGTTTATCTTTAAATCCTTTGAAATATAAGATTTATGCTTTTACTGTTACGTTCTAGTTCAAAAGGCATTTTTAGTCATTGCAACGTGGTTGGTTCTTGTGGGTCTTAGAAAATTGATAATGAACTTCAGAAACACAGCTAGCTAGCTCAATGACACAACTGAATTCAAAGACTCTCATTTTGGTTTTCAGATTACGCTACCAAGTTGGCTTTTGAAGTTGCAGGGTTGATACATTATGGAAGTATGTAAAGAATTTCAAAAAGACCAGTTTCAAAGGCGCTGCGAAAACTATTCTGAAACTAGATATTATGACTTTGCTTTTGCGGCTCAAAAAAGTGACAAAAAGGTTGCGTAGCTTCTCGCGACCCATTTCCGAGCATAGTGAATGTATTTCTTTCATAAGAACTTTTCTTCTCAGATCTTTTTGCTTTGGAAGTGTTTGGAGAATTTTACTTTATCGTCAACGTTGATGGGAAAAAATTGTTAAATAAAAGAAAAAAATACTTTGTTGTCTTAATTCAGAAACTTTTAGTAGAACTCTCGTTATAATAATTTTAAATTACAATACTGAAGTGACACAAACGAAACTGGATTCTCCAGAGACATTGAGCTGATCTAATAACCTAACTTCTGCTTTCTACATAAGTTGCGAATAAACTTCGGTTATCTTTTGATAAGGTTAGCTAATTTGTTTTGATAATAAATACCTATAATAATGTTTAATTTATTTGTTCCATAGAAAAATGTCAATGAAACTCGATAAAATGTATGGTACAGCTGATTTTTTTCGTGAATTCCGGATTGGTCCCATAGTAAAATTTGTTCATAATGATGAATACTATGATTACTTTTCGGCTTAGGTTACCCTTTCCTTATAACCCTATAGAGGTACAGCGGTCACACGTACGGTTTATTTATACCGTACACATTAACATAATGGTGCTACGGTGTTATCAATTCCACGCATTTGTTCGGACGGACCGTAGCTTATGTGATGGCAATTACACGCACTGTGATGACGATTCCAATTGATTTGCATACGAAATTAGTGCTCACTTTGGAGGTATTATTTAGCCAAATTCTCCATACATTGCTTTAACTGATTGGATGGATTGAAATAGCAATACTTAAGTAATGAGAGTGAAACCGCAAAGCCAACTGTATTCATACCATCAACAAAGAGTTAATAAAAAGAATAAAATTCAAGTCTTCTCTCAGCCTCCAAATAATAAAGCCATGTTCTCACAATAGTAATAAGAGAAGGTTCACATAGCCGTGTTTTTGTCCACTTTCATTAGTGGATGTTATTGGTTTGGATGCCATTCTCCTTATGAAATGGGCGAGGAAGCTCAATGACTTCTCGCAGTGATCCGATCCGATTCCGAGAAATGCTGGACTGAAAATATTGTGTGTCAGACAAAGAATCCCTTCTCAGAGAAAACGTTCCGATCTCGGATCGGACACGGTGAGAGAACGCTCTTAGCAGATGTTATGTTAACATATTTAGTACTTTGTTATTAATTCTTCTCTCTGATATCTTATTTTCTTTTTCTTTTTTGTTCCAGATTGGAGTTTTCGAGATCGCTGCTGTCACAAGATCTGAAGGTATATAAACTTTTGTTAAAATACTTTTTAAGCATTACAAAAATCTTACCTTACATTCGACTTAAAACTGCTACGTAATTTGTATGTTGAGATACTTTAACTTGACTTTGTAGTCGCGGAATATTTTTCGCAAATTAGGTTATAAACAATAGATTTTAGTATGACATAATATTGATACAAATATCTCTAGGATATAATCTCAGAAGCTTGGAGGGTAATGAAAGTTGGATTTGTGTCGAGTATTATCAGGGAAATGATTAATGTCAGTGATTAGGTGTTTCTGCTTATCAAACTAATTCCTTTGATGGATTGATGTTTATCTTTAAACTTGATCCAATTAGTTTCCTCTATAAGTCTCCGTATCTTAAGTTTCCAACCCATTAATTCTCGTCGCCTCTGCGCGAATTCTCATAGCCATTTATTTTTCTTTAAAATCTTATACAGTCGCAAGTTCTTGCAGTATTTTCTCTAATGAAATTCACTTTACAGAATCCGAACGTAAAAATGTACCTTCTGGCGCGCAGTTATTTTTGTAAGCTCCACAGTTTCTGCCAACTTTGCTACAGGTCGATTTTGTTTCCTAAATAACTTTATGTTACCTACATATCCTGTCACAAGTCAAAACGGGTCCAATTTAAGTTTGATAATTTGATTCCGACGTTCACAACACTCATCCTCATGTGATTCGGGCGTTGACTGAAAGCTATTTCGTGTTTTTCCCGTCTTTTTGCGTGTGTGTGTTTCGTAATCGCTAAGCCAACAATGAAATATGTCCGAAACTGTGTTTGTCGTAGAGTGGTGTATGTAGGCGAATGATTTATAGCTCAGCAGGCTTATTTCCCTTTATACTGTCGTCTTGTTCAGCGTGTTGTAGGCGCTTGAGCAAGAATTTATTGCAGCTTTGATGACTTCTTCGCTGGCTCGTCTCAGAAGTTTTAGTGTTTACATTGTTGCTTGGGATGACTTTAGTGTTTTATTAGGGATATACTTTAGTTCTATAGAAATTGACAATGTAGCTTTTATTATGAGTTTTGTTGTCTAGTTTTTGAAAAATATTTTATATTTCATGATTTTAATAATTTAGCTCAGTTTACCTTATGACAAGTCAGGGTTCAAATACCCGCCGGGCAGATGTTCGGATGACGAATTGAAAAGATTTTCTCTTAGTTGCTCTTAGTTGTGTGTGTTCCACGGCTTCTCCGGCGCAGGGAATCCTAGAGAGCTATGAGTGTAAAACGTTTATTACAAGTCACATTTTGTGTAAAATCAAGCCAATTCAGCAAACCCAACCTAATGACAAAACTATAACTTCAACCACCTTAGACCTTTAAAAGTTTCTACTCACTGAAATTAACGTAACATTAAGCCAGCGGTTCTCAAGTTTACGAAGTCGATTCAAATTCCTCGCAACAGCTCGTTCTGGATACCATTTACGTCAGCTGTAATACCCTAGGCCGTGTAATGAGCCTACCGCACTCGGAGTCACTTTTCAAAGATAGCGATCTGCGATGTTACCTTATCTCCGGTGTGAGGCAGGGTCTTTACTTTATACGAAGAACTTCTTGGATCTTGATTTCTTGATGTAAATAAATGTCATAGATACGGGCGTTACCTTAAATTCTAATGCTGAAATTTGATCTTGTGGTAAATAGGTACAAACATTTCTGTAAAATTTTACATGACGAAATTCTTATAAATCTTAATTTTTTTTAAAGCCATCCTTAATTTTTTTTACTCAAAAAATGTAAATACCCGCCAGCTTAATTTAATTATGATTTATGAGATTTAACGTTAGGACACTTTGTCCAAAATGTTATTAAAAAACTATCGTTGCATCTCGCAGTGTTATTCCAAAAGCATTTTGTGAAGTTGACCTTTTCTTATCAATATCAATATCAATCACGTAAGCTTAACAACTGCCACCGCCAATACAGTGCCATTGCAATCGATGATCGAAATATTCGCCTCACGTTCCTTCATATAAAAATAGATAGAGAGAGCTACATCTTGTGAACCGGCTTGGACGATGGCTCTCACGAGTGCACCACTAGGTCGTGAGGAGGCTTTGTTTTATTTACAAATATGTACAGAAATGAAAGGAAATGAGATTACTTTTTGCACAAATAAAGTCGTCGTTTATACGGGAAACTTGCGCAAGATTAATATAATTGAAGGTCCCTTCAAACTACGATAGGTAATGCATCACAGTTTAATTTAATTACTAGCTGCGCTCCACGGTTTTATCCGCGTTTTTCGTGATAAAAGTAGCCTAGATGTTAATCCAGGGTATAAGCTACCTCCGTACCAAATTTTATAAGAATCTGTTTATCCGTTTTTTCGTGATCCACATTTATAATATTAATAGCTTTTTCCGTACTAACCTCGGCCACCCAGTAATGTATTAGCTAAGTTTGCTCACGTTACCACTACAATATTGTTTGCCCATAATTGGTACTGCCACGTTCACTAATTGACAGTGCTTTGCGTAATTAATGTGCAGGAGAGTGAGTGCAAAGAAAGCAATGGAAGATTTTAAGATTGAAAAAATTCTAAGTGATTTTTTTTTATGGCATTATTTGTGAGCTCTAAACTAGCCCTCGCTTCGGGTTCGGCTTTGGTTGTTTATTTTGTAGTTATTAACGTACACACTAATTATTTTGAGTCATAGCTAATATTGCCTACAAAGTCACCATTTATTTGGTTTTGCGCAAGAACGATTGATAATTCACTTGGCTTTTAGGTTTTGTTCTCAGAAAATCGTGTTGCTCAAAATTGAGCTTTAACTGAAAAGCAATGCCATTGTTACAGTTGAAAACCACTCTAAACTAGGTTCTATTGGAAATATGTTTCAAATCAATAAACTACTTGCGTAATATCGCTATTTAGTACTTATTTTGTATGTCGCTCTGTATGGAATGTCCTTAGATACAAGGTTTTTCCGCAGAACTATAACTTGGAGCAATAAGATATGAAAGATAATTTATTTTTTACTCTAAATAGACTTGCATTTGATTGCCTACAACGAAGCACGCTTGCCTAGAACGTGTTTCACTTATGGCTTTAGACATCTAGATTGTGCTAATGGGTCGCTTACACGTAACGGGTACATTGGCTAGATAGTAAATGTCAAACTCGGCCGAGCAAACAATCATACTGCTAGTGATACTAGTGACTGTCTCGCCCCTTCAAAATGTTTATACAAACCGAGTACTCGGCCGAGGGCTCAGTCTCGCTACTGTACTCGTTACGTAGTTTAACGTTGTTTTACTATGGAAACTAACATGGTTTTGACACGTTTTGTACTCTTGTGTAAATTATAATTAAACGTTGGTGCTCGTTCAACCGTCAGGTGGTTTTTCACTCTGTGAAACCTTCAAACACATGAAAATCATAATTCCTAGCTCGAACATGATAATATCGTTTTGTAAAATTATCCAAAGCACTCTAAACGTTATTCCACAACACAGCCCGATACGCTACAGTAATTGGAGCTAATATCCCTATATGTGACGCGGATGGCTTTTTAATTGATACTCGGTACATTAAGCGGCTGAAAGGGGAATGACAATTTACTGTACGGCCGTCAAGGGTCGGCCGTTTGAAATTACGGCATTAGTCCATTTTGGGTCGAGGATGGAAGCTGGTGTCGTAAAACCTTAGTTATTTTAGTTTGGGTCAAGTTTGGCTACTTCTTTGTTTGTTACGTTACTTAGTTGTGGCTCGAAAACAATAGCTGTCATTAGCAGGATAGATCCTATAATACACGTAAGCGGCTGCAGAGTAGTTTGGAAGTGATCAAGCAGCTGAAATGTTATTTGTGGAGCCTTAGGTTGTGCGCCTCTGTCTAGCCTATCTAGGCACGTATCGTACAAGCTACGTCGAAAGTTGAATCGTTAAAAATTGCTTGTTAAAATTGACATGGTTCTACCCAGTGTTTCGGTTTTTCGTTTGTGTTTTCAGGGTTTTTGTTAGTTTTTAGCTAAGCCGAAAAGAGTTTATCTTACTCATTATTATGAACAATTTTTACTATGGTTTGAACACAAAAAAAAAACTATTCCTTTACATTTTTTATAATATATGTTCAGTTGAGTTTAAATGGTTCTATGCAACAACCAATTTTTGCGATATATTGGAGTCGATTTCAACTAAATAGTTAAATTTTTTAAACAGTCTTATACCAAAGTATGTAGTTTTTCAGATTTCTTCTCCCTAGCTCTTAGACTAACAGAATGGGGTGACTTTGCTCAATCACTTCGCCTGTCTCAGACTACGGTCGTGGCAAGACACCAAACTGCAGTTACCATACTCGTATACTTTTATTTGAGGGTTCACGTATGTAATAGTATGTACCTATATTATGATGTTATATGTATACCTATAGTATAGTAAAAGTATATGTATTGTGTATGTGTTTATATGCTGTAACTGTGCCAAGGGGTTTACTTTGTCAAATATGTAGGGGTTTGGGCGGGGCTATATTTTAGCTAAGTTGCTAAAACTAGGTCAATTCAGGCGGTAGATTTTGTAGTGGTATTGAAGTCGCAGACGGTTTTCTGTTATGTGGTTAGTTAGCTTTAGAATTTTAGTGAAAAGATGTATATACCTATTGTATTAATTTATTACTAGGGAGTTTACTTTAAGAGAAATTGTGGCAGATACTAAATTGCCGATGGAATGTTGTATTTATCGAAAGATAATTAAGACTTGTAATTTAAATTCCAAATATCTAAGCCCTATTTTGGATAAAATCTACTTTATTGAGATAGTTCGTATATATAAGAATTATAAAAGTCAAAGTTTTTGAGAATGTTTGTTTTTCTTTTACGCTTAAACGGCTGAACGGATTTAGACGAAATTTGGTAAGAAGGTAGCTTTTAACCTGGATGAATAACATAGGCTACTTTTTATCCCAGAAAATGCGGGTAAAACCGCGGGAACAGCTAGTATTTCTCATAAGCAAGGTTAGGTTGCCTTATCAAGCATTTGTGGATAAAGTCCGTTGCTTTCCGGTTAGAAACTAAGAATAAAACTTACAAGCAACCGATCACAATATTGACAGTCGACGGTAACGTGACATTTTTGCGGCCGAAACTTGGGCCTAATAATATGACGACATTCGTGACCCACACTGCAAAGTTCAAGGGTATCTGCAATAGAAACGTACCAGTTCGACCACAAGTCGCGACGTCACCGGGCACAGTAGCTTCAGTAAGCCATCCTACTTTATATAGAGGTAATACAAAAATGGCTAAACGGATTTACATGAATTTTTTGTTATAATTAAACATGGGAATACTCACGTAAAAATTAAGTCGTCTACTACGACTAGTTTCGGTCACATTCGGTGACCTTCATCAGGCGAGTTTACAAACGTGGCGCGCTCGCGGTTGTGTCTCGTTTGGCACTCAGGATTTACATGAAATTTGGAATGAAGGTTGTTCATGGTCTGGTTTAACACATATTCTACTTTCTATCAAGGAAAACGCGGGTGAAACCGGACACAGCTAGGGTATTATAAATTAGGGACGCTTCGTTAAAAGAAAATTTAAAATACTAGTAAATACTAGTTTCACATAAACATTGATTTTGTTGTTGTTCTCTTTAATTATGCTCGATTATCCTGGATTGATACGCTTTTTCATCGTCTTCCGTTTTTTGTAACGGGTATATTACAAGCAATTCTGAATGCTTTACCAAAGTTATGAAAAATACAGCGGTATTTATCATTGCGTTGAGTAGACGAGGACAACCACATTTATAGTCAATTTCTGCTTTGCTGTAAATCATGGCTGTCTGTATTGCCTTTAAGATTAAAACAAAAGTGCTGTAGTTGCACTATTCATAAGATTTTATTTAAAAATAATTTTCATTTTTACGGGTCCCAAGATGAAAGAAGCAGACATTCTTGAGTCTTTAATTTGTTAAATATAATATGCACTGAAAACATCTGAAAGCGAACGCGTTGCACTGATGAACGTGTTTCAACTCGGCTTACTGTTCAAAAGTTGTGCTCACTGTGTCAGATTATATTCAAAGATATTATAAGCCTCAAGACAGAAGAAGCTAGCAGACATTCTTGGGTCTTTAACACTTTGACTGCGGAAAAAACATACCTTGTTTTTTCCCTTGTGCGACGCGAGTGCGGCTACACACGCCAGGCGCGTGAAACACAACGCCTTTGACTATTAGTCACAGGCAGTTATATTAGGCAGGCGCATGTGATTAGTAGCAGCAGTCAAAGTGTTATTTGCAAAGTATGCACTGAAAAAAATCTGAAAACGTGTTGCAGTGCTAATCTTTCAACTCGGTTTACTGTTCAGAAGTTGTGTTCACTGTGTCAGAAGCTCAACCGGGTGAAACTGGGCCACGGGTGTCAGGCAAAGCACTCTTTCTTGCGGCTTTGGATGGAAAACAAGTTTTATAGCCGGCGACGCGGGATTATTGGTATCAAACGTTGGAACTTCCGTGTCGGGTGGCTTAGGCGTGTTAGAACGTCAATGTAGATAGAAAAGTCAATTATTTCTTTAGTAGTTTCTTTGAAATTGTCGACAGGTTTCTACTGTTTTTGCTGCCTTGATAAATACGCAATCGCCCACTCAGGTACACGTGCGTCTGCGATTTGAAATTGCAAATAAACTAACTACTTTTTACTCAAATATCACGTTGCAATTTAGTTGAATTCGATAGAAATAGCCGTTTATGCGGCATTGAGCTTCATTCCCGGAATAATAAACGGCAAATTCAGACTGCTAATTAAAGTGAGAAAATTTCTCGTAATTGTGGCGACGTATAAAGATTCTGATTAAATCTAATATTCCACGTGTGTGGACTTTGTGATATATGGGAACTTTTACTGGCAGAGTGTCGAACGCAATAATGGAGTCGAACGACGAATCGATAGCGGCTATTTGGGAATCTTTGTTTGAATAGTGGGTTCTGTAGGAAAAATGTTTTAGATTATACGATAAAAAGTAAAACCTTTATCCCAAAAACAATTAACAAAAGTGTGTTCAAAGTTACAGCAACTTTTTAGAAGACGTGAATGAGGAAAATATGTCCCTCAAAAGTTTAATGTTTCAGACCAAAGTGATACGAATAAATCTCCTGATAGAACCATCAATTTCAGAGATTTGTCTCTAAAAAGAAAAGCGGCTAACCACCGGAACGAGCGTCGCAGCTGGCCAAATCTATTCTCCGAATTTACATTTTAAGAGGCACAATGGCACTACAGGATTGCATTATTCGTTTTGCGAAGCAATTTCGCAAAATGTCACGCGTGTTAGAAAAATGCCCTGTGCAATGTGCATATTCAATACATTTCTGGTTTCAATCTGGAATTACAGCGACGTAAAAGCAATGCACCGGTAGCTGTAGTCACAGTGGTGTAAACGAAAATCGAGGAGCGGAATCGAAATCGATTTTTTAATAGAACACTATCAGTTTGTCCAATAAATCTCTGCGGAATCCTTGCGGGGCGATATCGGCTGTTGCCGTACGGAAGTGACAGCTGGCGTGAAGCTAAAACGTTTCTGCATAGATGCAGAGAATTAGATTTCCACCTGCCAATAGTGGCCCAATATTTGTACCAATTGAACAAAACTGCCTGAATATTTTTTTTGACAATTACTTGCTAAAGCAACTGGGAATTCCCTTAGCTAATTATTGTAAAATCAGTACCTAGTAGCTGAAATGACGAAAATTTACCTTAGTTAAAATCACGACTAATATTAGACTAAGAAAACGAAAATAGCTTTTAAGAGACTCAAGATTACAATCGCTGGAGTCGTGACCCAGGTACTGCGTTTATAAATATACTGCTCTAGTACCAGGCATCGAGCAATTGCCAGAAGATACGACAAATCGTATAAATTATGTAAAAAGCGTCGCCGTACGAAACGAACGTAGGTACTAGCTGGATAGGTATCGGATATTCAGCACGATGCAATTCCGATCTTACGAATAAACATGTAGCATCAAAGGGTTCCTCGAATGAGAATTTCATTCCGCCTCTAAAAAGGATCCTTTGCTCGGAAATCTGAAGCGAATGTAATGAGCTTTGTACCATCTATCTCTCTGTAACCCGAATCTTCTCTATATAACTTTGGCTTCAGTGCTAAATCGAAAAAGGCAACATTGGTCCACGATCCAATTAAGACTTTTTTCTTAACACGAATAAGTTTTTGTACAATTTTGCAATTACAACTTACAACGGTTCTACATGGCAAATGGCTTATATACTCTTCTAATTATGTCAGATATCTTGATCTGTCGTAGCCAGATGTCTGAACAATAACACATGGCTGCATTCGGCCTTGAAATGTATGCATAACTGTTCTAGGTCTAAATAAGCATTTTTTTCTACCAACCGCATTGTTGACTTCATGATTAAAATTTCGATTGTCCAGATTATAGCCGGTCGCGTGTCGGGGCGTAAATTAAAAATAAGGAATTACCACAATTTCGGGGAACAGGAAACGAACATGGCAACACATACATAATTTATCAGAAAACGAAAGCCCAACTGTTTTTTTTTTG
Source organism: Alcis repandata (assembly GCA_949125135.1). NCBI lineage: Eukaryota > Metazoa > Arthropoda > Insecta > Lepidoptera > Geometridae > Alcis > Alcis repandata. The sequence continues at coordinate 8,428,435 of OX421239.1, read as the reverse complement.
TATAGTTGTTGAATGTTGAAATCCAATTAGGTATGTGATGTTTCACCTACTAATACCGTAAGCCAATGAACACTTTTTAGTTATAATTATTTGTTCAATAATTAAAAATATATTTTCAATATAAAAACTCATTGTCTTAAATGTATGCTACTTACCTAATTGAATTGCTGCACAAAAAGGTTGGCTCTCTAGATAAGAAAATTTAAAAATCCGACGAAAAATGAAAGCATCAAGTAAAAGGCAGACAGTAGCCAATGTTAAAAATTGTTGAGATAAATATATTTTCATTTTAGTCCTATGACGTCCCGGAAACAACCTACTTAAAAACTTTACGTGGACTCCACTAATTTTAACTCTGGAAACACACTTTTACAAGCTGCGGCTATTGGCCAAGATTGGGTTGACCACTCAGTTAACACAACATAGGGCGCAAGCAGGCGACTTTATTATACTTTGTATCCACGACATAATAAGAATATGAAAATCAAATCCTGGACTGGATTTTACTAGGAAAGTTAATTATGTCATTGCGCATTAAGGACCTGAATTGGTCAATTTTGAATCTGTAGTGGTGTTAGTACAGTAAAGACTATATTAAAATCGTAGGTATCCATAATTCCATAGTCAAGGATGATCACCTGGCGTGTCGAGAGAAAAACTGAGCTTTTCTTTTAGTTTTTTTAGTTGATGTAATATGTCGACTCAGCATTACAAATTAGTGGTTTTTACTTGAAAATATAAAGGGTAAACCTTTACTTTTAGTTTTTACTTGAATATATAAAGAGATGTTGATACCAGATTGACAGCGCATTGTGTGACAAAGATGACGTTCTACAAAACGGAAGCTAGCCAATTTCAGATCGGCTATTAATTTTTTTCCTGACGCACCTTCTAAATTACCGTTACTCCACGTAGATAGATTCTTAGGAGGATAAGTTTAGTGTGTAAATAATGAAATTAGTATTCTTAGTGCCCACGGAGCTGTTATACTGCCGTCGCACAGTGACGGAAGTGCTTACTCGGTCGCCGCTTGATTTATATCCCCCGCTGCCATTCAATATGAACTTTGAGACGGCCGCTGAAATCTCTTACTATCCTTTATGAAATTCTAAGGAAAAAACGTCTGAACTGAATCTTACAGTTCGTTGAAGAGAGACAGGGAAGAAGGATGGCCTTTTGATACGCTCGGGATTCGGCTGCTTTATTCAGTTTTGCCAGTGCTTTTTTCGAGCTTATGGGGGTTACTGATTTTAAGTTGGTAATAACTTGAATTGAGCTTCTAACAGTATTTTTAACTGACTTCAAATAGGAGACGGTTCTCAATTCGACTGCTTGTTGTTGTATTTTTTTTTTTATATTTGTTGAGAAACTCCGTCATGAGGGTTCTCCAAATTGGCAACGTATTGTTGGCACCTCTGGTATTGCAGATGTCCTTAAGTGACGACGTCACACACATCGGTTACGATCACTCGTTATCTATTGCTTTAGGTGACAAGTGACGGTAACTGCTTACTTTTCTTTAAGTGATTTTCATTCGTGAATCCACGCATGGGTTTTCTTTTGTTTCCTAAGCAGTGTAGGATTAATAGACTTGATTAGACTCTACGACTAGCAGGATGTGAACGTAACCCAATGGATAAGAGCAGCGTAACCGTAAATCTAACCCGTGGTTTATATTCAAACCTTGCTGGTTGTCAAATTTTTCAGTATATTTTCTATGTCTATAGCTTGCTATTTCTATATCTAGCTTGGTTTCCAACTAGTAATACACAACCCTTTTTAAGGATGTGATCTTTTTATTTTGTGCTTTATATTTTTGTAATAAAATGTGATTCATTACGATTTGAAAAAAACATCACAGTAAAAGTTTGTAAACATTTTAATAAAGGTGTCAGAAACGTGTCTCATCACCATTTGGGGTACCCGTAAAATGACAGGGAGTATGATTCATACATTATGCTAACACGTAGCGCCAGAGCGAAAGATTTTTTAACATAAATCATTTTTTTATTAAAACGGGCAGAGACAAAACGTTTGCTTCATTCCTTTTTTATCGTAATGAAATTCGTGAAAAATGCTGAAGCTATTTTTTTTGTTTAATTATAAATATGGGTCACGGTTCTTAGTTCTTGTACAGCCGCTACGTGTTTGGCTTACATTTCAATTATTAATGGTCTTTTTAATATTGAACAGATACTTTTGGCTTTAAATATTAAATTCGAGATCTGTAAGGCATTTTTTGATGTTTGAAATTCTTGGTTTTGTTTTTCGTTCGTGCTTTTTGAAATGTATTTTTAATCAAAGTTGAATCGACTTTGATAAAATGTCAGTTACTGTTGGTATTTATGAATTTAGGATTTGTGTTGTGAACATGAATAGTATTTGAATCTAGTGATGAATTATGAAATTTTCAATATGACAAACACAAATTGATTTGTTGGTTTGTATTGGTGTTCAAATCAACACAGTTCTATTAACTGAATAATGAAATTAAACGGAGTTTGCTGACAAATGCTCATTGATTAGTTATTGAATTGATGAATCAGTAATTATTTTGATGTAATATAAACATTAGAATAGAGGAGCTAGTAATATTGAGAATGTAAATAATACTAAGTTCCTAAAAATATTTATTTTCGGGATGAGAATGAACCTAACTACCTACAAACTAACCTAGCCTATTAATTTTTAAAAAGCATGATGATGCATTTACCTCTACAGAAATCTAAATACATCCTAAGGATTCTAATTGATATTATTAAATATGCGAGTGAGTTTAGTATGTTTTTAACGCTTTCACGCTCCACCGATCACCATATTATTTATTTATTTATTACTGTAGAGGTATATTTTTAAACAATAATTGCCTTAAAACTCAATCGAGTTGTCACGGGTACTGAAAAGGATGTAGGCAATTTTTCATCGTCATCATCATCACAACGTGGATTATACCGTAATTCGCAGCTGCTAGTCTTAGACAATTATGTTTTTTCACTAGGTTCAGTTTCGTTAAATTTCAACGAAACTCGCCTAAATGTGTGTTTTTACAACTTTTGCACGCGTCGTCTGAGCTATCTTCTTCACGTTTGTTACGAAGGAAGTTTTAATTGAGAAATTCAAGAGAAAATTTCGAGGTGTCCTCGAAGTGAACAAACTTTATAAATTCAAGGTGCTGCTCGTAAAATATTTAGTTTATAGAACTTTGCTATAATCGATATTTAACATAAACAACGCGATTTTTTTACGGCGGCATCCGAAATTGCGAATTGAAAGACTTGAAATCTTCGGGATTTTATATCCAAGTTTTTATATCATTTTTGGTGTTATCATCGATTTTGATGTTGCAGTGGGATTCTTCTTTTGTTCTTTTCACTTGTTTCAATATTTATAAAGGGTTATAAGGAAAGGATATGCGAAGCCAAAAAGGACTCATAGTACGCGTAATTGTGAACAACTTTTACTATGAGACTAACTCGGAATTCGCGAAAAAAAAATCAGCTGTTCCGTACATTTTTTCGAGTGTCATTGATATTTCTAGGTATAAAATCTCAGCCAGCTCGAAAGCCGCACGGACGGAGCAACTAACATGGAACAATTTAACGACTACTTGAACCGGAGACTCCAGGTGCATCTCTAAAGCCTTTTATTACAGTTCCACGGGCGCGTCTTCGTACGAAACTTCGCCTGAGCTATTCAATAACTAGAGATCAATTAAAAACTAAGTGCCGGGGACTCGGCTGCGGGTAACTTTGCTCGTTTATCATAGGGTTTATTTTTTTTTTGGTTTAGCGAATGCATCTTCTTGAAAGTTTTTTTGTGTCATGGGAAATGTTGTGTGTAAAATGTTTCTATTAAATTGATAATGATAAACGGGACGTAGAACAACAAAGTTGGTAATTGGTTCGTTTAATAGTATCATGCGTGGCAACGTAAATCAAATTAATGTAAGTGGTAAAATCCAATTAATAAATGCCAACTTGTATTTCAAAGCAATTTACATGTTTAAGTAAAACCACGTTGATTAAACTTGTATCTTCTCTAATAACAACTACCTATAGGCCTAAGTATTGGGCAAAGCAAAAATCAATACAAATGAAAGTTTAAGCTAACGAAAAATACTTCCTATTCGGCTATTGTTCCAAAATCAACTTAACTTGATTTTAGACTTCATTCCAAAGTTAACCCAACCAAATATTCATTGGTAAGCATATTTCAGGCCTAAACCGTTATTAATCCGATGTTAAGTCAATTAGGCGCCGAGTCCCTTATTAAAGGGCGGATATAGGTGGATATAAGTGCTCCAGGACGCGTTGGGTCGGAAACTAAAATCGCGGCGGTTCCCGGAGTCCCGGCCCTGGACTAATGGGCGGCCGCTATAACGAGGTAGGTACCATGAGCACTCTCGAGACACGATCTCGGAACGAACGCTACCTACAGCTCTAAAACGAGTTGTGTATGTCAAGACTCTTATCGTTCTTTGAGTGCTCCACACAATTTTCGGCCGAACCCTACCCGATTTTTAATTGCCTTTTCTCGACTCGGTTGCGAAAACAAACGACAATGACAATGTTTTTTCGCGATCGGCCAATTCTCATAACTTACAATAATGACCCGTAATTATTCTTCTGATGCACAGGTCAATAAACGCATTGTGTTTTTTGTTCGCAGATTTGGGCCGATTCAATAAAGGTGAGTTTTTAATAGAATGAAAAGAAACCGAACAAAAGAACATTATCTCCCTCAGTGCCGGTGGGAGCCAAGTGGAAAGCAAGAGAAAAATATCATAAAACATTTTCAATAATAGGCCTCGTTTGACATCATTTCTTTTTGCCATTAATTCTGCTATTGTGACTGACGTTCTATCGGCCATCGATTCAATCAATTGACCTGAATACGATCGAACTCGGTTCGAAACTGGAGGGTCAGATTCTGAGCCCTCCCAATCATTACTAGAAACATTATTACAGATAGCGCCCTAATAGTGACCCTTCGATCGAGTCAGACGATAAATTTAATGGAACCACCCAATAATCTACTGTAGATTATCGATTACCAAGCTATTTTGTTGTAGGCGATAAAAACAAATTGTCGAATGAAACATTTGTTCGTGAAATGGAAATTGGGAGTCGAAGGTTCAACAAACAATACACTTCTAACATTAATAACGTACTCGTAGCATTAATATCATCGACACAAAACCTTACGCACGGTTAATGGTGCTATACGTATGAGGGGTTCCATTTGCTAAAATGGAATCCCTTTTGTAATGAAACTAAATAACACAGTTGTATTGTGTTCTTGTTTGTGTCTTATCAATTTGTTAAAACAACTGAATTGATGTTCTCAGAGAGACAAGTGCATTAAACTCAATAGAGTTTTAAATTCAGTAAATCGAGTTGTTAGAATTGGAGGTCAACGCATCGCCCAATTGCCAGGATGTCTGTACTTATCTCGTTTGCTGTATCAAACACATCTGCCTATTGTCATATTCGTATTTGAGTGTACCAGATCTTTTATTAAATTAAAGCTGAATTTATCAATGCTGTGGTTCTGTTCAATAGTGACATAATTTTAAGTCGTAGCCTGCCCTACATTCTTGGAGACTTTACCACAAAGCCATTAAGTTTGCGGTCTTGCAATGTTTAAAACGGCTTCAAGGCCGTATATCGGTTCTGATGATACTGAAAGTTTAATATCACCAGTGAAATAAGGCCCACCTCTGTTTCTTGAATAATATGGTGGCGTAGACCAAGATAAACTAGTTCTAGACAATATTTTATCCAGTTTTGTAAAAACCGTCAATTTTATGACAGAACTCTAAAACAGAGATCATTTTACGATGGTTTAAATAAAGTCGCACGATATTTAAAGCACCGCTATAGCGCTTTAGACTAATCGCATCGCATCGCAAGCTTGCAGCAACCAGTAGTTACGACAAACGGTGTCCCATCCGGGACCGTTTGTGGCAGAATGTTCCACTGAACTGATTGCAGAAACTTGCTGCGAAAGTTCGCAACAAAGAATGCATTCTGATGTGTTGCTCGCGGTTGACTCATAAAGTTTTACATTAAAAAAGTTTCGCCGGGATACTTTACAGTTACGTCTCATATTTTTATTGCGAACAAGAAAATGTAGAAGGACTTAGCAGTTGAAGAAAATGCTTTTTAAAATCAAAGTGCGCGAGTTTACGACTTTGTAAGCGGCATTTTAAATTCAATTCGGATAAAAATACAACAAAATGACTGTACAAATACGTATTTTGTGTTGTGCCGCTGATGGCGAAACCAATCAACGAAACGAAATTAATATCCTGCAAACAAAATTTATTTCATCCTAATTTATTACACCAGAACCAATATAGAAACGGTAACTGATGATAATTTTAAATGTGATCTGTATACTGATCTCCAATTTGAATTTATGAATTTGGAATCCGATGCGTGTTTGTGTAATCGTGAACGCAATGAATATCGTGAGATACGCGCGTGGATACGTCCGATGGATTGGTAAGCGGCGGATTTATTGCTTGTTTTTATTCACAAAGCTTCGGATAAATGATGTTGCCGGAGTCAAATATTATCCCCTCGCGTGTTGTTCGCACTTGCGTCCGGGTAACTATGGGCATTTATCCTGATACGGACGTCACACCCATTTGATATATCGCGCCCACAAATAGTTGTATTCAGGTATTTCTCTAGGGGAATAAGCTAGGTTATTATTGTCGAGACGCTGCCATGAATCTCGTTGTTTATGTTTACTATCCTAGTTAAATTCGTATTTGTAATCTGAGCACTACTGTACAATCTGTGATAGTATTTTCTAGTTAGCTTTAATACACAATGGAATAAGTATTTTATCTAAAGCGTCGCTGCTATTGTTTCGTACAGTGGTTTTGGATCATGTTCCAATTTATCCTTTTGTTGCTGGAGACTAATCGTTAGCTATTAAGGTTCTGTTGAGAAAGTCCTTTGTGACTCATTTACTACGCTGATTCTGTTTGTTCCATTAACATTGGGTCGATTGACGATTTCGAGGCGATGTTTCTAAACGATATCTCTTTCCTATATATTTTAAACAACGATTATATATACTCGTAGGTAGTTATACGACTATATGGTATAGCTAGTTTTTTAAATACGGAAATATCAGTTTGCATAAAGTTATTGTACAGTTTACGATTTTCAGGTTACGGTCATGATTTTAATTTGAAAAACTACTCAAATTCCCGCTTACATTTTCGTTTGAATAAGTATCATTAAAATACCTCTGAGTAACCCAAGAGGAACCAAAACCTGCAGCAATGCACAGAAAAATATTAGTCAGTAGCAAAGGTTCCGCAATTTTAAAACTTTTGCTATTGTTGCGTTAGACTCGGAGTCTTAAAAAAATTGGTTATATAATTACATTATTATTTGTTTTTTTGAGTTGCGTACAGATTGCCACAATCACATCTAATTTCAATACCTGTCAATGTTCTTGTCAGAGGCCTTATTTGGCCTAAAAACTTTAACACCACCGCTTGCCACTCCATACCGCTCTAACCACTCGGCTTATACAAACTTACCAGAATAATAATTTGTATTTATAATTCAAGAAGTGCATATTGAAGTCAACGGAGCTAGGTTTCTGAGGCAATAAGAGATCGCTAAAAAAATGCTCTTTTTGCCTTTTGGGCTAATCGAATACACCATGTTCCCAATAATATCAATATACTTCACAAAATATTCTAACCACGACTGCCACTTTTGTGCGATAGTTGTGTGCGCGACATTAACTTTAAAAGCTACGCAACTGTGTCTGCAGTATACAGTCGAAGTAACTCTCATTCTTGAGTTTTTTTGCTTCCTTGGTAATGGATAGGTGAAGTAACATCCGTAGCCCGGCCTCGGCCGCAGACGTGAAGTAGCCTTGGATGATGAGCTGCCTCGTACGGATGGATGTGTCACGATTGCCTCAGGTCACGATTCGGCGGTTCACGGGAAACGCTTGAACGCAATCACGTAAGGTGAATTGATTATGAATACGCATACTTCTAAAAATGATGAATAGGTGCATTCGTTTTTATAGCTTTATGTATTCTAGAGGGATATTATTCATACATTCTTTTATAATATAATGTAAAACGGTTAGTGTTCAGATTATGAGGTATATTTACCAATACCATGTTTGATATTTTACCATTACCATATAATTATGACCAAAGTGGTTTTTATCATTGCCGTTTGTTTTTTGGTCTTCCAACAAAAAAGTACCCAATTAATTACAAAAAGAGGTCCATGTTGGTTTCCGACCAAAATAAAGGTATCTCAGTGTTTTTATGGATACGAGTATTATTAAAGTCGGTTGGATAAGACACAATTTTCACAAACATTATTCTTCAGACAGTAATAGGTATGATATTTCCTCTAGATATGACTTTATGACTGCTTTTCTTGTCTGCTTTTATGCCAAAATATGGATCATAAAACACAGACTTCATAGAAGCTGAAATAATCCTTTTTGTGATCTGTTAGCACGGTTCCACTATTTTGCCAAACCCGAATAGCTAAAAGCTTTTTTGTGTAGTTTTTTTATATGTCGATCATAACAATTAAGGGTAGCATAAAAGCGGTGACTATTTTATCACAATTAAATGATTATATCGATGCCTGATTTATGACTGATGATGCTAATTATTAATTATTGAAAAGTAACAAAACAGATAAAACATCAATGGCAAAAATGATGACAAATAAAAAACAGTCTCATAAAATGTCTAATAGCACTGCAATGCAATTCGTATGCATGTGCAATGTGCACGTGCAATGCAAAATTCGTATTTCTTGCAAACATGGTTTACTAGCAGCCCCAAACTAGCAAGTGATTCGTCAACGCCACACCGCCATTCAGCTATAGTCCGGCAACTAGCAGCTTTTTCATGTCACTTGTCCGGCACGGTGGCGTTGCACTAATCCTCTTGCAGGTTTTGTTTGTTTTAGTTTGCAGGATGCAAGCACAATGCAGCCTGTCGTGTATTCGTGACTTGTGCATTTGTTTGGTTTACTTTATCATGAGTCAGTTTTTGGCTTTGCTTTAGTATTTTCAGAATTCAGACTAAAATTAACATCAATCGAAATAGTAAACGCTATAGTTAAGTATCGAATATCAAGTTTGCGGTTTCAAAATTAACTTGTACACACAATCATGGTAATATTGATAATTTTGTTCAAGTATGTACTGGGTAAATTTGTTGTATTTTTTTGGCGATTCAATAAAAGTCAGAGGCTTTGTCGCTAGATCCAACCCAATCCTTCCCATCGCTAAGAAATCCTCGCGATTGCAACGTGAAACATTAACCATTGCAAAATAAATTCTGCTGTGGCGTACATCGTAAATTTTGTTCACGCAGCAGGCTCCGGCTTAGTCGTTCCACCTCTTTCTATTTTATCCTTGAACTGCGGAGTAAAGGGTGGAGAATTTAGGGTTATCGGTTATTCCAGACCGGGAGTATTACTTGGGGAGACTCTAATGAAAGTACTTTTAAGATGTTGCTTGAAACGAGGCTCGGCGGTTGTTGAAGTTTACATTGGTCTCTTGAAATATTGTCGGCGGTAGGGATTTTTGTGTTAGATTATTCTTTAGAAAAAAATCGCACCAAACAAGTCAAAGGTCTAACTTTTGTTCCTTTCTTACAAAATCTTTTTTATTGCCAATTTAAAAGAAACAAAAAATCCTTTTAAAGTCTTAGGATTGCGCTTGTCTTGGCCACCATTTCACACAGTACCTAAATAAGCGACGGTGTAGTCAAAGGGGGGCTTTCAAGATCTTGTAAATAATTATTAAAAAAAAACTATTATAATAAGATTTTTACTGATACATTATGGCTACTTCTACAGTATTTTTATGCGATATAGACAAAACCGCATCGAAGGAATATCTCGTATCTATATGGGTTCTAGGGTGTCGTTGCTCCAGTGTTGCTACATTGTGGTACAGATCAATTAAGCTGCCGCCAGGCCTTGTACAGTCGGTGGCAATTCGTTGCGGTTCGGTCGTGGTCTCATTAAACGGTCGAATCGCTACATGTCATTGGCCGCGGGGTGCTCGCGGCGAGGCGAATTTATTTTTAGCGTTAATACGGGAACAGGTGTGTCCTTTAATGGCAGTGCTTTGTTTAAGTGCATTGGGACGGGATGTGTTGCAATTGTGAGAATTAAAAGGAAGACGATTGATTGCTGGGAATTATTGCTTTGCTTTTGCAATAAAGTTAATTGTAAATCTTTATCTTTTTTATTATCAGTCTGTCGTAATAAATTTATCCACGGTAGCAGTCGTAGATATAAAGCTGAAGGATAAACTAATAACAAGCGTCTGTATTCAGCTGGGATTTACGAAAAAGATTATGAAAATGACAGAAATAGCGCGGTCTATAAAATCTCCAAATATAGCTTGCCGTAACTTACGCAGTCATGTGGTGAGATCGTTAAGTTATTTTCAAGCATCGTTTAGGCGCCTGAGTAATATTTAATCCCGGAATATCGACTGTATCATAAGGCGACGATGTCTTTACAACAGAACAATCATGACAGAGTTTTATATTTAGACCACTTTAGTTAGTTGTACTTTATTGCCAATTTTATTCTAAAAACTTTGAGGAATTCTTATAATTTTATTTGCCTATTCTTTTTGCTAAAAGTATGTTTTGAATTTCAGCTCGAAACCTTTTTAAATCAGTCTTTTATTCAACTAAAATCAAATTTAAGGCAAGTGATTAACTTTGTCTTTAGATCACGAAATAACCCTTTGACGGAGTTTTTGACGAAGCATCTCATAGCTTATACAGAGTCTGTTGTAATAATGTCTGTATTCCTTACTGGTACATTTTATCTGTCGTATCATTAACTGCCCCTCTACTAACACATGCTCAGTTCGCATATTTTTTGCTTCACACATGCAATAATAATGCCAAGGGCGTTCGTTCACTTGCATGCTCATCGGGCCATGCGCAATTTTTATGGGTGTTCGTAGTTGCAGGAGAAAAAGGCGAAAGAGTCAATATTGACAGTGGATAAGAGTAGGCAATTTAGAGGCATTATTGTTATAGTTGTATTTATTGCCAATCTGTGGTAATAGTGCAAATAAATAGTTTTGGATTATTGTTAGTTTGTTGGGAATTAAATGATATGAAATTAAAATATTTATTCCGGATTGTAATATCCATATGACTTAACTACATAGGTAAGTGCCATCAAGTGAACATGAACATAAACGGTAACATTATTTAAATTAATGGGTTTCAAATACCTAAAAATATTCATCGTCATCATTATCAATAGCAACTTTTTGAGCTTATTGAGAACACTACAAGGTCTCAAAGCCAACTAAACTTTTCTCCTCATTATTTTTCTAAACTACTGTTAACCCGAACATCACATACCCCAGAATTTTCAAACATCATCACCACACGATTTTTTTCATTGCACCGTTTAACATTAAAAACACATTGTAGCAATTTAAACAGTTCTGTTCCAGCGACAGCACGGCCGTATTGTAATAACCGCAGTGTGCCGTAGAAATATTGGCTCGTTACGGGAAATTAAATTAAAATGACATTATCCTGCCGCCAGCAGACCGGGGACTTTACTGAGCAGAATTCTGAACTCCATTGAGTGTGCGAACTTTGTACGGGGAGTATATTATTTTGGAAACGAATGGAGTATAGTCGTACTGACTCGGGTCAGAAGGTGTTATTAAAAGTTTTTATTTAACTTGTGCAATGTAACTATGTTTGTTCGGGTGGAATCTTGCAACTCAATTTTGAACTACTTCCCGATGTCCGATTGAGCTGAAATTTGGTGTACGTGTGTAACTCCGATGACGATACAACGCAAGCTAATTTTTAAAAAGATTATTAAAATTAACTTTTTTTATTTCAGTGAGTCAGTAACGAGTCTACCTAGTAGATAAAAATATTGAGTAATTGTTTTATTATTTCAAGTGGCTATCATTTATTGAAAATTTATGGAATCAATCGTGTTCGAACGAGGCAAAAATATATAAAAAATGGAACTGTCTATTGGATATTTTTCACAAATAACATTAAATTTGTTAACTGTGAAACCTGTTTATATTGAGTTTATGGTTCAAACTCGAAACTCTATCCAGAGTTGACCATTGTTGTAAGAGAAATTTAACGCAAACTACGTTTTAAATCAAAACATTTTGAAACTAAGTGTTTATGAGCAAACTGTTAACTAAAATTGGAGCTAAAACTTTCAAGTTTCCGTTGTAACAACAAATTGCTAACAACAAAACGCTTTATTTCCCTGAAAATTATCACAAGAACACAAAACCTTCCACCGCGTCGTTCAAACTTTTTGTACGTTCATTCTCTCTGGCGATATAAAAAAGTCGGCCAAGTGCGTGTCGTGGTACGCTCGTGGCAGGGTTTCGTGGCTACGTTGGAAATTAATAATCAACATTCTCAACACAAACCAAGTTCTTAGCACGTAAAGTTGTGTGTGAGAATTATTCGAGGTTTCTTTAAATACCGGCTTTTCATGTAGGGAGCCCCTTTAAAAATACTTTATAACATTCATTTTTTTTTTCCTTTTAGCAGTTACAATTATTTATACCTACGTTTGCTTAATTTTAACCTTTTATTCTTTATACCTATTCATAAATTAAAGGACTGACATACACAGACAACGGATAAACGGACAGGGCAAAATGTTTTCAAATTAGCTTCTTCTTCTTGGTCGTTACGCGCCTCACGATGTCTCGCCATCTCGCCCTGTTCGAGGTCATTCGAGTCGGCTACTGAACCCTAAAAAATACGGGAGAAAAGTAATTTAAGTCTGTGTCACCGCCAGTAACAGGCACCTTCATACTGAATGCATTAAACACGCGGTCTTAATACGTGACTCTTGGCAAAGCGTTCAAAACGTTCAGGGTTCTTGGAGATGTAGGGGCACAATGTGGCCGGATGTGGGAGCTTTGTTTTGAGAGGGCCAGAGAGAAATGGAAAGTAACCCTTATCCCCATAAGACTTTGGTGTCTATCTGCTTTAATGTCGCCCTGCCCTACCCTATGCCCTACCTCGCCGGTAGTGCTTTCACAGTCTCTATGATTTCAATTTATGATGAATTTATGAGTTAACATGGCGGTAATTTTTATGCTCATGTTTGTCATGCCAAAAACTGAGGAGATTTATGTTGTAGTTTTTTTTTAATGTTTTAGTGTTTTTTTTTGGTCAGAGCTATATTATCCGGTCAAAAACACAATCACCTCTAGCCTACTATAAGGTTGCTACTTTATGCAAACTCGCTATTTTTGCGGCTGGCTTTACACGCGTGTGAGTAGTTTATGCCACCCTTGAGAAGACCCTGTAATATGGCACGAGTCAGACATCCCTAGGATATCGCTTACTTTGGGCAATGCGTAAACTTACGTTATATGGGACATCGGACGCTGGAATAAGTGCGAATTTATGTAAAGATGTTATTAAATAAAATGGGCTGTCCTTGACGCTTATGTCTAGAAAACTGGAGGTATAAAGTTGCAAACATCGTTGAATAAAATTATGTGACTGAGTCTCTAGTACCTACACTAGTGTTTTGACGATTTTAGTAATGAATCTCTTGGGAAAATACTTTTTGGCGAAAATGTGTTTTACTTATCTTTTTGTACAACGGGATGATATTAATTGATTTTGTTGCCATTTTTAGACACTTTATGTCTGCTAAAACCTAATCGGTTTTTTGAATTCTCTGCCTTGGTTAGGCACGTGGCATTTTACGTCAGCGAGAAGTTATGAGGACGTTTTTGACAGTGATTAAGTTTAAGAAGGGTTTATAAGTAAGACCCCTTCAAAGTAGAAATTACAACTAAAGTAGGTTAGGCTAATTACCTACTTCATATGCACGTTCGAACTACGTTTACGTATAAACTTATATAGAACCAGGTTACACAGTAGTGCATCAATGCTATTGCTTACCATCATTATATAACAATCGACATTAATACAACAATGTTATATAAACACACATAACATAAATTCCTACATTCAATAAATTCCTACATAATAAATTACGAGCCGCAATACATTTCTTGCATTGTCGATATTTCTGCGCGGTAAGAGATAATCCAATTAGAGCTACCGCGTGTTTGCTGATATACCACTGTTAATGTGTACCGATGTTCTCGTGTATTGACTGATGGTTTAGCATCTGGTTTCGTTTGGAATATATTCGCATTCATATTAAATTCATTACTACATCGATTTGATCATTCGAGAATGCTGTTGGTGCAGTTAAACTGTCACGGGACTAAAATGTTAGGTGCGTCCGGCATAGAGAATTACTTAATATAAATATTACAGATATTTAGGGTGAAACTGGGCGAGGATGCTGATGATAGTTGTCATTGATTTTCTTTTTTCTTTTTGTCTTTTTTAACGTCCGACGCAAAAAGAGAGGTGTTATAAATTTGACCGTTATGTTTGTCTGTCTGTGGCACCGTAGCTTTTAAAAAGATGAACGGATTCTAGCGGTGGTTTTTAGACATGTTTTACTAAAATTAGTTCAGCCATTTCAAATATTTCAAGGGAGTTTTTATATTTCAGATTTTTAAGTACGTTAGGAACTGACAAGGCAGAAAACTTCCGAGTAACTTTGAAGAATCTACGTCGCAATTTTGTGTTACGAAGGAAGATAAAGGAACAATACTAGACACTTGAAAAGACTTAACAATTTAGTATTTTGACTAACGTATGCTCGTTTCGGAACAAAACGAAGTTCCAGTCGATTCGACTTGGATTCGCTTTCACTCGATTTATTTGCTTTCAAATTATGTACAGTGCGATGTTCGACAATACAACAATGACCCTGACCTCGTACTGCAGTCACAACAACCCACATGCCGAAGGAGCTTTCAATGAGTAACGGTGAACTTGCTATGCGTGTTTCGGACTCATTTCGTTTGTGTCATGTCTCTTACAAAAGCACTTTATGAGGAATACACGCTTTCCTCTTGAAATTACTTATTTTTCTTACGGTCATCTGTGTGCTGGTCGCTTTTTGACGACGGTGCTAAATTGTACTCGTATGTTGACTTTTAAATTAAAGTCGAGATGTACTATTCAAGTTTAGAGTGAATCGGTTTCATTTAGGCAAGCGTGCTCCATCGTAGACTGCATCATGGCTTACCATCATGCGAGATGGCAATCAAACGCAAGCCTATCAGTGAATTAAATAAAAAAGTAACTGCCCTATTTGACGACCTGTTTGGCTCAGCGGTAGTATATCCGCCTTATAAGCCAGGTCCCCGGGTTCGATTCCCGGCCGGGCAGATGTTTGCATGATGAATTTCAATATCTGCTTTAGGTCTGGGTATTAGTCCTTGTCTTTGTCTTTCTTTTTTCTTCCATGGCATCCCCGACACAGGGTATCGTAGTGAGGAGCTATGAGTGTGAACCGTTTATTTAATTTTTAATACTCTCGAGAAATGTTTTTATTAATATTTAATTGTGTTAAGCCAGCACTAGTTTGTTTCTCTATTCGCATATTTAATCGCTGCTGTTGGCAACACTCTGCGGCGCAGTAATTTTCCCGCACACGCTCACGGCACTTATGAAACGATTTTTCTCACGTATTGTATGTTTCTGAATTATATTAGCTTTATTGTGTTGCTGTTGCCGCTGGTTTTATGGTCTATTTTGATTTATTTGAAAGGTTTATTGTAATACCGCGGGTGTAGGAAATAATTTGTATTCCATAGCTTTTTCTTAAATCGGCCTCGAGTTATCGGTATTTTTATGATTGAAATACTCGCTGACTAAAATTATAAAGAAGGTAAGTATCTAAATATACTTTTCCTAGAATACGGTGTGTAAATAAGGTACTTACACATAATATGTATTAGGTAGTGTATAAAGTGGGTGTATCAAGTGAAGATATTTATTGTGAAGATTTCTCGCTGTCGTCTGTCTGAAGATTAAATACTCATGATTTTACTTTACTGACAAATTTTTGACACAGGAAAACAAACAAAATCCTTATTTTTTTTAGATATGTACAGCCTAATCTAGTTAAAAGTACGTGCGTATATAATTTCCTTATTTCTAGTAACAAGTTTCAATTTAATTTATCATTTCAAAAAAGCTTGTAAAATAACCTTAATCAAGATATTCATAGGAAGATGAACGAATGATGTTAAATGATGTATTAGTAAATGAAAAGCTTCAGCTTCATTACAATTATCAAGGGAAACGCGACAGTCCCGTGATTCCATTTCGAACTAATTGAGAGATGCTTACTTGATTAGACGCGGCATGCGATTCTCTCGTTGGGCCAATTCATTTACAGTACATATTACAGCCTTTTTTTTACGAACCTTTTCTCCCTTGTGGTCTAACCTAGATCTTTTCATATCAGGTACCATTGGATGGCCTAAAAACTCTCTAGTCACTCTTTTTTTATGACCTTACTTACTCTTACCTACTTACTTTTCAGTTGAGGTGTGCCGATTATGTGAATGAAGTAGTCAGTGTACCGGACATCATTATAGAATCGTACATGAATGTGATAAAGACTGCAATTTAAATTTCAATGGGTAACAGGGTCATGGTAACAGCGAAGCGGTGACAAGAGGGACTGCGGTAGCTTCATTTCACTTCTTTTGACGGACACCTGCATTCACTGTCATAGAAAAATGCGTATTGAACCACTGCTTCTCACTTGCGATTTAAAACTCTGAAGCCACTGTGACCCTAATACTGGCGAGAATAAGGGATTAAGCGGCTTCAAAGTTAGAGTCAACCTCTGTTTCTTGAACTCTCGACCATAAACAATAGACTAATGCGAAACAAGTATTAAAAGATTAACCAAACCCCTAATTATTTCGCGTGTGCTTTACCGTCGTCGAATACTCAACCGCCACTTAAGGAACATGCTTAATTACAATATTAACAGTACAGAGTGACTCATTAAGCTAATCACGGAATTATAGCAACAACCAACAATTTAAAAGCGTCAGAACGAAAGCATTTTTAGTACTAGTTTCCCGCTGAAGAACGACCGGCGTGAAGTTAAACAAGATTTTTAAAAACAAAGCGTTATTTTTGCTCGTTTCAGGCCAATATCTAGTCTACGTGCTAATAGAACAAAAAAGGCACTGATGTCAGTCGGGAGAGTAGATTTTGGTAGTACTTTCGGCTTTATAATGTTACAGTTATCGTTTGCGGGAGTTTTCGACGAACTTTGTGCTACAGCGAGGTCATTTGGGCTTATTGTGCTTTAGCTGTAGTAAATGTTAGCCTATGCCATTTTTTATTGGTATATAATACCCTACCTATATACCTTAGAGTAGTCGCGCGAGTACCTAATCTAATAAGATCTTTTAAAAGATCATTCAGAAATCATCATAGCAACCATAAATTATATTTGTAACAATCAAAATCTATTTTCGCAACATGATCCAAAATACATTTTTTCCATGGACATTACCTTTGTATTATCAAATCACATTACAATCTAAATATAATCATTCAATCGACAACCTAGTTATCTACTTAAAATGGTCCACTTTGATCATAAGAGCAATCATTTTTCTCTAGAGCATTAACTCTTGAGATTAATTCTGAGTTCCTCTTAGATTCACCCAAATGCCCGGAACTCGAAACACGAATGAGGTAAAATCTACCTGATGACGTAGTCTGAGGTTATGGGATTGAAAATCGCAAACGTCATTAGCAGGACAAGTCTGCGATGCGAGAGGTCAACGGGATGTCGCTGACCTCACCAGCAGGACTGGACGTGGACACTCTGCCGGGAGCAATCTTCGGTTTATGCGATTCGACTTGGAATCACGTGCTGGGATAACTCGTTCTATGCTATACTAGGTACTAAACTTACACTACGATATTCGACTATGGTACGATACGATATCGACGAGTTTGCTTTACAGCTTTTAATAGTTGTGCAGTGCTATTTTGTTTTCCTACTAGTACTTATTATACCTAGATGAGAAAATTTGAATGTTTGGATTTTTAGCGGTTTGTTACAAAATTATGCAAAAACGGCTGAACGGATTGGAACATGTGAGTACTTCTAATTTGGCAAAGAAAGTACCTATGTTTTTGGAATCATAATTCTACTTGAATGTTGGATTTTGGATATTGAATAAAAACTAGCTTAAGCATTCCCGAGATTTTCCAGTCCTCGAGAGAATCGGCGGAATTACCCCGAAATCTTTATTTACATCCAAAAGTCGAATCAAAAACTCTAGAGAGCGTTGACTTAAATATAGGGATGGCGAGCGTTACTTTGTTTCAGCGTGTAATGAAGAAAATAGATGAGAGTCATTGTGGAATCGAAAGAAAAAAGACTGCATTTATTTGTGCCTTGGACATTATACGTAATAATAACAAAACTGAATATGTTTTCCAGCAAATGTGGGTGCAAAAACAAAGTTTATGCTCTTGCAATAATCGTAATCATACATAGATATTATTACCATCATAGTAATCTCACAGCTGAGTATAGGTTTCTCTTTTGCTGTGCTATTTGGTCCCAGTCTTTTCCATCTTTTGCCTATTAGGTCCAGGATCCACAACTGACTTAATGATTAAATTAAATTATTGATTAATCACTGTTACCAGCCCTATATCAAGCCTATCAACAATTCATTCAACCTACAGTTCCAACAGTCTCCAAAGGGACTTAGCTAGGTAAGCAGGAAAGATATTTAAAATTGGACTCCATTTTACTCGTAGCTTCTTTGTACAAGTTGTCAATGAAGCTAATGGTTTGTTAGCTAAGAATAGAGTACCAAAATTTGAACATTCCCACAC
Organism: Alcis repandata; assembly: GCA_949125135.1. Lineage (NCBI taxonomy): Eukaryota > Metazoa > Arthropoda > Insecta > Lepidoptera > Geometridae > Alcis > Alcis repandata. The sequence goes on along the minus strand of OX421239.1, from coordinate 8,409,606 downwards.
ATTGTCTTACTGAAACCATGAAGAGTCTTTCCCCAACGCGACCCGTGATCACGCTCTTTGTGAATCTGGGGTGAAATACCTCTTCGTTGTTTCTGCTATCCTGGTACTTGGTATTTGGTATCAACAAATTAATTGATTCCTGTTCGAAAATTAATGCTAGGGGAATAGTTTTCTTACTAAACCCTGTTTGATAAATATGAATAATGTTAATAGACGTTTGAATTTTCAGTCCAATTAGTTCAATTGCTTTTTACAATTGAACAAATTGGAAGAAAATTGTCGAAAAACTTTAACTTTTTAAAAGATGGTTTAGTTCAACTGTCAATTCAATTGGATTAGACCTCTTACTTTTACGAAAATAAATTTATATGGCGCTATTTTAAGTCGAGGTTTCTGACCTCATATCATGTAGATTATTTTGTTCCATAATAATTATAATTAATTACAATTTACAAACAAAGACCCAGGAAGTAGACGATAAAAAACGCCGTACTAGATAATTTTCGATAAAAATTTGTTGCACTACAAAATGTGACCATTAGAAACCATAGGAAAGTGACAATAATCAAGGAAAACTGAATTCAATTGTATGCTTTGATGATATTATAACATATTGGTTCAATCATCCCTAAAAAACCAGCGTAAAAATCCTTATAGGAACAGAAAGAGCAAACTCATTGGTCAGATGTAGAAAAATTAACACAATCGCGATCCATCAGAGAGCTTTTTCGATTCCACAATGAACTTCCTATGAATTTGTCTTCTATTGAAAACATATTTTGAATCGTACAACGGTATCGCTTTTGCAGATCACACTTGGTAAGCACACTTGATTAAAAATAAGTGTCAAACAAGCGACGGGCTACTTGATGGTAAGTGGTCATCGCCGTATATGGGCAACTCCAATACCAAAAGTATCTTCAGTACATTGCCTAGTGCTTACTTCTAAGGAGATTATGCTGCGTATACCAATTTGTGGATCACAATATCGATATTTCCTCAGTTTTTATATCCAAGTCTCTTTTTAAAATATATCTGACGTTCGTTTCAATATTTCTGGAGAATAAAGTAATGGTTTATTATCGCGAATGATCTCTTTTGAGGAAAGTGGACGTTAATGGCGTTTTGGGCGATTGCGGCTGATGGTGATGGCGGCAATGATTGCCTGTTGGAATTGATTATGGCTTATAACGGAACCAGTTTTACCTTCAATAAATCCAATGAGGAAGAAAATTCTATTAGCCACCTGTTTATAATTACTTTTTTTAATTTTAGGCTTAAATATTTTTTTAATATCCTGAATTTTTAAGTTCACGTTTGATCACCAACTCGCTTGTTGGTAAGCGAATATTTAGTCGAAAATAAAGCACGCAGAATTATAAGACAGTCTAAATGTTTGCTAATAGCAATCTTAGATTAATCAAAGAATACCTTTGATGTGCAAAGCTAATTTTAGTCCTGTTAACCAAACCAATTTAACAAACTTCATTATTAGTTCTCAACCGATTAGGATTAGGACAGATTTAACAAACTATTTAGAATTAGAACGCCGAGCATAAAAATGTTGTACTATACGAGTACTAAGACTAGCTGCAAACATACCCTGTATTAAAGTAAACCAACAAAAAAAAATTGAAATCGGTCCAGCCGTTCTCGAGTTTTAGAGAGACTAATGAACAGCGATTAAATTTTATGTAGGTACGAGTAAGTATGTGAAGACGAGGAGAGAAGATTTTAATAAGTAAAAGAAAGCCTGTGTTAAAATTGTATCAAGTTATGGTTAAATGCTCGTCAAGTGTCAAGTGACTGTTGACCTACTAATGTTGTTTGATGTTAAAATGTAAATAAAAATTCTCGTATTTTTGCTTCGTCGTATTGTTTATTACGAGCCTTTTTGTAGAGTCTGCTTTTGTCTTTGACTTTACGTGGATTGATGTTCTGATGCTGTGTTTGTACGTTTTTAGACCTCTGTACCACTGCTACACCGAAGTCCTTACATACTAGATCGATGCACTGCTATGGACTTCTGTTTTTGGTTTCAAGATTTCATACATACTGTGGTAGATTTACTTGCATTGCAATAAGTGATAATCATTTTTTTTGCAGTGTAATGCTATACTCATTAATATTATAAATGTGATAGTGAGTTTATTTAATTTCGTTTGTCACGCTTTCACGTCTGTACTGAACTAGTCATCGTGATATATTGCATACCTACACGTTGCCTAGTTTATGATAAAACTAATATTTTGGACGTAGGTAGGTCTTAAACTAGGCAATAAACCAATGAACGAGTTTGTACCTGCGTAGATTGTAGAGATACAACTATCGTAGTAGCTAAATATTCATTTCCTTCTTGCGATTTTGATTTGCACCATAATTTTTATCTCTTAAATCGTGATTGAGCAACAAACTTAATTTCGAAGAGCCCGATTCATAATTCGCAATTATCAATATTACCACATTGGAGATTTTCTTTTTGCGAAGCCGTTTTGCTTGTAATATAATATTCAATGCCATAAAACCTCATTGTCAGCCTGCAATGGGTCCGCAGTGTGGCAAGGATAGTGAGCGGTGCATGGGCGTCGGGCCCGGCCCGGGTCACGGCTGCTGCGCGCACGCATCTCTGCGGCTGCGGTTACGGCACGCCTTTAAAAAGATTCCGGTAATTGTCTGTTGGAGACACGGATTTCACACAATTGATATTTTTTTGTATTTATTCATATATTCAAGCCAAGCAATGTGATTTTTCAATTTTCTTGAAAGTTTCTCTAAATGAAGAAGTGACGCTTTAAAAAAAGTTTCGTTGATATTTTGATGGATACACCAATTTCACACAATTGATTTTATTGCGAAACTATTTACATATTAAGTCCAGTGATTTTCCAATTTTGTTATGTTTTTCTCGAAATGAAATATTGAAAGAGTCTGATTTGTTGTTGTTCGCCTTATAAGCCAGAGGTCTCGGGTTCGATTCTCGGCCGGGCAGATGTTTAAATGATGAATTTAAATATCTATACTGGGTCTGGGTGTTAGGTACTTGTCCTTGTCTTTGTGTGTGTTCCATGGCATCCCCGACACAGGATTTGTTCCTAGTCCCCTATATAATAAGCTATGAGTGTGAAACGTTTATTTATTTTATTTTTATTCTCATGATGCGCAAATAAGGATTTATTGGTTATTTCTCAAGTTTTGTCAAGGTTGGTCAGTCAACAAACATAAAATTTTATGAGATTACCAAATTACTCGTATAAACAATTTAGACAAATTATTTTCAAGATTATTTAATAGGTAGGTAGTTTGCTTAAAATTTAGCAAGAAAACTTGATTTTTAACTTCAGATTTTTAAACCTTTTATTTTATCTCACGAAAAGCTTGATTTCAACAGCATGGTTGAATTCAACGGCAGCACACAAACACGCTATCCGAACCGCCATCGCAGCGCTTCCATTCACAGTTTCCGAAGCTGAAAAGCTTTCAATCGGCCTCCCAGAAACTAAGGACCTGCACTCCAGACTTAAATACGTCCAATTTGTAGCGGAACAAGTTAACAACTCAGCACTTGCGATGTGGGTAAATGCGGCGCGCTGCTGATCCTCAGTTTCGTGGTAGCAAGGGGCCACCTCGCAAATTGCAAGCCATTGAACTAAACTTTTGGATTAACTTCAAACACATGTGAGGTTATACTTTGAAAACTAACGGGGTTTTGAAACATTTTAAGTGAATTTAAAAAGAACGGTGCTCAATTGGACTGTTTTATTTTTGTATGTTTGTTACGCGATTACTAACACTGTCAACTATGAACTGATTTTGAGGATTGTTTTTGTTATAATTTAAACGGTAACTCTTACGTTGCATTGTTTCGCGACGCACCGCGGTCCATAGTGCCAGCACTGCCAGCCCAGCCTGGACATGAGCGCGTTGCGCTTGTAATCTCCTCAATGAAGATCACCGAATGTGATTGAAACTGGTCGGATTAGCCGACGCAATGCAACGTGAGTGTCCCCGTTTTAATTATAACAAAATATGTTAGGACACCTAAAACAAACGATGGAAATAATTTCAGAACTATTTAATTTTTAAAGCTTTTTATTTTTTTGCGTCTTGGACGTGGGTATAAGTACGACTTCAACAATTTTATAGTTCTCTTAAACATTGAGAAAGTAATAAAACATTGTAGAAATGTTGCATCCAGTATTCAACTCGCTTGCACAGAACAATTTTAATTAAATAACAGGTGGAGGGTTTTGTCACAATAATAGTACAGTTTCGTCGCTACAAACTATTCAGATTACTTTGCTATTTTGTGAATCTTCCTTGCTTTCATCTACCTCTATAATACTGTAAAGCTACAAACACAATTGGACATTACCATTAATACGAAATACATTTGTTCAGGAATATTGTGTAAAGAGGAATGGATATACATTGATCAAAACGCGATACGTAATCCACATTTCATTTCGATTTAAAAAAAAGCGAAAGCTAATTGCGCCAAAGTCATCACCCTATCGGATAGGGTGATGGGGTACCCTATCGGGTAGGGTGAAAAAGATGTCGCAGGATGTACTTTGATGTTGTTCTTCCGATAGGCCCTATCGGAAGAACAACAATTGCGACAAAGTCATCACCCTATCCGATAGGGTACCCCATCACCCTATCCGATAGGGTGATGACTTTGGCGCAATTGTTGTTCTTCCGATAGGGCCTATCGGAAGAACAACATCAAAGTACATCCTGCGACATCTTTGGGATAATTCCAATCTGTCCCCTTATGAGGACTGAGGATACAAAAATGTTCGATACAAGGCACAGACACACAGACAGATGGACAGATCAGATCATCACATTACAAATAAAAATATTTTTTGATTGTTAAATGCTAGTTTTTTGCTTCTCCGCAACGGGTCGCGTGCTTCCGCTCCGACACGGGTTAGTTTAGACTTCCAGAGCCCGCGGTAAATTAACAACACGTACCAACAGAGAGACAAATACGAGGCAACAACTCCTCATATCTCCGGGCGTTAGCGCAGAAAGCTGCACTCGGTTAATTTGCTTTATAACAGACGCGTAGTAAAAATGTATCTCAATTAGTGTTATGTTCCAGTTGGTTCAAGCCTTAACGGTCTTGGCGTGTTTAGCTTCTAATTATGACGTATGCTGAGTTCATTTCAAGTAATACGGCTTCAGTTCCGGTGAGGCTGGTTTTGGATTAAGATTTTGTGGTTTCAGACTACTTTAAAGTACCAGCAGTAATAGTTACTAGATACAATAGTGCCTAAGTTTAATTACTGCAGCTTCGATTATTTCTTACGTCGTCGTCTTATTTGTAAATTTTGTGTAGCTTATTTTATGCTGTTTTAAAAGCTTAGTTAAACTAGCTGTATTAAAAGCTACTGCGGTTTATTGTGATGATGATGATTATAGTAGATGGTTATTATAGTTTTAATATATTTTTCAGCCGCTCGAGAGCTTGTCACATTCTAGAACGCTTACAAAATATTCACATGTCGGCTTCTCAGTCTCATTGAAAACATTAATACCATCTCCGTACGGCTTAATCTTAGCAATGCACTCATTCTTCATTGCAAAGCTCGTTATAGTAACTCAGCTTTCACGCCCATTACATTATGGCCGGCTATTAAGAGCTACGGCATTAACTTTATCAATCTTATAGAGACGTTGTTCTATTTTAGTAGACATTGAAGTATTTGTCTCGTAGAGATTGGCTAAACATTGTTTATCATCTGTATATCTTTATCATCATCTAAAATCATGTTGGTGATGGTAAAAATTTATATATCAACCAAAATATATCGAAGGACTTCAATGGGAGGGCTTTGTTAGAATTTATGAAGCCAAAATCTTCTTATGACTTTTATATGTACTCACTAAGTCATCGCTGAGCTAAAAAATATTTAACCTTTAAGGAAAAGTCATAATGAGATGGGACGACGTAGTCATTGGATTTTAAAACAGGCCTCTGCATGAAAATATTTTTGGACCTCTTGAAGGCGTTCATTTAAATTTATTACGAAAATACATCAGCCGTCTCGAGCGCCTCGATTAATTTGCAGTTTATTATTGTTCACGCAAATTTCAACACAGAAAAGATTTTTATCAAATTTATTGCCATAATCTCACCGCGATTTTTTATTGGCGTCTGCAGATCGGTCAAGCTGATTGATTCGATTTATCTTGTACAGAATGAAGTATTCATTTCTGAATAATCTTTTACTCATTTTGTTATTATCCTTATTCGTAAACTTTATCTATCAGGCAGTAAATGAAAGAAAGTAATTTTGGGTACAAAAAATATCTAAGTAGGTATTTTTAAATAGCATTTACAACAAGCCTGGAACCTGAAAGTTAAGCCCTTGTTTATGTAGTCTTTCCTTTCGAATACGTTTAATTAATTGTGATTTTGTTTGTTTGTTTCAGATTCTTACCTAGAAGAAGCTATAGTTCCATCAAGGCAAGAGTCTATTGTGAAAAGGTAAACATCTACTTTCTTACTAAATTCTTATATAGGTAGGTTAAAAGAATATCATTATTCTAGTACGGAGTCGGGTTAAGGGCATGACATTTTTATTCCTATGACGTCTTCCTAGCGGCATTATCATACTTTAGTTCATCCTCATTTCCATTTCAAACGGACTACGTACCTACTGAAAATTTATTAAAATTCTTAGCTGAATAAAGATATTTCTTTGCGTATTGGTCTAAGATGTCCGAGAAAATCAAGATTTTTTCGAATAGCAACGCCTGTACTAAAAAAAAATTAGAACTAGCGGTTTAGGCAGTGCATTGATATAATTACCAGTTAGGACTTTGTTAGTTAGAATTTTGTATAAAAATAGATTTATGGTTATTAGATTAGATTAGATACTTAGATATTAACAAAATTATTGTTTCTGATTTGAGACACCAGATAAGTTTCGAGTTTCGAGTATAAATATAGGATTTGTACAAAACAGACTGTTGTATACATACGTCTCCTTCAATTGCTAGTCGTTAAAGTGTTTCGCCTCCAAAAACATTTAGCTAAATCCTAAAACATTAGATAATATAAATGAGGCCTATTTATCGTATCGTGTCATTGTGGTCCCATAATTTGTTTAAAGTAAAGGTACAAATACACAAGGATGCGTAGCGGTTATGTTTGATTGAGATACAATAAAACTTTATGATTTAATGTAATACATCATACCAATTCCTAATTTGTTGATAAATTATATGTTTTATTATGTATCTTGAAAGTCTTATAATATTCACAGTCTAAAACTGTCTAGTTAATATTTTGTTACGCTGGAGTTTATAAACGGCGTTGCGAGGATGGTATCTATTATCTTTATTCGTGCATCAAATTTACAGAACAAAACGACCGTATAATATACATATTAGTTAACAACTAAATCTTCCAAATTATACAAGCTTTGTTCAAGCGAAAAAATACCGGCGCCAACAAACGCTAAATCCTAGTGAATTTGTATCTTAACTTCCTTAATTCCGTCCCAAAACGTCGGTGTATCAGCCCACGAGCGGCAATGTGCTGGCTTGAAAAATGGCTCGGCCTCCAGCTCCGATAATGTACCCGTGGAACAATTCATCAGGCGTGCAGGGCGGAAGCCAACCCTCCGGCGCTTGGAGAAACAGTATGGCCTACATGCTTTAGTATTATGGGTTGCCATAAAGATGATCAGAATACTGTGTGAATTGAATATACAGGCGACTAATTTTTATTTTTTTTTTCAGTTTTAGATATTATTATTTATTTTGCATAAAAATACAAAACTGACTAATTAACTATCATCAAAAATCCAAAACCGTGGAATGTAGTAACATAAGATATAGATATTATAGATGGATAAACTCCAGAAATTGCAAAGGAAAAAAATGAATTTAAAGGATTTATTTTGGTGGTCCAAATTACAACCAATTTAAATTCAATATGTATCAGATAAATCTATTATGAGTAATATTTTTGCGTCTTGAAGTCTGTAATCCTAAAAAAACTTCTTTACTGTTGCAATAACTGGTAAAGCCTAGAAGTTTCCGTTGAAAAAGCCTTTTTATTATTATTGTTTAGTTCTACTGCATCTGCTTCCGATTGTCTCTCGCGATCTACGACTACTTGACTTATTTTATTTTCAAAGAGCAGTGGGCTCTGGTTACCAATCAGAGAAGTAATTAGTTTTAACGGTATAGTGCTATCAGCTTACATAGTCCTAAGAATTTCCAATACTAGCAGGTATACCTTCTGTTTTTTGAAATTCACATAAGATATTAAGTACCTACAAATTATTACCTACAAATTATTACAAATTATTGATATTTGAATGCCTTAGATATTTATAAAGAACAAATTATTTTCAATGTTATAGTTAATGTGCTGACATTTGTATGGTTTTTCAAATTCTAATAAGTTTAAGAGTCGAATGTTTCAAAAAATAAAAAAGGTTAATGCCGGTTGAAAAATAGAAATATATTTTTAACGATACAACGTCACTCGATGAGATGTAGGTAAAACTTATTTGCAGTATCGTAAAATATACAGTTGACGAACAGATATAAAACTATAAGGGTTCCTTAGTGGCCCTAAAAAGAGAACAAAACGGCGATAGCCTAGCCAGTTCAAATTATCCTACACCGCAAAAATGTGGAATGGCAAAAGTTGACTTAATTACTTTGTGCCGAAATGAGGAACCCAGGGAAAACCCGAAAAGGTAGTGCCTACGTGCTAAGGCTAGCGATTATTCCAGTATCATAGTGGAGCCATTATTTGTTCCATTGAATAAATCAAATGGTTTAAAAAATGAAACAAATGAATTGGAAAATATAAATCTTTTTGTAACTCGTAAAATATTGTCTATAAATGTTGTCATTCTTATAATATTTTTATGACTTAATAAACAAACATGCACTAAAAGAAGTAGAATTCAGCACTCGTTTACATAATCATCTATTCGTAATCCAGTAGAACGATTGTGAAAATGTTATTTGGCACGCGAGGACTCCCTACCAAGGACATGATTACTTGACCTTCTATCGCCACAGCAGTCAACAAATAGTTGTAAAAAAAAACAAAAATAAATTTTGCTGGTATGGTTTCGTTGGGTTAGTCGTCGAGTGAGCTCCATTGTTGCGACATATTCCCGCCAAACTTAATCAGATTTTTTTTTAAATTTATAAGTAAATAACCAGCCTTTATAATTGTGTATAATTTGCCACTTTGCCAGTATAAATCGAATGACCATGGAGTATCTAATTTATTTTGGCATGACCCTCGTACGTTATGCACTGAGAGGAAATTTGAAACTGAATGTGAATAATTTTGTAACATTTTTTTATTTTCTCCTTTACAGGATCTCATCGAAGAAAATCATGAGCGTCCATCATTTGCGATGTTGCTGGAAATGAAACAGAAAACCAGGAAAAAACTTTCTGCTGTCTGGATCACACAAAAGACACTATAGCCAAAACCATCGCCAAAGTCATGTAAAAATAAAATGCAAACAACATTAACTTTTCATATCGAAAAGGCATATCCTTGAAACTTCGTGGAGGTACACGAAAACATATCTGAACTCCATGCTAGTCACCTTTTTGTGATTGTAGATAGTGTTAACGTTATTGCTCAAATTCTACAACTAGATGATGATTTAGTAATTAATATAAATAATTAGAAAGTATTGAGTGACAGAAGGTTCACAAGATATTTTATAATAAGCAAGCGAGATGAAGGTCACGATGTTTTTCCTGAGAAGAAGGACGCTGATTTTGAAAGCTGTCCTGTTGCTGACTGCAGTATGGTTCATGGTGGCGTTATTGACGACGAATGGCACTTCGAGGAATGCTATCGGAGCGCCGTCGTTAGAATATGAAGATCCTGAGGCGAAACCATTGAAAATGGCAAAACCAACTTCAACCAAACGGAAAAGCGATTACGGAAACAATCTGTTGTCAGAAGGTAAGTGCTCGGAGTAGCACAAGTAATGCATGCATTGTTTCCATGTCCGTGGTTTAGGTGTAAATAAAACGCATGCATTTAATATTTGTAGCACAAATATATTTTATATTTATGTCACCTGAAAAATATTATAAGTTAAAATGCCAAAGTCATAATGCTCGATTATAATTTAGAACCTAATTATTTTATTTAGTATTTCGTGTCAAACTAAAACTCGTGTCTGACATCTGCACACCCTTGAACTGATTTTACTCATATTCGAATTAATGTATTAGAAATACTACTTATCTGCAAAGTTTAGTAAAGATCGATTTAACCGTACCTACTAAAGAGAAGTAACCATCAGACAAATATACAAACATACCTATGTACATACAAAATTTTGCTACACTCTGTGACTCGCTTGGTCAATTATCTAGATAAGCAATTTAAATATACTGGACACAGTTGACATTGCAGAAGTTACCTATACAAAATTATTCAATTACGAAACGGCTGGCTTCCATAAAGTAAGAAACGTACAGCCAGAGTTCGCCAACACCTGTTTTGATTTTGAAGCCAAAACTTGTAACTTGTTCAACAACATTACACCGTCTTTGTTTTGAAATGTTTCCTTCCTTATTATTGTTGCAGTCTGTTGAGACAGCTCCGGATGCGATTGTCTTTCAGTTAATGTAAACCAGATGCTGAGGAAATGGTAATAAAGATGTATCTTTTAGTATACCTAAACTGTTAAAAAAGGTTGAATATTTGTTTAGGAAAATTGGCCAAAACCATCACACAACTTTAGTTTTGAGGATCAAAATGTGTGAGTTTAATTGATTTAAAGAAAAGATAACACTTAAAAATATGCAAATAAATAATTTCTTACCACAATTTAAGCACATTGAATAAAACAGTATAATACCAGTCCTTGAAAAATTCTGTAATTTTTTGTATGTGCTATGGTAAAAAAATACACCACCACTAACCACACAACTTACCTTACTTAGAGTACAAAATTTCAGACATAAATATTGATTCCTTTGATTGAGAGACTGAGATTGTGAAATCGGTTGGTTTCTTCCCGCGTAAAGTAATGTCACTATAGTTTTGTTACGATCTAGAAATCCAGACGAGCGTTTTGGCTTTGGTTTTATGAGGAGCAGACATTTTCAACTTATGTTATTTTCTTATGTTGTGTTATTTGCATACATTTACCACGAAATTTAATTTTATGAACACAGTGTAAAGCTTTGTTAAAAGTCAATATTGTCGTATAGTGGTCTTTCTGGGAGTGTAAATAGACAAAGTTATACTTCGATAGTACCATCCTTCTGTAGAGTCGAATAAGATAATACTTTTCATTAAAAATACAAAATGCACGTGATATTAACGAGCGGATCAGCTCTTTGTCGACGAGATTTTATTATGAGTATCATTACTAATTTATTTTACGAATTGGGAATAGTTGAGCCGTCACAAGTTTTTTATTCTGCCCTCACGAACCCAAGAGCGGTATATCAAAAATAATATATTTCTGTTTTTTCATGCATCTGATAGCTTCAAAAATTACGGATCTGATGCGTGAAAAACAGATTTTTTTTTACATACCGTTCCTGGGCTTATGATGGCAGTACGGTTGTCCTTGATAAGCCGCTGAAATATTATTCGCACAGTCCCAGGAAGAGCCAAAATATAGGTCAATTTGACACTAGTGTTACGTAATGCATGATGTACGTTTATTCGTCGCAGCTCAAATGCGAATGGACTGGCTGGGTCGACTCTCTGGGGCAGAAGGTAAACCAGCATATTTATGAGTATTTTAGTAGTACATAATTTACTCACGCTTTTTATGGTCACGCATGCTTATGGTTTCTTATTGTGCTTCTACGATAACTGCTATTTGATGCTTAACGGTTATTTTTTTTATTTTGTTTGAATAAGTTCGCGGTTGACCACCAACTTGCCTGTTGGTGAGCGACGATGTGGTCGAAGATGAAGCACGCAGACTTAGAAGATACCTACTCACTCTGACTTTGAAACGAGGAAGCCGGCAGTAATTTATCTCATTCCATTCTCGCTTTTTTATTCAGTGATAAATTAATTGCAAATTATATTACCGGACATCAATATGATAATTGCAAACATTTACAGTTTTCAATTAACTTCCTTACTTATATCATTAATGTTTGTTTTTTCCTCAATCTACAAACGTTAAAAATGTTTTGTTAATTTCTCGCTGATTAGATATGCTACGCGTAAAAACGAGACAAAATTCTAGCTGAAACAAATCTTTTGGGCGTTGGTAAATAACGTCGGTATAATATGTAATTAGGTTACAATTATTTGATATTTTCACATTGTCATGATTGAGCATAGGTATTTCTATGCTAAACGTATTACTAACGCTCATTTTCATTTCCACGCAAATCAACCGCCTCAAGACACAACTTCCCACATTGAAGCGTTACCTAACACTGTTATACGTTCAATTACCTCTCCACAACTTGAAATACTAGTTCCGATAACTCCCTTGTTTGCATTCTGACTGCGATTATAATCGCTGACTAGCAGAGCTGGAGGCGAAACCGAAAACTATGTGCTTTGGATTGTTCTTTATTTCAATCTTGGTCTTTTTCAAGGTCAGAGTTTATAGGTGAAATGAAGCACGCAGACCTTCTAGAGGTAGGTTTGCTCGCTTCATTTTCGTCATCGCTTTTCATCAGGCGAGTTGGTGGGTCAAATGCAGACTTATTCGTGATAACAAAATAGCACCAGCTTACAAAGTAATCGAAACTACTAGGTACATGCTGCAAGAATACTTCTACTTGCTACACATCTACGATACTTGCTAGACATGCCATACCATTAAAAAGTTGCTATAGGTACTTATTGGGTTATTTGGATAGTGGGTTAGATTTTAATTAGAGTATTTATATGGGTTCTGTGATTTTAAAAAGGCCTATGGCATTGAGCTATGGTATGACTTTTTTGCAAACATTTTGCGATTACAAAGAATGTCATACTTAAGTGGTAGGGGTAGATCATAACTGTGTAAGCGGGTACATCGTGAAATTAAATTCCTTTTTAATCGACTTCAAAAAAGGAGGAGGTTATCAATTCGACTGTATGTTTTTTTTTATTTGAATAAAATTAATATAAAACGGGAATGCATTTTAAACTATGAGTATCATACTGATAAGAACTACTGATTACGAGTATGTAGTGCATTGTTACCTTTTACCTTATAAGTTTCCACGTAAAAACCATTCCATACCAGATTATGTTTTTTGTTTTAATACAATGAGTATTTTCGTGTATACTTTCAATGGGATATTCCTGTTATAATGTGAATCGCGTGTATTTTCATAAATGTGTATTATATCGCTATTATGGTTTCGTTTTTAACTACAACAGTGTTCATATTCAAACAGATTATTCTGTTACATAAAACGATGACTTTTTTGGCTCAGCGGTAGTATATCCGCCTTTTCCTTTCAGAGGTCCCGGGTTCGGTTACCGCCCCGGCAAATGATAAATTTAAATATCTGATTTGATGATTTGATTTGTGTGTGTTCCATGGCATTCCCGACACAGGGTATCCTAGTGGGGAGCTATGAGTGTGAAACGTTTATTTATTTATAAAACACAGGTCTAGGAGTGTTGGCCGCCCCCGGTTCGATCGATGCGCCCGGAGAACTTGGCAAACCGGTTGTACTGCCGAAGAATATCAGCGATGAGACCAAACAAGCCGTCACCGAAGGCTGGAAGAAGAATGCCTTCAACCAGTACGTCAGCGACCTCATATCAATCAGAAGAAAACTTCCGGATCCCAGAGACGAGTGGTAAGGAATAAGTGAAATATTGATAGTATTACTTTGTGGATTGTAATGTGGGAAGGTGAAATCCTACCGACGTAGCTAGTACAGGATTATCTTTGTTCTAAGTAGGTATAATTATTTTTGCCGTTGTAAAGTAACTTACGAGTAAAAGGCGTGTAAGCCATTGCAGCTGAATGTAATAAAAAAGAACAATTTTCTTTGATCCCAGAACTTTTATTAATAAATTGTAATCTGTTGTTTTGAAAAGTGTAAATGGTCACTCAATAAATATTATACAAAACTGAATGAAGTAATTAAGAAAAATATGTAACAAGTTATAACTCAAATTAAGCAGCATTCTAAGAAGTTTTGTCTTGCAGGTGTAAAGTACCAGGCAGATATTTAGAAGATCTCCCGCAAACGTCAGTTGTGATATGTTTCCACAATGAAGCGTGGTCTGTTTTGCTGAGAACTGTCCACTCAGTTCTAGACCGATCGCCGGAACATTTGATCAAAGAAATCGTGCTGGTTGATGATTTTTCCGACATGCGTAAGTGCAAGAAAATAATTAATTAACAAATTTAAGCAATGGTGCTTAAAACTTATGACTTTCTTTTTGTTTTAGCACACTTGATGCAACAATTAGATGATTACATGTCTTCGCTGCCTAAAGTAAGAATCGTAAGAGCAGCTCGACGTGAAGGTCTCATTAGAGCTAGACTTCTTGGAGCAAGATACGTCACTGCCCCTGTACTGACATATCTCGACAGTCATTGCGAATGCACTGAAGGTAATGAACTACCTAATTATACTTTTGACTACTAAAAAGATACACGTGGTAGATGATTAAAATATTAATGACTTGATTTCAGGATGGTTGGAGCCTTTACTTGACAGAATAGCTCGTAACAAAACAACAGTAGTGTGTCCTGTCATCGACGTCATTGATGATAATACCCTCGAGTATCACTACAGAGACTCCACAGCAGTCAATGTTGGGGGTTTCGACTGGAATCTCCAGTTCAATTGGCACCCAGTTCCCTCAAGGGAACGTGCTCGACATAAACATACAGCGGAGCCTGTCTGGTCTCCGACTATGGCAGGTGGTCTATTCGCAATTGACAAAGAATTCTTCGAAAGACTTGGCACTTATGACAGCGGGTTTGACATTTGGGGAGGAGAGAACCTTGAGCTGTCCTTCAAATCGTGGATGTGCGGTGGGACTCTAGAAATAGTTCCATGTTCTCATGTTGGGCACATTTTCCGGAAGCGATCTCCATACAAGTGGCGAACAGGAGTCAACGTTCTGAAGAAAAACTCTGTGCGATTAGCAGAGGTAAAAATCATCTTCGTACCTCAAAATACTATTACTAAGAAAAATCTCGATAGTTCTATCTAAAAATCCTTTCGTTTATTTTAGGTTTGGTTAGACGATTATGCAAAATACTATTACCAACGAGTGGGTAACGATAAAGGTGATTTTGGCGATATAAGCAGCCGAGTGGCGCTCAGGGAGAAACTGGGATGCAAATCCTTTGAATGGTATCTGAATAATATTTATCCCGAACTATTCATTCCCGGCGAGTCTGTGGCGCATGGAGAGGTGAGTTTCAACAACAGGCGCCATGATTTATAATTTAAGAACTTTATGCCCCAATGTTATGCAAATTTGTGAAAATTGTGTTGTATCGTTAAATTATTTTCTTTGTTTTGATGAGTGCAATTTAATTTCACGGATGTGTGTTCAAAATGATTACCTGTCCAGATCCGCAATGTCGCCTTCCAAAAGATATGTTTGGACTCACCGACGCGCAAGTCGGACCATCACAAACCAGTAGGACTGTACCCGTGTCACCGGCAGGGAGGAAATCAGGTCTTCTGTCAATTGCAATTTTTAAAATTGCGGCCGTACCATCTTGTTCGAGTTGTTCAAAATTGTCAATGTTGCACTCTAATTTGCACGTTTTGGTATCACAGTTTGTTTTAGAGCACATCTTGAGCACGTTTATATCTTTACTCTAATGTTGAATATGTAATAGGTTCGGAATAGAGCGTATGGCCGCCGTTACTGTCTGGACGGAGTTTCGGACGACTATAGCCAAGATCTTAAGCCAGTTATGATTCATAAGTGTCACGGAAGTGGTGGAAATCAGGTACTCCTTTTCGTAGGAGTGGTGTGATTGAAACTCTTCGGGTCACTGAATTTGAACTATCGGGAAGTTTTGGTTTTTCATAATCCTGCGCTGTTTGTTTTGTCCTTGTGTTTTCTTTTTCATCATAAAGCTTTGGTGTCATCACTTTATTGTTCAGTCATCCGGCATATTAGCAAAATTTACATATTTCCTATGAAACCAAGTGATGGCACCAAGCGAGCACGCTTGCTTTTGGCACGCCTTTAAATTTATCAATGGCATCAGATCGGGAACCCGCACTCGGGAATGTGCGTCGACTCGGCGGCTGGTCCGGAA
Organism: Alcis repandata; assembly: GCA_949125135.1. Classification (NCBI taxonomy): domain Eukaryota; kingdom Metazoa; phylum Arthropoda; class Insecta; order Lepidoptera; family Geometridae; genus Alcis; species Alcis repandata. The sequence goes on along the minus strand of OX421239.1, from coordinate 8,393,365 downwards.
GATATTAAGCATCCAGTCAACGTATGGCCTTGCCACGGCGAATACGGAAACCAGGTCTGTTGAGGCAGCAAATTTATGAAACTATGCTTTGCTTCATTTGCCTAGACGTAAATTTAGTTGGTGTTGGTGCTCATCATCTTGGCGGAGTTGGATTTGTTAGCTGTAAATACTATATAGCAATAATTACCAGTGACAAGATGATAAGAAAATATTGAAATAAAGTTTCGTATAATACGTAAATTTGGGTCTAAATAACTGAAAGTATCAAAATATCATCTTGTCTCTGGGTAAGTAGGTGACTTGTGCTTATTAACGCAACCATTTCATTGTAATAAAATTCTTAGTTTCTTAATTTCTTGGTTAAGGTCTTAAAACCCGTAAAAGGTATATAAATAAAACTAGTGCATATAAACTTGTTGATTCCAAAAATAAATATCCTTTTCTATTTTGTGATACCTTAATGACTACATTGAATCAATTTCTTCAATTTGGTACTGCCGTAAATTCCTTTTAGATTTAAGTCTTTTAACATAAGTTTCTAAGCGCGTGCTTATTTACCTACTAATATTTTAATATCTTACGTTATTTAATTTTTAAATTTTAATTCACATTTAGTATAATAGTGGGTGTGGTTTCTATGATATTTTTATTTTTATTTTGATTTACTTTTCGTAGTTTTTTTTTTGTAGCCGTTATTATCTTTAGGGCTTTGGTGATACCAGGGTAAGTAATTATAATGACGTAAAACGCAAATCATAATGTTAATACGCAAGAGGTGTGCAGAAAAAAAATCCTTAATTTTATTTCTTTAAAATTATTGTGATCTACAATAATAGAATGACAAATTTCATATTTTTTGGTTCATAAGTGTAGAAAGTTTAACGCCAGACAGACAAACGGACACATGCATACAACGACAATGTGTAATTAACACAATAAAGGTTCCTTGTTATTTTACGGAACCCCAAAAAGTGCGTTTAATAATAGCGACCAAAATAAACGGTGTAGAATGTAAAAGATTGGTTGTAGCGTTTTCTTTGAATTTTTCAGTTGTAGATTTGTTTTTCTACATATTTTTTTTAATTCATGGTTTTAATATATTTGTTGCTACTTCTTTTTCGCACAAAATGTACGGGTTGACTATTTTTTTCGGAAAAGAATATTTGTTATGTGATAGGTAGATTCCTTAAGTGGAAGAAGCCTATAATATTTACAAATTTCCACGAACCTCACATTTTCCGTTTCGTCAAAAAGTCTTATTTTAATAGCAACAGTTTCTGTTACTTTTGAGAACTTTAATATAATGTTAAATTCTATAAATTCACAGTATTGGATGTATTCTAAAAGCGGCGAGATTCGTCGTGATGAGACTTGCTTGGACTACTCGGGCCGCGATGTGGTACTTTACATGTGCCACGGTGCCAAGGGCAACCAGCTGTGGCTATATGACCCCACTGTGAGTTTTCAACTTTTAAATATTCATAATTAAGTACCTCATTTACCTCTTAAATGAATATCTGACAATGATGCTATTTGGATTATTTCCAAATCATTTTCATCATCATTCTCAAACTTTAATCCTCCCACTGCTGAGATACAGGTCTACCCACGAAGGGTGATTAGGCCGTATTCCACCACGCTGGCCAAGTGTGGATTTGCATATGCCATTTTTTCTCCGGACGTACGCAGGTTTCCTTCACGGAAAAGCGAATGGTATGTCAATTCGTACAAAAGTTCAAAAGAACTCATTGGTCTCGTACCAATGAGTTGATGGAGTCTGAACCCGCCACCTCAGGAATGCGAAGTGGCTATTCTCCCACTGAGCTATCATTCTCATGCGTTGGTAATATTTCTATAATCTGATAGAAAATGTATACAATAAAAATCTATACTGTCATTACAGTAAGAAAATACAACATGCCTATATTAATTTATTTTTTCTAATTTTCACAGACGAAACTACTCAAGCACGGCTCAAGCGAGAAGTGCATGGCGATAACGCGGAACAAGGACAAGATCGTCATGGAATCTTGCAACGAGAACGAGACGAGGCAGATGTGGAGCATGGAGAACTTCCGCGCTGACAGACTGCTGCCGGACCTGATCGAGTAGCCAGAGGCCTACAACGAGGTCTTATTCATATAAGACGAGACTCGACGAGAGACTTTGTGATTGTGACTTAGTGTTTTCCTAACTCACTTGTTGTAAAACGCAATGTATGCTTCGTAGAAAGAGGTTCTGCTACATGATCAGTGTGATCACCACGTAAGTATAAACAAGAAATCATAAAAGTAAATACAGTTATCAACAGAAGATCATCAATCTTTGTTAAATTTGAAGAAAAAGTAGAAGAAGAAAATGAAGGTATTTAAATTTGCCAAAATGATCATGTAGCCGAACTGTTAAGCAATTAATAAGGCTGTTGATAGCGAATAAGCCCATTGATGGCTTAATATTTTGTAGCTCTTAGACAAATCACTTGTTGAACCCCGTCACTATTTGGCCTAAGATAATGACGACTGACCTGAATTTGAACATTCATAGAAATTCACTTATTGGTAATTCCAATATTTAGTTTTTTTTTTATTCCTTGAATGACATGATTAGAGTTCATATTGTAAGATAGGCGTATTATGAATATTTTAGTCGACAAAGATTTTAATATGAATTTGTATTTATTAAATTCAATTTATTTTGAAACCTGTTAGCGTTAGATTAGAAGAAAAAAACTACTTATATACTTAGTATGTTATTACATAATCTTGTTGACTGATTTTGTTATAATACAATATCGTAACCAAGGGTTTTCAGAACTATTATTGATTACTTTTGGTAAAAATACATATCTAGAGCCACAACAGAATGTATTTAGTGTAATAATAATGTTTAATATAATATATTATGTATTCTGTGTCAAGTATTATTGTACTGGTTAACGTATCATGTAGTTTGTATTATATATCATCATGTACATATCTTTTACTAACGTACGCTAGCTAAACTGCCTAAAAATTTGATTTTACATTCGGTTAGTTGTGAGACTTCACCATATCTAGATTATTCGTAGGCGCATCAGGTGTAATTAAACAAAATTGTTATACAGTAAGGACGAATAACAAGACAGACGATTAAAAAACTATATTAGATAGCTGTAGTGAGCAGACGTAGTGTATTTCAAAATGTGAAATTACTTTCCTACAAAAGATTCACTATAACTTTGTCATCGTGTAGTAATTTAAAAAAAATAATCTCGATTAAAAATGTTGCCGGTTAAAATATGGTCATCATCAGATATCCAATAATGATTCGAACTTTCGAAAACTGTGAAATCGTAACGCGGGGTACTATTAGAGAAACTCCCAAACATATTTTCCACCCATTTTTTAACATTTGCAAAGTAATAAATTGTATTTGTCATTTACAATGTATGGCCTTTTTTACTTTATTGATTTTTTAATCGTCTCTGAGTTTTTCGTCCATATATTTTAGAGTGTTTTCCTTTAAAAAATATCAAGTTATTTTTTGAAGTAATAAATTATAATGTGATTTATTTGATATTGTTACTGATAATAGTAATTTTGACTATATCTTTAATAGGGTATTCTATAAAAAATTAGTAAATTCTATGTTTATTGTAATTATAGGTACAAATTAATTTCTTGTTTTAATTTATTTAGAAAAAATATTACGTGGCTTTCTAAGTCAAGAGACGAATTTATTCTTTTATGATTTCTAAATTTTAATTGGTGTTTTTATGGCTACATAAAATAATTATGTAGGATTTTTATGAATAAAATAACATTCCAAATTGTATAAAAAACCCGAATCTCTGTGCATTCCTTCTTGTGATCTTTATAAATTTCCTTGTTTCTGATAATTGTTGTTTTCTAATTTTTTCCAAAACAAATAAGGCACCGCGCCTGGGTTATTCGTTTGAGAACTCAAGTCCTTAGTCGTTATATATATTATATATTTTCAACTTTTTACTGTATTTCTTTTCGAGGTTTTATTACTATTATTTTCGTGAAAGTATCGAGAGTTTTATTTAACTATCACATTGACTTATTTGTAATTAATTACTATTTTAGGCATTTAGTCCTTCTTGCTGTGTATTTCATACCTAAACTTTTTTTTTTATAATTTTTAAGTATAAACGTTTACCTAAGCGTTACTTTTGTAAATTGTAAGTTTATTTTGTCTATATTTTTTACGATACGAATTTATTTATTTTTATTAATGACTGTCAAAATCTAGATGCCATATAGGTAAAATATAAAAAAACAATAAGGCTACTTATGAACATAGCCTATTGAACATAAATGTATTTTTTCCTGTGTATTGAAACTGCTCATGATTTCAAAATGGTCTGACAGAAAAGTTAAAGAACGGAATTTCAAGTCATTGTATAAAAATTCTAGCAGATTATTAAATAATTCATCTTAACCGAAAAAACCCGCATATATATAAAATAACTTTTTGTGCAAAGAATTCAGCCTTCGTTGACGGCGATGTTTTAATTATATTCTAAATGAAGCTACAGAACCGTACTATCATGTCATGACACGTAGGTACTTGAGGGGTTTTCTTTTCCAAAAAAATGTTCTTCTTGACAATTTAACACTTTGATGATAAAATCTTATACTTTATCTACTGTAAATATTTTAGACTATTATATTATATTGCTAGAATTAAATTTGTCCGTAAGTAGGCATTGAATTGTAACCTAAACTTGTATAGGTAGAGTTTTTAATTTAGATGTAATGTCTAGTTTTGATATAGGAAGTTAAACGTGCCTTATTCTAATTTTAAAATAAATGTTGAAATTTCTGTATATAATGCGATGTCTCTGAATGTATTATAATACATAGGTATGGATAGTTAGCGGTGAGATAGTGTTTGTAAAATAAAGCATTATGTTCGATTTGTAATCAAGGTTGTTTTAATTTAATTTAAGTTTATAATTATAATATTGCAACCAATTATACCTATTTAGATATAGGATCAGAAATGAGATTATCTGACAAAGAACTAAAGTAACCGACATAGCTGAAAGATTAGCAAGTAAGAGTGGCAATGATCTGGCCATATCTGTAGGAGAACCGACAACCGTTGGGGTGGAGACGGGTTCTAGAGTGGAGACCGCGGATCAGCAAACGTAGAGTAGGGCGTCCTGTGGCCAGGTGGAGCACGGACAGACATTATTTTGAATAGGCAGGTTCTTCACGAGATACTGACAATATTAGATACGAGTAAGTAAGTACAATATTGATGAAGTGAGAACAGTAAAAATAACTTAGAGGCCCCATTCTAGCGAGAGACACATTTTGGTCACCGTCGCTCTTTTTAGAAATCTGACAGTGAGAGTAACTAAGATTATCTCGAGCCCCAAGAATAGGGACCCTGGGGCCTTATTTTGAAGAGTGAGATATTATCTCGGTCACTGTGGCTCTCCTTAGAAATGTCATGACAGTAAGAGTGACTGAGATAATCACGAACGCTCAAGAATAGGGTCCTAGACCAGTTTCTTATTATGAAAATATTACCTACCTACAGTGAGACTGTCCAGACTACTCAGGTAGGTAAATTTTAAACTACCTACGCATTCTTAAACAAGTTCAAACAAAAATACAAGTGCAGGCATGTAGTCTATGATGTAGAAACGACGAGGTGGCCGAATATCAATTAGTATAACTGCTAACGCCTACACAAATATGAAAAGCAATAATCCAAAATGAAAATGCAACAAAAAAAGTGCAGGAAATTTGTGTAACGCCTGAACTATAATTTGCAGCAATAACCATAGTAGCAATAAACACAGTGGTAAAGATAAATAAACATTTTAGTCATTTCAATTTCATTCAAAGCTTTCTCATTTCAGCAGTAAGTAATAACGTACGTTGAAAATTAATATGAACTCACGGTGTAACTTTTTAAATAATTATGCTTTTACGAAAATGAAACCCACTCCATTGTCTATTAATTAATTGTCCATTTCGGCTTATGATCGAGAGGCCTGTTGAAAATATGGCATGGAAATGTAGTAATTCAACACGATGACATGTAGCTCTATACATAATTATGTAGGTGTCGTAAGTATAGTAAAATATTATTATCTGATTGAACAAACTTAAAAATAGCACATCCAATTTCGTAGATACTCTTACTGATATTAATCAGAAGAACGTGTGTGACGTTCTCAAGGAGAGGCCTATGTCCAATTGTCCAGCAGCCTTTAGATAGGATGGTGATAATGATATTGATATAATAATGGGAAAATACAAGTTTTGATTGAGTATTTGAAACTCAATCACGCAAAATAATTTCCAGAAATAATTTAGAGCGCGCAGAACAAGATAATTGTTATGGCATTAGTTTGTATCTTGGGTTAATACATAGGGGTTCTTACCTCGGAAATTCAAGGAATCCCGTAAAATAGTGGGAATAATCTTATGGCGTTAATAAAGTAAGTAAGCTCTTAAAGGTCGAGTGATTAGCTCTGGTGTCAAAGTTTTTAGGACGCCTGGCTTGCGAAGCTAGTAGGTTTGTAAAAAGTGATTCGGTAGGCTTTTCGTTGCGAAAGATTATCGAATTGTAGCTACCTACTCGATGGACACCCACAGTTTTAGATTGCCGTTTATAAAAATATACAGTGAGGGCATAATAAGGTGGTGTCAGGGTAGCTACGGGTCCATTCTCTAAGCATGTCGCGATACGCATTTTGCTAACAGGAAATTTAAAGACCAGAAGATTTCCGAGGACTCATCTTGCAAATCTTTATGACTAACCAAATTCAACCATGTTATTCGATTATAAAAATTCTTAAACTCCGACTTTCGAATCTAATTAGGTACACCTGACCTAAAGCAGAAAATATCTTGTAGAATGAAAATGGGTAGGTACCTAACCCCTTTAGCGTTGTAAGTTTCTTAACAATGCCTAACAAGGGATCAAGGTTTTCGAATAGCTAGAATTTTATCGGTACATTACTAGGCATTTCTAAATAAATATCTAGGTAATGACCAGTTTTATAAATGTATATTAAACATACTACGAGTATGCTATCATTTCACATACGAAATTTCTTCACATGATCGATATATTGAAAACTTTCTAACATTCATATTTTTTCCATCACAATTGACTTTTTTATCTAATCTAATATATAAAATTCTCGTGTCACAGTTTTCGTTGCCATACTCCTCCGAAACGGCTTGACCGATTTTGATGAAATTTTTTGTGCTTATCCGGTATCTATGAGAATCGGCCAACATCTATTTTTCATCCTCCTAAATGTTAGGGGTAGTCCACCCCTAAATTTTATTTTTTATTTTTTAGACAAAATTTTTATTTTTTTATTTTTTATAATGTGGCATTAAAAAATACATACAACCCTAAATTTTCACCCTTCTATCACCAACCCCTATTTTTTAATAGTCACTAGAAATAATTTATATGGCAAAACAACGTTTGTCGGGTCAGCTAGTATCTATAATATAAATTAAATATGTAAAATAAATATAGACATATGATAAAATCGTAGACGGCTGAACGGATCTGTATGTCTTTTGGTACGGAGGAAGCTTAAACTGTAGATACTTAGAAGCTATTTTTTTTCCCAGTAAATAAATACGAAATAAGTAGCTATACCTACGGCAAGCCAGTCGGCCTATACCTACCAGCTTAGAGTAAAAACAATAAGTATATAAGGTAGGTATATATATAAGTAGGTAAGTATCCATAACGGCTTGTAACAAGATTAAGCAATCCAGTTGCAGACGTAATGGCCGGTTTACATTATTCCAGTCCAGTGATCTAGCGAGATTCCAGTCCAGTGCTGGACTGGATCTGTAACGTCTACATTATTCCAGTTATTTATAAGCCGTTGAAGTGTGAACACTACAGTGACAATGATTTCAAGAAGAGATCAGTTTCGAAAATGTTTCGAAAATGTTCTCGCAAAAAAAAGTCCACAAAAACAACCAACACGTGTGTACTTCGTCAGCACTGGAATGGCACTGGATTGGCCGTCTACATTATTCCAGTTGCACTGGATTGATCGCACTGGATTCAAAAGTAGACCGCGAATCCAGTTACTGGACTGGAATGCTTACTGGATTCAGTTCATTCCAGTGCCGGTTTACATTTTTCCAGTAAGCAATCCAGTACTGGACTGGATCGCTGGACTGGAATAATGTAAACCGGCCATCAACTGAATAAAGTAGGATCGTCCGATTGAAAACTTTTTCTCGGCCGTCCAGATTATTGGCAGGGAGGGAGTGAAATCGGAAATTGCAAGGAACGACATCGGAGCTTACATTTTTTGGCTTACACAGGTCGTTGAACCATGTCTGGCTGGAAGACGACAAGAAAAAAAGTTTTCGAGAAATAATAAATGTTCGGAGAATAATGGAGTTGTGTCAACTGTGGTGGGTATCTATCCACTCGTACTTTTATTTCAGCTGAATCAAAAAATGTGTTCGCAAAATAGTAACACGCCGCGCAAGCCACATCATCATCATCATCATTGACAGCCGTCCTCATGCCTCTGTAAAAATAGGCAAGATATTATACCGTCTTATACAATTGAGTGACGAGACGAGGAAATCATTCCCCGTAGTTAAGCGTGACGTCGCCTAAGTGTATTGTAGTTTTGTAATGACATCGAAAACTTCCTAAGTTATTAAACAATATTTCAAAATAATAAATCCCATTTTCACAACAATATTGAAATGACGGACGGGAAAGGAATAATAACGGGCCAAGTTCGACCAACTCTAATTCGGGTTCGATTCGAAAACTTTAGGGGCACCTCCCGGTATTTTGGTGTGCCAATAATCATTGAATACAAAAACTTTTTCATTTACGCTTTTAGACGCTGACTGAATAATATATGAACAGTGCTCGGACTTGGCAACTGAATCCTTTCAGCTTTATGGATTTTTAAGCTTTAGTGAATTAGTAAGAAACGAGAGTTAATACATTTGTGATCAATTGAATCAGGCGTTGTTTCGCGGAAGTTCATTTTTAACCGACTTCAAAAAAGGAGGAGGTTATCAATTCGACTGTATGTTTTTTTTTAATGTTTGTTACCTCATAACTTTTGACTGCGTTAATCGATTTTGATGATTCTTTTTTTATTAGAAAGCTGACGCTTCCCATTTGGTCCCATTTCAATTTAGTCCAGTTCTGATAATGGTATCCATGAGAAAACCATATAAGTCTTAAATTTGCATTAAGTACGTGCGCGACAAATAGATGAATAACTCAATAGTCGGTCTTTTGAAGTCGGTTTTTGTTTTTTGTTTTGTAAAAATAATGTTCTTGTGTAAAAATAATGTTCTTCTTAACCCTTGGTTTGCAGGGAGGTATAAAATCACGTAAAGCTATTTTCAATTGTGTTTCTAGTGTACTCGTATGTCTTCAAATTCCCATTTTTTTGTTTGTTTTACCTGACGCAAATTAAAGGTTATTTAAACATATTTGTAGACAATTGATCAGAGGCTATATTTTAGAGGTATAAGATAAAAATTGGGTACTTATTAATCTGTGGCTATTTTGAGATTTTTATTTTTATTGTATCTTTTTGGTCTGTGGTTATTTTTTTTTTGTACCTATAGATTTATACAATATTTATCGGTATACATCCCTCAACTTTTATTATGCCGATTTACGAAAAAATGATAAATTTGGCAATATAAAGTTTAAGTAACACCGCAACCTTTTAACTTTAATTAAAATCACTTTTTAACTTCCAAACTAATTTTCAGTTTATAAAGGAACCCAGTATTAGGTAAATGGTGCTATTTAAACAATTTTAGACTTTCGAGTCATTTTCGGTCGAATCAAAGCTAAGGCTGGTTATTACTTTAAAAGGTCAATTATTGGAACATTACTTAAATTGGTACTGTATTTGCAACTTCATTTTTCTACTATGATTTTTAGCCTTATGATACTTTCATTAGTTTACTATTAATTATATTATGTTAATAATGTATAATGTTTCAATGCAATTGGTCATTTTGAACGTCTTGAATAATTGAAAATTTTGTGTGGTTACAAAAAAATCATTTCTTGTTTCCTGACTGCAGTGCCTGATAAATATAATCTTGAGCTTTTCAAGGTCTGAGTGAATAGGTATCTTCTAGGTCTGCGAAGCACACAGACTTCACTTAAGGGTTGAACACGTAACGAGTACAGTTACTAAAACTATGATTAGTTAACTCGACAGAGTATCCTCATTTACTGTCTCGCCACTGTACCCGTTAGTTGTAATCAACCCATTACCAACAGGTGAGTTGGTGGTCAAATGCGGACTTATTCAGGTTGAAAAAAAATAGGAATCTAGAACTAACTTTATAAAAAAGTATTTTCCTAGGACTTCATCAAAAAACAGACGAAAGCGCTGAAATAAGAGCTCCCCATTCGCAAAGGATTCTTCAGTTCAGTCCATTTCGGCAATGAATAACACATGAGGCCGCTTCTTTATCGCCCGAATTGAAATGGCAAATCTCAAAATAAAGGGAATGATTGGTAATTCTCAAGCCTCCCAAAACTACGTATTTCTATAAGGGCTCAGAATTAAACTAAAAAATATCAATGTTTTACTAAATGTTAAATAGTTGTTACTTTATAATACCTTCAAAAAAACCTACGTAGAAATTATGTAGTTGGATACTTAATATACGGTATACCTAATAATCAATCAATTGTCAACTATATTTTTTATGAGTAAATTTAGGTAAACACGACGATAACGATCGTAATCAGTTCCTAAAGAAATGTATTTGCACCTTGCTATTACCTAAAGATTCTTCCATAAACGAAAAACTATCCCGCCCTACTCAGTGCGATAAAAACGAATTGTCGTACCTTCGACAGTTATTGGAACTGTTAAGACGTGCTGATCACTAAAGGTCGCTAAACCTTAAGACACTACGATAGCCACGGACAGTACTCGCATCAGAAGCACGTCTCGTCATGCTTACAGCATAAAAAACCGAATTTATTTATTCCCAGACAAGCGAAGGAAACCCCAATATTCAAACCTTAATATCAGACCAGGTGCTGGGTATTCTCTAAGGAGAAACTTTTTATTTAGAATGAGAGTAGGCTTTTATGTTTGACCTCAGAAGCTCAGAAATAACTTTTTTATAACAAAAAGGTACGCCACGGCTACACTTACTATCCTAGATTGTGTTACTATAATTTCTAACTAATTTAGACCAGTCTTTATGAGATTGTGGAGACGGGATAATCGTGCATACCTACTATTACGAATACTTCCTAATATTATACCAAATTACCTGTGACCCGTAATTTCATCCCATTTTCCCAAACTACCTCTGTATTTGCCAATGACATGAAAAATGGGTTTATATAGTTACATCATATATAGTTATATCTTACATCATGTAAAAATGACATCGGCAAACAAAACCATTACATTTTTCTAAAAATGGTAAAATGACGACGAAGCCAAAAATAAGCCCTATTCCGAAGATGAAACTAAGGAAACTATATTCGTACTACTGTTGCCCTTTTGACTTGGTATGTTCTTTTTATAGAGTTTCTAGATACCTTTGTAACATGACTGCTGGCACGTTTCTAAACCGCAATTTCGCATCTCAAGATAAAAGTTCCGAAGCGGAGTCGTAAACTCGGGGTGTAAGTGTGTGCATTGTGAATATTTGTTGAAAAGTTGAAGGCTTCTTTTTGGTCCATGTCAGGTTTTGTTGGGTTCGTGGCTTGGATCAAGAGAAATGAAACTACGGAGAAATGTATAGATAGTAAGTTTAGTTTTTAGTCTTTACCTACATCACAAGTTTCAATGTTTATTTCGGAATGATACCAAAATTTGAAAACCTTTTGAAGATGTGTGAAACGCGTGAAAAGCTGTGAAAACATGACGGTAAATAATGTGTTATGATTTTGTGTAATTTCAAACTTTTTCTAACTCATCGTCATCATCAGATGCCATCTTCATGTTGAAGTTTGGAGGTCAGTAGGCTAAACTTCTTGCGATCCCATGCTGTGCTTTTTAAATGCTGATAACTTAGTCCCTTAACTTACTTTCCTAAATCAAAGAACATAAATACTCTGTACCAAAAACTATAAGCAACCAACTTACAGCTCAAGCCAACTTAAAATCTAGATAATGCTGATATTCTACAACCTAGAACACCTGACCACCGGACCACCTGGCTAGAAAATATTGAGATGCTGAATATTTTGTGTGTCTAATTAATAAATAAATAAATTTACCTACTAGACATTACAAGATGAAAATCACGATACCTTCCTGAGAAAAAGGACGCTGTTTTTAAAAACGGTCACGATACTAATCGTTGTATACTTTGTGGTTGTTTTATTGACCACTGATGATTCTTCGAGACATGACGAAGCACTGAAGCTACATGAAGATACGAAAGCAAAACCAATGAGAATATTAAACCCAGCGAATAAAAAGTACGGAACTTTGGTGTCTGAAGATAAGTGCCCTAGGCAATACTAAAAATACATGTATTGTTCTCATATCCTCGTAGTTTAAGGTGATAAATAGATGTAACTCGTTTATTGCACTAAAAAAAATCAGAATGCCTGATTGCATTAGCCACTTAGTTCAAATAAACGTAAAAAAATATTTATGCAAGATGTTTCTAAAATTATTGGCAATACAAAAATCAAATACTTCATAAGTTTAAATTTAATATTTAAAAAAAGTATAAAACACAATTTCCCACTATATAATATATTATTTACTTTATCTCAACCAACTCGGACACCAATTGTTAGCGTGGCCAAAACGTTACTTTTGTAAAAATAAAAATACTTTCGAACCCCTTGCTGACCTAACCGTTACCAGCAATTTATTTCAAAGTGCATTTTTTACCTCTAAACACAGGCTTAAAACTTTTAGCCTCCCTTAATTCTAACTACAGACTCGGTGAACTTGGCAAATTGGTTGTGCTTCCAAATAACATCAGCGATGAGATCAACCAAGCAGTCACCGAAGGCCGGAAGAAGAACGGCTTCAACCAGTACGTCAGTGACCTTATATCGATCAGAAGAAAACTTCAGGACCCTAGAGACGAGTGGTAAGGAGATACTAATGGCGCGCTACTTTGTAGATTATAAAGCGGAAAGGTGAAATCCCACAAGAGATAGATTGTACAGGGTCCACTTTGCAGCTCTAGGTTGGCATTATTTTGTGTAAATTATCTTAGAAGACGCGGATACCTTTGCTTCGTGAGGCTTTGGTGTTAATTTGAGACGTTTTGAACCCAAACCACTTAACTGTTTTACAAAAATCACTTATTTAATTAAAATTTAAAATCACTAGTAGGTACTTCAATAAATTACCCTAGTAATTAATAATATTATTAATTATTAGATCACAAAAAAATATTTGCAAAAACTTTAATTAAACGGGTTGCTTTCATTTAGTTTTCTTGCATGTGTAAAATACCAAGAAGGTATTTAGATGATCTCCCGCAAACGTCAGTTGTGATATGCTTTCACAATGAAGCGCGGTCTGGGTTGTTGAAAACTGTCCACTCAGTTCTAGATCGATAACCGGGACATTTGAACAAAGAAATCGCGGTTGGAGACGATTTTTCTAACATGCGTATGTCGTAATTTTATCTTGAATTTATATACACAAAGCTGCGTTTTATGTTTTAAATTTTTACATATCGTGTATTTTATTTAGCACACTTGATGCAGCAATTAGATGATTACATGTCTTCACTGCCTTAAGTCAGAATTGTGAGAGCGACTCGACGTGAAGGTCTCATTAGAGCTAGACTTTTTGGAGCAAGGTACTGCTCCTTTATTGACATATCTCGACAGTCATTGCGAGTGCACCGAAGGTAACAGAGTACTTGTCACGTAACTCTCGCTATCTACCTTCATTCATGTAGTTTTTATTACCTAAACGTAAGTAAGTAAAAAATAAACAAATGACTACATTTACACAATGTTGGGCACATATTTCGCAAGGAATCTCCATACAGCTGCCCAAAAGGGGCATCTTAAGGGTGAAATATTGTCCCGGTAACTGTCGCTCTCATCAGAAATGTTATGACAGTGTGAGTGACGGAGATAATCACTAGCGCCAACGAATACTATATAATTATATTATATCGCGCGAGAGAAATTGCGTGGCGCCACTAGTAACAAAGCAAGTGAAACTTCAGAGGGACTTCTTGGTATTTTGGTGTACCAATGGTCACCAAATACAAAGACAGTTTTCATTTACGATTTTGGAAGCTGACTGAATAATATATGAGCAGTCAGACTTGAGCTACTGAATTCTCTTAGCTTTATGGATTTTTAAGCTTTCTTAGTGAATTAATGTGGTCCCAAAGTTTGTTAGTTTGGTATAAAGATTCGACTGGCTGAAGTGCCTAGAAAAATACTGCGGCTTTATTGGTAATTTTCTGTTTAGGTAAATGTTACAAGGTGTAATGGATGAATGAATGGATGTAAGGTGTAGTAATAATAAAAGGTGTTCTTCTACACGTCAAAGTGAACAACTTTTGTGACACAAGGTTGCTTAATTTTGAGAAAAAAAATATCGAGTCTCCATACATTATACTCGTATTTAGTCACAAGATCAATTTTCTTTGGAGATTCGATATTTTCTTTCTCGAATTTGGCTAACTTGTATTCATGAAGTTCACTTTGATGTGTAGAAGATCACCTTTAAGTACGTATTATACTACACCTTTTCGTTGTAGTTGTATATTTAAACAATGTCGTGTTGTTGCGTATATTCGATTTTTATTTCACAGCACACAAAAGACCCCATTCCACGAGCTTCTTCCTTTTATGAGCGTTGAAATCTCAGCTTTCCTTCCCCAAACCAAAACCAGTAGACAATTAAACTGAAATACGAGCATTACAAAATTGCACGCGCCTCTTGAGAGGCGTTTGTTGCTAATTTATGAAGGTCCAAACGGGTAAACAGATTTTCGGCACTCAATTTTGTAGCTTAAGATACTGTAGTGACAAATGATGGAGGAGAACTTCATTGGGCTGAATAATTTTGTATAATTAGATCATGTAACAATAACTTAGAAATACATAGGTTTAGATATAGGTAGGTAGGTATATACATGGAAGGTCGTGCGCAAATCTGGGCCTGTTCACAGTATGATTGTTAAATTCCAATAATGGCCTATATCTAGCAGTGTATTGTATTGGGATGATGATGATGATGAAAGTAAGCAAGCGGCTAACCCTGAGTTTTTAAGCCGTGAAGCTGTTTTCGTTGTTGACGCTGTTGTCGTTGTGAAGCTGTTGTTGTTAAATTCCAATAATGGTCTATATCTAGCAGTGTAATGTAATAGCATTGGGATGATGATGATGATGAAAGTAAGCAAGCGGCTAACCCTGAGTTTTTAAGCCGTGAAGCTGTTGTCGTTGTTGACGCTGTTGTCGTTGTGAAGCTGTTGTTGTTAAATTCCAATAATGGTCTATATCTAGCAGTGTAATGTAATAGCATTGGGATGATGATGATGATGAAAGTAAGCAAGCGGCTAACCCTGAGTTTTTAAGCCGTGAAGCTGACGTCGATTGTCGTTGATAAAAGAGGTTCCAGTGAAGCAAAATGTTACGAAGAAACTATAACCCAATTTCTAGTGTTGCTTTGGAAACCTGACTTAAGTTTAATCTTTTCCTAAGCTAAATGTGAACAAGAACGCAGAATCGACTGAAGTGAAAAAGTTGTGAAGTGACATCAACAATATTGATTGTTTAAAGGCGCGTGTCCATGTCCAGTAGGTCTAGCATAAGTTCTGTGGGCCTAGCACAACTTTGACGTAAAAATACGTAGCGAGTATTCGATAGAAAAGTGTACGCCATTTACACCCGTTAAGAGCACACTTGACAGTCGTAAATGGCGTATACTTTTCTATCGAAAACTCGCTACGTAAGTTTACGTCGTAGTTGTGCTAGGCCTACTGATGTGAATTACGTAGAGAGCATTCGATAGCAAAATGTGTGAAAATATAATATTATGTCGTTTCCATTTACGCCCGGCAGGAGGCGCTGTGCCATTTTTCAGACATTAAAATTTGTCTATCGAATAATAGCTACGTATTTTACATCAGAAAGTATGCTAGCCCAACTGCGCGAATTTTAGTCTTCACACCACACAAAAACATTGTTCCAATACATGTGTTTGTTGATTTGTCGGGTTTCCTGCACGGACTTTGCCCAAAAATGTGTTTTGAAACAATGTTTTGTGTCGAGGTTTTTGAGTAGTGTGTATATTTTTTCTTTTTTATGCTATTGAGTCACATTTGCCCATAACAGGTCTACGCCACCCAGAATTTTCAACTCTTAGAATTCAAGAACTAGCGCGGCACAGCACTGCGCTCGTCACCCTGAGATATAAAATGTATAATCTCCTTTTTGCCCTAAAATTTCACCGGAAACAATGCCCTTTCCAACCGGAACTCAGCAATGCTTACATACACATTACTCCTTGGCGGTGGAATTGCTGGCAAAGGTATGATTGCTGGTATGGTACTTCTTAGGCGAGCTTTGTAAAAGAGCCCTACTAGTACACTACAGTCTTACCCTTATAAGAGACACGTCCTAAAAACAATACAGAAATACACAATTTGAGTTCGTCTCTCCCGAGAATACGTCCGCCTATAATTTATGAAGGTCTACGTCGGATAAGCAGATTTCGCTAATCAATTTTGTTGGTTGCCAGGTTTACGGCCTTGGAGACGTGGGGCCAGCCCGGCCACAGTTGGGATCGGGGAACTTGCGGACCCTCTCGTGTCGAGGGGAATGTAACTACATGCTAGGAGGCAGTGTGCTAGTAGCTGGGGTGATTACACGTAACGAGTACAGTAGCGGGACAATAAATGGGTCGATACACACGATCGAGCAAACAAACCATGATTCTAGTGACTTTCTCACCTCATCAAACTGATTATAAAAATCGAGTACTCGGCCGAAGGCACTGTCTCGTTACGTGAAATCAACCCATCAGGTTCAGTTAAATAGAAATTATATTCCAATCTCTAAGTTCTTAAAAAAATTACAATAGTTACGATTAAGCGTCTATCTCGAACTTAACATTTATTCATCCCACTGCTGGTATCCCAGTAGTAGAACTACTTTTATATTATTTCTATAATATTTTATTTATTTATTTTAAAATTGCAAAATATCTACTGTGTTTTGAAAAAATTGAGTTACGTTAGAGTTAAAGTAAAAAAAATACCATATGCCCTTAACGATCAGCATATTAGTTATGTTTAACCCAAGTCCTACTAAAGCTGATATCACTTACTGACTTTGTTCTCATTAGTTCGTAGAAACAATTTTTTGATTCCGACAATGTCTTACTATTTAATTCCAGACAAAAAGATCACAAGAATTAAAACCAGACTACCCACAAAGAACTGAAGAAAGATTTTTGTCTTATTTCAACATCCAGCACGAATGCTTCACTATTTTTGCAAAGACGTTCCGTACCAGTCAAAAGTAAGAACTACAAAGTAACTTACGGACTTTGACCAGTAAAACCTTAATGCTCGGCTAATGCTAGCTCCGACCAGTGGCTTTGGAATTCGCCTTTCAGTCTTCACCAAGCTTCCGTCCTTACCTGACTGAATTTTCACTTTTCAAAGATTCGAAAGTTTCACAAAGGTTTTGTTGAGGCTCGAGGTCGATACTGCAATTTAATCTTGTTATGTGAAACTAGCTGAGACCCGGGGACTCAACCGCGCTGTGACGATAATTAATTATTATACAAGGAAACCCTTGTTATTATCCAAAGTAAAATCTATTTTTTTGTGATTATGTACAGAGTTAAAAACTTTATCTAAATTTCGAGCAACTTTCGGATTTAAAATATTGGATTTCATTTTTTTATTTTTTATGTATAATTGAGTAACGTGACGAGCAAATCGCTCGCCTGATGTTAAACGTCACGTTTGCCCATAACAGGTCTGCGCCACCCAGAATTTTGAACTCGCAGAATTCACGACCCTGCGCGGCACAGCACTGCGCTCGTCACTCTGAGATATAAGTTGTTTAATCTCCCATTTGCCCTGTATTTTCACTGGAAACAATGCCCTTCCAACCGAAACACAGTAATGTTTGCACATTACTGCTTGGCGGTGGAATAACTGGCAAAGGTGTGGTACCTACTTCCCCAGGCGGGCTCTGCAAAAGAAAAAAGATGTGCAAAAGATGTGTTTAGTTGCGCTTCGTGGTTTTATCCATTATTTTCAAGGATAGATACTAATTTAGATACGTGTTAATCCAGTCTAAGCTACCTTTCAAACATACCCAAATCTAATTTACGTGATTAAGTATTGAATAACAAACATTCAAATATCTAAACATCTTAACGTACAAACTTTTACAATCAAAATTTTAGTAGGATTTGAAATTATAGACAAATTAATAAGTTCAAACATTAAATTAGAATCACAATAGTGTTAAGAAACAATTTAAGGAGTGAAGAAAAACCTATCAGCCTTATTCCATTGTATAAAATGTCAAGAGAGTACAGTGACGCGCCCTTTGCGTGTCATAGCGTTCTACTAATATAAAGTGCTTATAGGCAGCTTTTCTTTGAAAGATATTTGTTGCTTCCTTCCCCTCCAAGATAGATGAACGAACTCTAACCAAATTGTCAATCATTGTCACAGATTAGGTTAGGTTACTCAATCTTGTTTGGCATGTTTATGTTTTTGTTTGTTCGTCGCTGCATGTAAATGCTTTGTTTTGGTCGTTGTTAACAAGTTACTGCTATTACGATTTATTAGTGGTAAGATAATACCTAATCCAATATCGTACGCTAAATAATCTGAAATAAAGCACTTTTTTCCCTTAAATTTTTTAGCTTTGATATAGCGTATAGAAAAGGCTCACAGTACTCATCATAATGAACAATTTATACTAGGAGACCAACACAGAAATCACAAAAGCAGCTGTTCTAAAAAAAATGTACGAGGAGGTTCGATTGTAAAAATTGTTTATAATGAGAAAAAAAATTATTACGATAATGTTCTTGTTATGAGTACGTACTGCGAGCTTTGTTCGGCTTAGTATACCCTTTCATTAAAACCCTGTATACCTTGAACTAACTTGACAATGAATAGTATAACATTACAACGTCATCTCACCAACGAGTTTACGTAATACAATTTACTGTTCAGAGCGAAAACATTTTTTGCCACTTGAAAAAGTGTAATCTGGGATAAAATGAAAACATAAAAGTGCCCTTATTTGTACCTGAAAAAGGTAAAAATCGTAAACTTTATACGAGCAGACAGACACTTTTCTTTTATTCCGAGCTCGAATGTTTCGAATGCGGACGTGGGACGGATAGAATGAATTTTGAGAAGTTCAGATATTGCTCATAGTTTTGTTTATTGTTTGGCGTTTTGTGTGTTTACTCAGGCCCTAGCAAAAAAATATCTGTATCCATACAAGGTGTAACGAAAACGTGTAGTAATACTTACTGCACGTCAAAATGAACTGCTGTTTTTAGCGATTTCCGGATTGGTCCGGAAGTGAAAGTTTTGCATTAAGGATAAGCCCTTGTAAGCCCTTTTCGGCTTCGTATACCCATCCCTTATAACGCTGTAGTGTGATAACAAATAAAAATATAACATATCACATGGTTTTAGGTACACCTCTTTTTAAATCACAATAGTTTAATAAACGTACACGTCCTAAGCCCCATAAAACAAATACGAACTTTATGATCCCTCTACACGGAACGGAATTATTGTATCAACACAAACTTTTCTCTCCACCCACTATTGCTCCGTCAATTTACTAATCCCCAGTTGTTCTGATGTTATAAAAAATTTACGCAACCACTTTCCTAGTTTGCCCGAAACGAGTTTCAGCTACGTCCCTTTCTGTTGCTATAAAAGTGGAACAAAGGCGTACACTGAAACATGTATACATTCATCTTATCATTGAGTAGAGAAGGTCTGTACTTTCAGAATTGTGCAAGACAGTAACATAAAGTACCCGGCGATAAATATTGCACATCGACCTTTGGAAAGAGACAATCGGCTAATTTCGGCTTCGTAGAGCATTATCTCTGTCGCACACTACCTCCTAACAGATACTGAGTGTGGAACGTAATATAGAAACACGCTTGTACGAGGGCTGTTTGTATTTCGGGCGACAGAGATAATGTTTTACGAAGTCTCTTGTCTCTTCCAGAGGTCGATGTGCAATATTTATCGCCAGGTACTGTACACGCAGACTTGGGCATGGGCAAGTCAAATTAGAAGAACAAAATTCGAAAGTTTGCGTATGAAATGGAACGATTTCTTTTTTGTTGGTAAGGATTTGAGTTTTTTTTTATGTAATTGAGTGACGAAACGAGCAAATCGCTCGCCTGATGTTAAACGTCACGTTTGCCCAAAACAGGTCTGCGCCGCCCAGAATTTTAAACTCGCAAAATTAAAGACCCTGCGCGGCACAGCACTGCGCTCGTCACCCTGAGATATAAGTTGTTTAATCTCCCATTTGCCCTGTAATTTCACTGGAAACAATGCCCTTCCAACCGGAACACAGTAATGTTTGCACATTACTGCTTGGCGGTGGAATAACTGGCAAAGGTGTGGTACTTCCCCAGGCGGGCTCTGCAAAAGAGCCCTACCACTACAAGAGTGAGTTGAGTTATAGTGGTAGTGTGCTTAAGAAAATGGTGATAGGTGATGATAATGTATTCATTATCATCATTCCCATCCCAACCATTGTCCACTTAATGCTGAAAGAATGAGTACCTATAGGTCTCCTGTTTAGCGCACCATCTTTTTCAGTCTCATCTACTGCCTTTCTACTGCTTTTACATTACAATATTATCCGATTTGGTTATTACACCTGTGAATAACAAAATGTATGCTAATGTATAGAACGATTCAGGTATCAATATTTCCCTAGCGCTTTAATTTTTCATATTTTCGACAAATCACAAAACTAAGAATACCTACTCCGAAAGGTCTTTTAAAAAATGTAGTCGTTTAAAGTAATCAAGTCCTACAAAAGTTGGAATTTTAGGTACTCACATGAAAAGTACGGTGGTTTATGCTTCCGAACATGGTCGCGTGAACTGGAACGCACGATATGTCTGTGACACGGAGCTTCGAAACATCCAGCTGGATTTACTCGTAGATAGCGCGTAGCTAAATTCTACGAACTTGACTTTGACTTTATCTATCGGTTTACAAGTTCCACTACATTTGATGAAAATGTCTTTTTGAAGCAAAATGAAGAATACCTACATGATTTACTCTTAATATCTATTAAAGATGAGTAAATGGGAAGTCAGATAAATATATTATAGGTAGAGTAATAGGAGTAGTAGGTAGATATTTAGAATAGCACATTGTATTTAGGTCGTAAAAATAAGTTCGAGTGAAAACATAGAGACTGAAAAATTTATAATCTAAGCACATGAGCTAAAAAATTCTTTGAAAAAATACGTCTTGTAAAGTATCTTAGTAAAGTAAAGTAAGCTGTGATGTTTTTTTATTTCCCTAGTTGAGTATTTTACATGGTTAGTGAGAGAAAAACGAAATCTCTACAATCTATCATTAGGCACCAATGTCATTAGCAATCAACAAGAACATTATTTTTACAAAACAAAAAACAAAAACCGACTTCAAAAGACCGACTAAGTATTGAGTTATTCATCTATTTGTCGCGCACGTACTTAATGCAAATTTAAGACTTATATGGTTTTCACATGGATACCATTATCAGAACTGGACTAAATTGAAATGGGACCAAATGGGAAGCGTCAGCTTTCTAATAAAAAAAGAATCATCGAAATCGATTCACCCAGTCAAAAGTTATGAGGTAACAAACATAAAAAAAAATAAAATAAAAAAAAACATACAGTCGAATTGATAACCTCCTCCTTTTTTGAAGTCGGTTAAAAAGCCCTAGCCTCGACGAGTGGCAAACTAAGAAAAGCCCTCGAAACAAAAGAAAGCAGAGCTCTTTTCCCGGTCCATCAGCCCTAATGATTCCTAACTTCGTAGCTCCCAGTGACAAGTATTGTTTCCCGAAGTGGTTCGTACCGACTCGAGATAAGGCCCGTGAGTCCCTGAGGGCTCGATAAGGTGCCGTCAATGCTCGAAATCGTCGTCCCACAAAAACAGGGGTAAGGTTAATATTTTTTCCAAGAAAAAGCGATAAATTCTCATTATTTCTCTCAAGTTGCCACTCACTCTTTCGCTTAGATTATCTGAATAAACATTGTGCGAAGTAGCGGATCACAAAGCGGGGTTCCGAAGCTTATTTTATGGGGCTTCTTTTTGCGCCGAATGAATATTGTTCGTTGAGGCTTTTATTCGTAAGCTCATCCATTCCTTTCATATGAACTAAGGGTTGAATTAATTTTAAAAATTATTTTATTTTAATATTAAGTAGTTATCAAACATTTACATATACCACTGGTTTTTGCAAGAAATAAATGTGAGGACGCATTTTTTACATAAGTTTTTTCAGTGATAAGTAAATATTATGACTGTTATGGGTTCATTACACGTCCGAGTCGTTACGTGTAATCAACTACGAGTACAGTGGCGAGCCAGTGCCCTCGGCCGAGTACTCGGTTTGGAAATACAGTTTGACGAGGTGAGATAGTCACTAGAAACATCATTTGTTTGCTCCGCCGAGTTTGCTCATTTACTGTCTTGCCACTGTACTCGTGTGTAATTAAACCATTAAGGACAGTAAAGGGACTAAGTTCATCATCATCATCCACAGCCCTCTCTATCCCACTGCTGGGTCAGGCCTAAGTATAAGGACTAAGTTACTATTTTTGAAATACTCAAATCGAACAGTAAACTATTATTGTGCTACTAACACAAACAACAAAGTGTTAACCTCACAGTGGCTTATCGTATTAATGGCAGGTTAGATAAAATGAGTCTCAAATAAGAGTGTAAACCCACCCTTAAGTGTAGTAAAGAGTATTGGAAGCAGGTCAAGCGGTCTGGGTGTCAGAGTTGAGAGTAAACTGTAGAATCAGAAACTAGCATCTCTGAGCAAGTTGGATTCCCTATCCAATGAAGAAAGTTAGATAAACGAATGGACAATCGGATTTAAACATTGAAAGTTTCAGACAGTTTAGTACCAGGAAGGCTGCTAAGGCCTTGCAAGTTTTATATTAGTTTGTCGTCTATCATTATTTTTATACGTTAGTTGGCATTTGGCAAAAAAGTGGTGGGTAAGTGGTGTCATGGCAACAGTTAATCCGGCAGCAATCACTCATCTGTGTAATACAAGGATAAAAGGCATAAAGTGCTTTTAACTCAATTATGAACAACTTTTACTAACCGAAAATTCCGAAAAAAATCAACACAATTCGTTGAGTGTCATTGACGTTTTTCTATGGAATAGCTGATATTTTTCATGATTTCCGGGTGCCTTTTTCGGCTTATCACACCCTTTCCTTAAAACCCTGTATACCCACTTTTATTATTTTTATCTCCATTCCAACACGTTGGGTTTAGTGATCGTTGAGGTTGAGATAAGTTTTAATATTGGGATTAAAAATGTTCAAAAAATTATTGCTGCGTTTACAGGACCCATGGAACTAATGTGCACTACAACACTTTTTGCACAATACAGATTTTTGCAATAATTATCTGAAATTGAACCGCAATTTGCGACTACGCCTTCAACAACTTTTTTTTTTAAATACAACTATAAGTTAGCGTATAAACTAGAATATCCGTCTAAAAAAGGAAAACGCCTGCTATGTCATTATAAGGTAAAGTTAAAATCAAAAGCCAGTCTTCCAACCGCTTCCATGAAAAAGCTACCTCTCGAAATGAAAATGAAACATTCACTTCCGCCGCGCATTCCCCTCAGGCATCCAACTTTTTCTGTGTTCACCCATTAGTGGCGCTTTTTCGTTTTGTTGTCAATCCAAAGTTGTACGACGCTACATTGAGCCTGTGGGTGTCAGAAATCTGCCGTTGACTCGAATTAATATTTTTACTAACAGATGTTGTAGTGAAGCACTAGAAATTCGGTCGGGTTTCGATTATGTTATTGTTAACTTCTAGTTTGGTCGGGTTTCGATTATTGTGAATTGCAGCAGTTTTTAAAATCTTTTATTTAACTTGCAATGTAACTATGTTTGTTCGGGTGGAATCTTGCAACTCAATTTTGAACCACTTCCCGATGTCCGATTGAGCTGAAATTTGGTATACGTGTGATGATAATGCAATAAAAATTTGTTTTTGATAGTATATTTAGAATTAACTTATTAGAATATCTGGTTCCTTATACTAGGTGGAAAAGTATAATAATTTTATATTAGGTACAGTTTTTTTTTATCCTTTTTACAAGCTTTTGTTTAAGTTTGACCTGTTTGTATTGTTTTGGTTATTTTGGGCAAATCTTACAACTGAATTATGAACCACTTCCCGATGTTTCCGATTGAGCTGAAACTTAATGTACTTACTTATCTGTATAACTTCAATGACAACGCAATAAAAGCTATTTTTTTTAAATATTAAAAAAAAAAACATATTTTGCTGATGCAAAAATTTCTTCGCCATTTTATTCAGAGCCATACAGAGGGGTTTACGATAGCATTTCTAGTTCTTGAGTGAGTTGCGTTCAAAACTCGGTCGATTATTTAAATGCAGAGAAAACTACGCTCCATTGCTCTGTAGAAAACTTAGTTTGAGCTACCGACGTTTGGTCAAAGACATGACTGAGCACCGTAAATTAGAACAGGTAAAATTGTTTTATTGACAACCGAAAGTCCACTCGTTATCAGCGCCTTAGTGAATAAGTAGCTCTTCCAGTCACCATCGAAGTAACGTTTACGTTCTGTATCTTGCCAGTTCTGCTTATTTTTTCTATCTAAAGTGTCTTATATTTCTCAAGCATAATACAGGACCAAATGAAAACTTTTACAAAGGTTAACATACGCACATTACAATGAAAATTCTACCCCAATCAAACCTATACTCACGCCATACCCAAATCACCATATATTTCAAACTTTTCCTTTCCTACAAAACACGAATGTCAAAATAACTCTCAAATCCATTAACAAGAGCTCGCCCATCCCGACACTCCCGGGCCACTGACCCGATCTGCCTATTTACTACCTATATAACTCAACATGACAGACCAATAATAAAAAAATCTGTGAACCATAAAAGCCCTCCATTTACAAGGGCTCGAGATGAAGGCTATTGTCGATGTTTTCACAATAAGAAAGTTTTCCGGCTTCCATTTTTGTGTAGCCATGCATTAACTCGTAGTTGTTACATTAGCATGATTTTTATTTGTATAAGTAAAATACTTTGCAAGATTTCTGAGCGCAATTCTTTTGGTACCTCTGCTACTTTAAATTTTGTTTGCGTCCGCGTGGCAGTTGGTAGTTTTATCAGTATATCCCATATGTTCTGCTAGAAAGAACTTGGAGTGATGGATGGTTTAGTAAAATTACAGCAACGACTTTGCTAGTTCAAAATAATACGAAGAACATAGTTTCAGATTTCATCAGGCGCGTTGTCTTTCGTTCGTTTACCGTGATTAAAGCCAGACAAAATAAAATAATTATAGTTCACTAGTAAATTCAAACAAGACAATTCTGACACGATCTTCAATCGGATCCCAGAAGTCACCAACTCATCCAAGTCGTAGCAGCAGTGACTATTTTCATATAACACTGTTTGTTTTCGGTCACCGATCGAAAAAGAAACGATAAAAAGATGCCATCAATACGATCATTGCTTAAACAACCTGTTCAAGCTAAATTTTACTATAAAAACCACCTAAAAGATATGATATATTACCATGATAAATGATTATCACAACAATATTGCTTTATAAAACACCTTAGACTTAAAAATATCATGAAGCTAAACATAAAACTCTTAACTTTGGATGAAATAATTAATTTTGAAAATATTTTAAAAACAAACTTTTATTGCATTGTTGTCGGAGTTACATACGTATACTAAATTTTAGTCGGACATTGGAAAGTGGTTCACAATTGAGTTGCAGGATTGCACCCGAAAAAACATAGTTACATACATACCTCTAAGTACATTGCAAGTTAAACAAAAGCTTTTAATATCAATAAGCCAAATATAAACAACATAAAACATAACTTTGCATTAAAAATGTCCATAAAGCTTGTACGTTACTTCGAATAAAACTTCATTTCCTTCTGTCCAACAACACCATCGCAGTGAATGCACTGCACTGACGTATTCATTTCCCGTGAGCACTTGCCACGTCTGTCGCTTAGAATCGTGCCTTACAATCCCCTTGCGTTTTCTTGTGCGCATGAAACTATGCTGTTTTTATTTCTCAGTGCACTTTGAAACTGGAATATTTAAACAGTAAAATGCCAAAGCAGAAACGTAAACGTAAACGTTTCACACACTCATAGCTCCCCCACTAGGAATAAATCCTGTGTCGGGGATGCCATGGAACACACACAAAGACAAGGACAACTAGCACCCAGACCCAGAACAGATATTTAAATTCATCATTCAAACATCTGCCCGGCCGGGAATCGAACCCGGGACCTCTGGCTTATAAGGCGGATACACTACCGCTGAGCCAAACAGGCCGACCTGAGCCAAACAGGCCGACAGGACTGAAAGTCTGGATGGAATGTTTAAGCTAGTAGTTTAATCACAAAACGTGTAATAAATAAGCCAACAATTCTATTCTTAGGCGTTTGAGATTGACTCGGTCACAAATGTCATGACTTTCCTAATGAGTGCTATTTATAGTGGCCGAGATAATATCGCAATTGCTAGAATATGGCCCCAGTTTTTATTTCTTGTCAGGAACCGAAATCGGCTGTTTTTTTACATAGATCTCCCATGCAGGTACTATCCATCGGAGGTCCTTCTTCTTTTACCATTTTTCTACAAAACTATTACTTTATTACTTACTGCTACGTTCGCTTTCAAAGACCCAAATTGAGAAATCAGTACCTCATTAAAATCCTACTGGTGAAACAACTCCCTCCCCACATAGAAACTGAGTTATATTTCGCAAAAAGCCGTTCGTTGTAAAGCTGTAGGTTATATTTAGCCCCAAGGGACATCCTCATCAAATCTCGAGGTAACACACGATAACGAAAGGCCCGGAAGCACGGAGGAACTACATGACTTCCAAATATGGAGTTTGATGTTTTGACCCTTGTTTGGCGGCTGACAAAAATAGTTGGCAAGTTATATCAGAAATAGGGTCGAGAGAACCGAGATTAAAATTGCCTTTTCTCGTATGGAGAAGAAATTTCTTGTAACCTCTTAAAATTATTTTATTATATTCAGCCATGTAATACAGTGTTTTACACAAAGAGTATACTAATCTGAAAAGAGCTCATAGTGCTCATCATTATGAACAACTTTTACTATATGACCAACCTGGATTTCGCGTAAAAAAAAACAGCTTATAGCTTATATAGCTGCTGTTGTGTAGCTAGCTGTGTTCCGGTGGGAAGGGCATTGTTTCCAGTGAAATTACAGGGCAAACAACTTAAATCTCAGGGTGACGAGCGCAGTGCTGTGCTGCGCAGGGTCTTGAATTTTGCGGGATCAAAATTCTGGGCGGCGCAGACCTGTTTTGAGCAAACGTGACGTTTAACATCAAGCGAGCGATTTGCTCGTCTCGTCACTCAATTACATTAAAAAAAAAAAATTACTGACCTTGAAAAGCCTAAGATAACAAAATGTAATATTGATACTACAGTATATATACTTTATATAGGAAGTGACAACATACAAAACAAACAAGTTCATCCCAGTATCAGATCACGGATGGCTGCGCGTTCGTTTTTCACTGAATGGATGCTCTCTCGTGGAAGTAAGTCGATGTATGACCAACTTCTGTGACGCAGACGGTGTTGTTTCTGCCGCAGTGGAGCTTTATGCAGTAACCTGCTTTTGTTAAAGCGAAAGCAAATTCACGTCGGATATCAATGACGCGTATTTGAGAAATAAAATCACTGATGGGAATAAATTAATGTAACAATGCGCGAAATATCCGACAACCGTTTATTTTTTCCATGATGTTGAGCTTTTTTAGAATGCTCAGTTAGTTCAGTCAGAAACTTAATAGCTGATCTGAAATGATGACGTCATCGTAGCCTTCTATTTCAGAGCTGGTTTGAGTTCTTTGTCTTGTTTTCGCACGTGACATTTCACGGAGAGAGAAGTTGACAGAGCATTTTAAGCAATGACTTATTTTTTTTTAATTTCTTTTTTTATATGGCTCTAAGTTCCTAAACCTTTTGGTTAATTGTCCCACTTTTAGACATATAAAATAGTTTTTAAGACAGTTAACTAAAATTGAAATTGGGCCCAAAAGTTTTTTATGGATAACTTTAAGTTGCTTATGATAATAATAACGGCATTCAGAAATAGAAAACTATACAAGTTTTCCTTAGTATCCTCAAAAATATTAATTGTAAATAATAACATATACCTATCTAATGACTTTTTAAATGTATTCAAATTAGCTAAATCCTGTTTGTTTCGGACTCGTCAGATTTTAGTAAAAAAATAAATGTCCCCTTAAAAGTTAGGTAACCAATGTTAGCTTTACATCAAATAATAATTAAATTAAATTATAATTAATATAAAATTAAAGCATTAGGTCCTTCTGTTTGCAACTGTGCACTGTGTAAGTATATTGTTTTCCATTCGTTCGTCCTCGATATCGCGTATGTTCACTCATATTTTTATTGTCATGTTTTTGTTGTGCTCGGGCTTGTCGCTTCGTCGCATTGATTCGATTTAGTTGGAATGAAACATGTGTGCATGTTGTGTTTACAGATCGGTTGTCTTGATTTTTGGACTAATTTTGACGGAAATAACGGCTTAACACTTGAGTAAACTTGAGTGATTTTTGATATTACTAATTTAATTCTACCATAATCATTATACGTAGAAATACTGTCCCCAATGAGATGGTGACCAAACGCAAGCTTATTATCGAATTTAAAAAATCGCCGCTGTCTCTTAAGTATAAAACTCTTAGTAAGTGGTCTAAAGTTTATTAATATGCAGTTATGCTAGTTGAGGTTTTAGTACGAGACGAGTTTATTACTTTTTTTTTGTGATTATTGACGAAACGAGCAAATCGCTCGCCTGATGTTAAACGTCACGTTTGCCCATAACAGGACTGCGCCACCCAGAATTTTGAACGCGCAGAATTAAAGACCCTGCGCGACACAGCACTGCGCTCGTCACCCTGGGATATAAGTTGTTTAATCTCCCATTTGCCCTGTAATTTCACTGGAAACAATGCCCTTCCAACCGGAACACAGTAATGTTTGCAGATTACTTGCGATTGAAGATGCTTGGCGGTGGATTAACTGGCAAAGGTGTGGTACTTCCCCAGGCGGGCTCTGCAAAAGAGCCCTACCACTACAAAAACTAAACTAGATGGCGTTTTTCTTAATGTTCTTAATTTCTGTAACTTTTTAAATCGCACATAATAATTATTGATCATTCATATTCTACTTTTAAGCTAAATCCTAGTCAAAATCAACACTGATATATTTGCACTGGGTTTCTTAGTATTCAGTTACCTTCTCAGCAGTAATATCTGACACCGCACGCTACGGCCAACACTTCTCCGGCGAGTATTCTGTTCCGTTCGAGATTATATTGTTCACTTTCACTGTCATGACATTTCTAATGTGAGCGACAGAGACCGCGATATTATATCACCGACCAGAATAGGGCCTCAGGTGAATGTTTATTTTCGTCTGGATTGAAACAGAATTTCAGGCTAAATGAAACAAGTATCACTGTCTTACTCTAGCTAATCTTTTTCTCAAGCACAGTTTATCGACTAAAAATAGAGCCTCCGTTAACTTGAAATCCACGTTTAAAATTTTCAAAGAACTCTATAGAGAACATTCTCGAAGTTTGCGGACAACAATCTGCGACTGACTTCGTACAACTTTGGACTTCGTAACTTCTGTAGGTACAAGGATTCTAGCTTACTGTCAAGAACTAAACGAGGGGAAATAAGATCAGAATTTCCAAGTTTATATTGGTAGGTGTAGTGCCAGCTTCTATTTTTAAAATGTGGATTTTTCTTAAGGTTGGTGGTACCGTATTTGGAATTCAGTTTTTTGTGTCCTTGAGTTTTCGGTGAGATACAATGATCAAAGTCCTGAGTGTTGAACCTACTTTCCTACTAATAATATTATAAATGCGAATATGTATGAATGTGTATTACCACGTTTCTCCGTGACCACTACAGTTTTGATAAAATTTGGAAAAAAGATAGCTTATGCTCTAAATTAATACATAGGTTACTTTTCTACGTCGCCATTTTTATCGGGTAAAACTGCGAGGCATTACCACCACCATTAATAAAAGTAAACGCTAATTTATTTAGGATTATTGCATAAATAAAACTCCTACAGACAATGATCAAAATAGAAGGAATGCAATGTCAATTTCCGAATTTTCTAATACTGTCGAAAGCTAGAAAGCAGTCAACCACCGAAGTCGGATTATATCGAACCGCCCTAACATCACATTTGTATCGAAACCGCGGAAGCCGAAATCCGGGGGGGTGCGGGCCGTATTCGGGGAGGTAAGGTACTTGGTCATTATTATCCAACATTTTCAAATATCATATTTGTGATAGCAAATAGTTAGTCAACTGATAGCTTTATTTTTTACCGTATAACAAATTGACGTTATGTTTTGACAGCAAACGTAGTGATGGGATCTGAATATCTTAAGAGATAAATCGATCGATTTTGTGGATGGCGTCATCATATCATGACGATTTTTATAAATAGAGAAATTACTAAGTAACCTAAGTACTTTAATTTTAATGAAATGTTTCAATTTTACCGTTGAGACTTAATTGTTATTGTTAATTGTTAATGTTACCAAAATGCTTCAATTAGACTTGCTGGACTAATCTTTTCATAGGTGTGTTTTCACAACATACAGTCCATCAGATGAAATAAGTGAATTTTGACCGATTGAAACAAAGGAAGGGCCAATAAAATCGGTTACTAGATTGTGCGGTTCTTATACGATTTCGATTTCTTATTTTTGGTAATCGATTTCAGTTTCACCAATAAACATAGTAAATAATTTGATTATTTTTCAATTATCGATTTTCTCTTCACTAGCCTGGTTACAGAATAGGGAACATAGGCCTTATACCGGACTGTTCTTCAACTTGTGACGAAAATGTCAATAATTTTTATAAAAACTAAAGAGTGGTATAATAGAGTGTATACTTTAAAGCCACTATCGTAATAAAGTCAATGGAAGATTCAAATTGTAATAATAATTTTAAGACGCGAACAAAAAAGCGTGTATCCTACAGTTAAAAAATACGTTCTACTATGTCACCCAGTTTCATCCACTATCCTACAGGAATCTTTTTTTGGGTTAAAAATCTGCCTATGATGTGTTAATCCAGGGTATAAACTTAATCCATAGCTACTCAATTTCATTTGAATCTGTTCAACCGTTTCTGTATGATTGATTTATCACAACCATATAAACATTAGTTTTGTATGGTTGTGATTTTGTAACATTTTGTAGTGGTAGTTTTGCAGAGCCCGCCTGGGGAAGTACCACACTTTGTCTGTTATTCCACCGCCAAGCAGTAATGTGCAAACATTACTGTGTTCCGGTTGGAAGGGCATTGTTTCCAGTGAAATTACAGGGCAAATGGGAGATTAAACAACTTATATCTCAGGATGACGAGCGCAGTGCTGTGCCACGCAGGGTCTTGAATTCTGCGAGTTCAAAATTCTGGGTGGCGCAGACCTGTTATGGGCAAACGTGACGTTTAACATCAGGCGAGCGATTTGCTCGTCTCGTCACTCAATTACATTAAAAAAAAAAAAAAACATTTACATCTATAATTTTTTTTAATTCAATTTATTGTGCTTGTGGGCCTAGGTTACAAAGGTGTTTGAATGATAAAAGATATCCAGACCCCGCCTGTCAGCGTACAAGCGGGTACTTAAATTACTAATTACAGATTTAAATAAAAAAACGAACATAACAGAATTAAAAATATCGGTCAAACTTTTAATAAAATTACTAATTATACCTACTGTGTAGTAGGATAGTGTGATAGAAACCTGAAATTTAAAAACCTATTTTATCACCTTGCTATTCAGTATTTTACAAAGAATGGTTTCAACTATATTTAATTTATTATTACATGTTAATTTACCCTTTGCATTTTACGTTGTTTATGCATGCCATTTTACCCTATGTTACCCTTGACTTGTTTTTGACAGTTTTGATACCGAGACTGAAATGAGTTAAAACTAGCCTAAAACGACCAAAAATCATCCTCGACTCGTGATTATTGTCTCATTTCTAATTTTTTCGTTTGACATATATCGTAAACCGCACATCTCAGTAAAAAGCAAAGTAAGTCAATACTTCCCTTTTTTAGGAGAGCCCAAGTATTGCTTTTTTGTAATTTATTTTGGATTTGTGACTAGGAGATGAAAATTGGGCCACACCCAAAATTAAAAGACCATTTGGAACATCATTAAAATTATTGAATCGGTATTTATTAACAACAAATAAGTTTATGTTTAGATGCTTCTTACTCAATAACGTTACAACGACTCAACGAAAAAGTGACTAAAGTGTGGTAGACAGACAAAATATTCTAAAAGACATTTTTTACATTTATAACATTCAAACGCTTAAAAAAGAGCTCCGTTTAAAAAATAATAAGTATTGTGTCTTATGTATAGTCTAACTAGTTGCCTGGCTTTTCATTTCATTTTTGTTTGTAAATAAATTAAATTGAGTTGAATCGGAATCTTTTTTTATTGAAATCACTTACTCGGTTTTTGTATCAGATATGAGATAATTTACAAAAATATTAAATTACTAGAATATTAAGCACTAGCACGGGAAGCTACATATTTTATCTGGATTGGTTTGTGGTTTCATTTCTATTTTTCAATATTTTACAGCATATAATGCCTTGTTTTCCATGAAAATTGTGATTTTGTTCACAAACTTTGACAGTTCGGCGACATCACTTAACAATGGCTGCCAAAACACAACTGATTGACAGTTGTGACGTCACGGCATCATACTAGCATTTTTGCTAGTATAGACGGTTGCCCTGCGAAGCTCCGAAAGGCCGATCTACTTACATACTAGATCGATGCAGTCAACCGATATATTATCCAATGTAAGTTGAGCTCTGCCTATTTTATTTTCTTTTACCGGATTGCGGCTTATTCTTACTGGAAGCTGTGCTTAGGTTACCCAGACGTATGAATTCTATGCGCGAATATTCGTACTATATATATATAGGTTACCCAGATGTATGAATTCTATGTGCGAATATTCGTGCGTAGCACTTAGTTCACTCATGTGATTTTCCCAAATAAACAATTTCTATCGAATCCTAAATTGGAAAGGTGTTAACTTCCATGAAATCACATGTCAGTTAACTGCTTTTTAGCTTACGCACGGCAATTTTGGAGAGGAAATGATGCATTCGTTTTTAAACAAGATTGTAATGGTTCCGTTTTGTAGGAAATTGAAAATGGGGCCTCGAAAGATTGCAAAGATTTGATTATTTTTGACAAAATGGTTAATAAAGCGTCTAGACTCTAACCAAATTATGTTCAAGCAAAGTGTTTCTCATTTTTGATCACATTGACGTAAAATCTGATTCACTGGTTACTGAACTATTATAATCTGACTGGACTAAAATTATCTGCTTCTCTGTTAATTTCAATGCGTGAGAAAGGAATGGCAATATTTTTAGAGCTAATTAGTTTGGTTTAGAAAATGATTAAACAGAACTTCATTATAAACGTCATTTTCTTTAAATATAGCGATACTTGAGAACATCTAACACTTTAAAGGCTTCAAACACAAAATTAAAAATAAACTTCGATAGCTTTCACGATCAAATCCTGTAACAGACCATCAAGCTAATTCCAAACAAATTTTAATTAACTAAAAGTTTAAATGTCCTTGTTTCATAGACTGCAATAGTGTAGATACGCTTAATTTTAGTAAGTAATTTATTTTTATTTTATTATATTTAATTCAATGTATGTCTGTCAAATAAAGCTTTCAAAATTAGCTTGTATGACTACTTACAAACCCCAGGAATAACTAAATAAAACAGTTTTATCAACAAAAAGGAAATCATAATACTCGTGACATCTATCTAGCCTTTGGTAACCTTTATCTTTTTTCATACTTGTACTAACTCTTATTTGTATAAGGTTAGCATCTATTTTCATTTGGCAAAATCATGATAAAAAATCTCGGAAGAATCATTTCCTGCCATTAGGGAAACTTAACTCGCTCTCGCTTCAATATCAAAATTGTTCTTAAGAAGCCCAGATAAACCCTGAGTGAAAGCTTTGGGATAGATTTGGGTGAAGCCAAGAACTTCTCTAGTTTCGCACGTACAAACATTAGAGGCACACATCGACAATCGGTATATCGACTCTACCCTATTCACGGCACTGTAGAGCTTGAGTACGTACGCGCGAAAGTAATATGAACAATATAAACGTGTCACACTCATTGATTTCCACTAGGATACCCTGTATCGGGGATGCCATGGAACACATACAAATACTTGGCCAACTAACACCCAGACCCAGAGTACCTACATACTTAAATTCATCATTCAAACATCTGCCCGGCCAGGAAGCCAACCCAGCCGGGCAGATGCGCCTTTCGTAGAGGAGTTCTTGGCTTCACCCAAATCTAACGCCGTATCCTATCTTTTTCTCTAAGTTTATGGGCGAGAAGATTACATCCACCCATTACCGTACAAAAGAATTACCCATGCAAAGAACGAGAAGAGCTTACTTTGTGTCTTATAAGATTAGAGATCGAGCCTCTTCTAAATTCATCGCGTTACGTTTTTACCTTCTTATTCTTCGGTCGGATAAGCAACCTTTCAATTATGAAGTTCAAAAGTTGTTCAAACAAGCCTCCAGGCTTTTTATAGTTACCTTGAAGTTGAGGAATTAATAACTCGGAGTTGGGAAAGCAGATTTGATTTTTAAGGATTTTTGTTTCCATTTTAGAGCAGAGACAATATTATTACAAGCTTGTTAGGAGAATGATACTCATATTTCGAAGATACTAGCTGTGTTTCGCGGTTCACTTGCTTGATGATGATGATGATAATGAAGAAAAATAGCTAATGTTCTTTACTGATCTCTTTACTACGTGTTTGCAAAATTTCGCGGTGATTGGTTGAATGGTAAAGGCGTGAGGGCGTAACAAACAAATAAACCAGAACAGAAATCTTCGGTAAACGTGTTATTTATTTACTAAAGACTTTAACTAATGAATAAGGAATCTAAATTTTGGAATCTAAAGAGTTTCGAACCTAATAAATACCTACTGCTTAAAGTGAAGTAGTTATTAATTAATATTGTAACTATAATATTTTACTTTAGTTATTATTAGTCATTAGTTAGTGTTAGAAACATTAAACAGTCACAGTTAAGGTGTCAGTTAAGGGGACATAAACGTTTCTAACAGTTAGTACTCCGCGCATGAATGTATAATTGGCTACACTCTTCATTTTGCATTGCGGAAAACTTAAATATTCGTCATTCTAAGCAACTGCAACGTTTATAAGTAAAGCCGAAAATGTTCAAGCGACTCCACCAAGCTTCAGTTTCAACTTCTACGTATGCCCCATTTGCTTTGAAAATGCTCAGAAGTAAAGTAGTTCTTAAACGCAGAGCACAATGGCAAGCGCTGAAACAATAACGAGTGGGGTCGCGGTGCAGATTGCGCTATTGGATTTCCCAGCTTTATAAGGCACGATGCTATTTTCCAAAATAAAATAAAAGAAAATGTTCTGCATCTAATTGCGAAAAACATTTGAAATTTGCCGGAATCGTTTGCTTTAATTTTTAGTGCTGATAGCAGGTGCTTTGCTGATTCGAAAATATTAACGAAAAGTGTTTTTTAGGGAAATTAATTATACAATCTTCGGATTGTTGACCACGGAATTTATCACTAGGGGCTAGAGGATACTGTGGGTCGAATGACACGTTAAATTGCTAGCCCCAGTTGAGTGTCCTGTAACAATAGTCATGAAACCATGTCAGAAGCCTCCAGGCGCTAGGTGGCTTGACATTTGTCTATGGAACAACAGATTATTTTTCTCAATACCGTAACTCCTTACAACCCTGTAGGTATATGTATTTTGATGCAAACAGTGGCCATGTTTTATCTACAAGAGATATATCATTCTATAACGTCCGATTGGGTATATCTGATCTCGTGGCTATACAATGTGTCCGGTTTCGAGTGTTGGAGCCTTTAGTGGTATGATATACGGTAAATTTAATCGACAAATCGCCCATAAGTATTTTTTTTCCACCATAATAAAATGGCAGCCATTTTGTTTTCTCGGCACCGAAACACGGGTGCTTGTACCTACTAATTTGACGATATCTACCCATGTAAAGGTTCTACAATTACAAAAGAGATTTCGTTTGATAGCTAAACGTGTAGGCAATGAATCTATGGCAAACGTGTTTCATCTTTTTAAATAAAAGTACGAGAAAAATTGCTAAACGTAAAAAAAAATAGTTTATTTGGTTTAAATAAAATTAAAAATGCTGCCATTTTATTACGGTGGGAGAAAAACTACTTTTGGGGGGCAATTTTGACGATTAAATTTACCATATATTATACCACTAAAGGCTTCGATACTCGAAACCAGATACATTGTATAAACAAATGCGAGAGCCACATTTGAAGCAAACAGTGGACTAGATACTAAAACATGAAATGACACAACTCACAACATAGATGAAAATGATGGTGATTTGTTCTAAAAGTTTCACCTTACGACCCGACTCGGCACAATGTAAATAGAGCTTAGCCCATCAAATGTTCAGTAGCACTTCACCCGACGCAGTGTAGCATAGACGAGAGTCTGAGGACACAATCTATGAGGGTACAGGGAAATCGAAAAGTGTATCAAAGTATTATGATATGACATAGATGGCTTTGAATGATAATGACGATGATGCAAATGGTAGAACGTCGGTGATTTTTGACTGAGCACCGCGATATTCTAATAGGATTAATCGGCATACCTATATGTCTGTTTGTATATGTATATTTCAAACTATATCTTGAGTACTTACGGCTAATCACAAAAAAAATCATGAAATCATGATCATTTTTCATGAAATTTTGTGCGCAAGTAGTTCATCTATACTTCTATACTAATATTATAAAGAAGTAAAGTTTGTGTGTTTGTATATTTGTTAAATTGTAAGGGGTAATCTCGGGATCTACTGAACCGATTTTAAAAATTCTTTCACCAATAGAAAGCCACATTATTGCTGAGTGTCATAGGTTATATAAAAAACCGAAAAATAAAAAGGCTTTTACGTGGTAGTCCGTTTTGCAAAGTGAATCGGAGAAAAAACGGTCCGGACGGCGCGCGATGGCTTCGGGTTTAATTAACATTATGCCCAACGAAGTGGGCAAGGGTCAGCTAGTATTCAATATTATTTCTACGACAAAAACAATCAAGGTGTTCTGGAAATACATAGATAGAGATTAGAGATACATACAATAGAGATTGCAAAATCTCAGTTTGCCGCAGAATCCTTTATAGTCTTTTTATTCTAAGAATACTTGTTTGAATATATTTTATGACTTTTCCAGCAGGCTGTACGATGGTAGTGTGACCGTAAGCACTTCAGCAGCGTCCCCTTTCACATAGCCATCGATAAGTGGCGACCTCACTGAGATGGTGTTTGTACACAAAGCATAACTCCACATGGGAGCGATATCCGTGAAATACATGTACAACACAAAGGAAAATAGGTTTTTGTGAGTTATAAAGAATATTTTCCTACGTACGTCTGAAAAACGTTTGAAAAAAGTTTAATAGAAATATTTTTTATCGTGGCCAGAATAATAAGCAATTGAAACGTCAATTAGCTGAATTTTCTTCTTTATTTTTCGTTTTGGTATTTTTCTGCTAACTTTGCTACGTTAGATATGTCATGGTGTAGAAAACAAACAGGGAAAATTCCTGCTGTTCACTTTTGTCTATAACTTCATGTTTCTTACGTAAGTACGTTTTCGTTTTCCTTAGTTTTCCTTTTCACAACAACAAGTAAGTATGAATCATTGAAATAATCAGAATAGATGAAAGTGGCTAAAGCGTGCTCTCATGTGTCTATTGCCTTACAAAACAAAGTATAATCACAGCTTAGCACCCGTGAGAATCAGCTTAACACCGGATGCACGTCAGAAACCCCATTATTGATAGGCCTCTGAAGCGATGTATCTTTCACAGGATTTCCGGCTGTTAAGGAAAAGTGCACGGTTCAAGTTTCGCTGGATATAGTACCGTTTCCGAGGTATTAAGCCCCATTTGCATGAGAAAGAGTGGCTACAGCCTGTTTCAACAAGTATCAGCTGTGCAAACGTTTGCCTTTGGTGGCCGCTCAAAATGTTTGAACAGTGGCGGATCACGCAGATTATTCGAGTAGGAGTCGCAAATAGGTTGAATGTCCTTTTATTGTCGATTTCTAAATACTTACTATTACAATAGTATTTCAAAAATTTAGTAACATATCTGAGCGACTTGAATGTCCGACATTTTGATCTGCAGTCAAATGTTTTAATCCAACTGGAGTAGTTAAGTTAGACAAACTCAAAAGATAAAATTGATGAAATGAAAGATGATAAGCTTATTCAAGAAAAATGAGAAGGCAAACTAAAAAGCAGTGTATTAAGGTTCAAACTTAGTTTATAGGTAAGCAAGATTTGTCAATAGTCATTAAATTGTAACGGATGTATGAAACTATCTACTCTACAAAAGATCTGTAACTAACTAATTGTACTATCAAACTAATTTATTTCTTAAAAGTAATATACCTGAAAATTTAATAATAAGATCTTAGTTTATTCTACGCCGGGAAACAAATAGATGGCTACGATAAAAGCCCATCGAACTTATCTTCTTATCGATATTTTTCTAGTTACACTACTACTAGTAGACGACTGGCAAAAATAAGCAAAAATAAAATAATCTTTGATCTTTGGTTCTTCTATTAGAACTACATAGTACATCTTTTAGTTTTAATATTTGTAGACATTCAATACATTGTAAATAAGACTTGCTAAATCAAAACAAAACATATCTAGGACTGAAACATGCCGTCACTATCTAACGGGATCTACGAGTAAATCAAAAGATCTGCACATATCAAAGCACTACCAAACGCAAAGTACAAAATACGAGTAAGTATAAGCAGTATGGAAAGTGTATGTTATTTTATCAAAGTCTTATTTGTTAGACCATTAAAATAAAGCTCATTTTAACACCAAAACAATGACTTTACTTTGAAAGTGGTAAAAGTATAAAATTATAAATCTACTGAATTCGTTTCACCCTTTTGTCTGAATTTGCCTTACTGCGGTAATAGTGGACTATTTCATACCATTTCAAACATTTAAATGTCAAACCATATCAGCCAGATCTTTGAGTCTAAATTTCGATGGCAAAATCAAAGGGATGAATGGTACCATGACGTTGCAATTTATCATCGGACTTAACGACAGATGTTGTCCTTTTGTGTAGCCGTCGAGTCGCTGGCTCGTACTGACGTCTCTCACAGATTTAAGTTTGAACACAGTGATATATATCGGTATGTACCTGCTAGGTATAGTTGGCGTAAAATTGTTGTGTCGTATGTTTGGATCATGATGTATATAGTATTCTGTTTACACGCAGTTTCTTACTTC
The DNA here is from genome assembly GCA_949125135.1 of Alcis repandata. NCBI lineage: Eukaryota > Metazoa > Arthropoda > Insecta > Lepidoptera > Geometridae > Alcis > Alcis repandata. The sequence goes on along the minus strand of OX421239.1, from coordinate 8,353,559 downwards.
TTCTGCTTGAAGGGTTGTTCGTAACAGAATCTGTTACGATCTGATAGTGTTTTGCCCGAGTGTCCCACCAACCCAACATTACCCTCCTTTTGGAGGGTAATGTTTTTCCAATGTAAATATGCACGCATGTGTGTCTGTCTGTTTATATGTCAACTTCTATAAATAATTTTAAAATCTACTTATTCTTGTCATCCAAATCCGGCTCAACTTTGCCATTTAGGGACCTGTGTTAAATTAACCTTTTTTTAATTTAAATTGAACGAAAAATTTAGCTAAAAGAGAGTTGCAATTAAAATCAAGCAAAGCAGGTGTGACCAATCCAATACAATAATATAATTTAATATAATAATAATAATAGATGGCAAAAAATAAAATAGTAGATACTTACCGGGCAATATCTCTTCCATAAGATTATCCCGCAGCAATTTATCATTTATCGAAGGAAAGTGAGCGAGTCCACTAACGCCCTCTGCTGATGCACCCATTAATCATATCAGGACTGACCGCGGCGAGGAATCTTGCCAAGTTTACCTTCGCTTTATAAAGGGAAAAAATTCACTACTTACCCATCTACGATAGAAAGGTTTTCGGCAAAAATATAAAAAATATAGATACGAGTAGATTTATTTCATACAAAAAAAAAAATTGAGAAAAAAAATGAATGATTTTGAATTTTTTTTATTTTTTTGATTTGAATTTGATTTTTGAAGTGATTGAAATGCCTTTAATGTAGATTTATTATCATTATTACATTCGACAACCTTTTCTCTCTCGCTGCTGAATAAATGCCTCTCTCCTGTTATGCCATCTGTGTCAACCACCAATCGAGTCCAGATTCTTAGCCGCTCTAGATTATCTCCGTCAGTCTCATTGTCATGATATTACTATTGAGAATGACAGTGACCGAGATAATATCTCATTCTTCAGAATTGGGTCCCTGATTCGAAATCAGAAATATTTATTGACCTTAAATAAATTTGAATGTTACAGGTAAGTCTAGTCATCTAGCCGCAGGATGACCAACGCTTTGCTTACCTTACCTCAGCCACCACTCTGTCACTACCTTACTCTATCTAGCCTCCTGAAATGCTGCCAGCTACTTGCAGATTTATTTATATTTGTCGTATGAAAGATGTTGCTACAATTTCGCCGCGACCCTCCAAAAGCTCAGCCAGTTCGCTGATTGAGCGAAAATTTGTTTCTAGTTTGAATGAGTGTGTGTGTTTGTTACTTCTTAACGCTGAAATGGTTTATTGGATTCGCATACAATTTGGTATTTAGGTATATAATACAATGCAAGAATAAGATACTTTTTATCTAAAAAAAAAAACAAGTTTTGGACGTCACAGCGGGTCAAACGGCGGGAGTAGCTAGCTTATACCAATATAATACAATTCTAGCAATTCAAACACTTGCCATAAATTCTCGCAAAGATACCCGTAGCACCAACTTCTCGACCTTTTTAAAAAATAGACTAGAATGGCCTCAGGAAATAGCTCATTTGAAATACACCAGCCGCGGCTAAGCGAGCCAGATTGTAGGGCTGTAAGATACTTTCACGCTTTTTAGATGCTTTGAAATTCATTGTAGAGTGCTAAGAAATCGAATCGAATACTAAAATGCTAAAATGCAACCAAAGAAGTAGCTACCAGCCACCAACCAAAACAACTTTTTTAAGCTCACATAGATAGTTTGCACAAATTTATGATTTAGTTTTAACAAAAAAATTAGTTATTACAAAAAACCTTCTAAACAGGTTAGACAGCATGTGAAAATATTGGAAAATATTGTCTGCCCCATAGTGATGGTGGTTCATAATGATAAAGACAATGAGCTTTTTAGCTTTTTTTCCTTATAACTCTGTAGAGAGTTATATATCCCTTCACGCAATTTATTCATGTGGTACATAACCAAAACACTGACTAAAAGGTCGTAATCCCCTATATTTTAGTTTTTGGACCGATGATAAAATATTTACTTTACTTTTCAATCCCCGGACCTTCCAAACAAAAGCTTTTCCCATTTATTGACCAAACGCTAATCTCGATTTAAGATCCGAGTTTGAAAGGTTTAAACACTATTTAAAATTTAAAACGAAAACCTCTAAATCTATTCGACGACTAGTTTAGCTGAGTTCCCACTTTTCTGCTGAAGCAAAAGGTCCCGGGTTAGATTCTCAGCCGGGAAGACGTTTGGACGATGAATTTGAAAATTCTGTTCTAAACCTTAGTGTTGGTACAGTTTTCCTTGTCTTTGTGTGTGTACCATTGCATCTGCAACCTGCAACACAAGAAAAAGTAGTGGCAAAACAGATTATTTTCTTTTATTTTCCACAAATAAAACACAGGTACAAAAAAATCGGCCAGATGCGAGTCGGACTTGGGCACGAAGGGTTCCGTGCCATCATCTGTAAAAACGCCATAAAAATCACGTTTTTGTATGGGAGCTCTTTTAAATATTTCTTTTATTATATTTTTTAGGATTTGTTGTTATAGCGGCAACAGAAATAACAGAAAATTTCAAACTGTGTGACTGTCATGGTTCAAAAGATACAGCTTAGTGACAGACGGACAGACAAACAGACAGACGGATGGACAGCGGAGTCTTAGAAATAGGGTCCCGTTTTATCCTTTGGGTACGGAACCCTAAAAATGAACAAGGTTAAAAACAAAACACAATGCGCAGAATAAAATTAAGCTAAAATCCAATCGCAACGTACTCGTAGCATATGTTAGCTGAAGCTAATATTGGGATGAACTATTTTGAATTAATGTTCGTACTCGTTTAGTCAATTAAAAGTAAAGTAAGGCGCCCTAAACTCGGTGTTAGCGTCGATTTCTCACTGCGAAAGCCAGGACCTTTATGATGTATGAAGGTTCCTTTATGGGGTCAGAGGGTCGATGGCTCTTAATAAAGTGGTGAAGATAATTTATTGGAAAGCTATTGGAAGTTATTAAACGTGAAGTTGGCAAATGATTTAGAAGTTGGATGAAATTGAATGTTTGCTTTGTTTATTGTGGAAGTTGCGAATTGTGAGATGTATAAATACTGTCGTTAAATGTTATCGTTTGTAATTAAATCGCTAAGTTTTACGACATTTAGTCCAGCTGCCTAATCCAATGGTAATTTAACAGAACTCCTCTCTCTCATCGAGATATTTAAAGTTATTGATGTTTTTACTATTTTATTTTGACATTTGACGTACGCTAATAGTATGAATAAATGAATATGAATATAAAATTTGGAATAAAATAAAGCTTATACCCTGGATAACCGCGCTGTTTAAACCGCTGGAAAATTATAAAGTGAAAAAAATACCATATAAGGTTTTTTTATGTTTGTCATACTCAACTACGTAAAGAGGGCTTAACAAGTTTGTATAATATTTGGTATAGAGGAAGCATATACCTTAAATTAACACAGAAATTACTTTTCATCCCAAAAATATTGGTTACTGTCAGATTCGTGGAATTTCAAGACATAGTGTTAAACCAAAGTTTATGGTAAAACTTGCGTCTTGTTTGCGTGACCAAGATCACTTGCCATATATTTATTCGGACAGAATCCATTAAAATTAGTGCTGCTAGCAACATTCAGGAAGCCCGAGAAGCTCTGAAATAACGCTCGAACAAATCCAGGAGTTTTGTTTAGAATAAAATCGGAGCTCATTTGGTATACAGCTCGTAGGATGTGGTTGGGGCAAGGCTGTACTCAGAGAGTTTTTGATGATCAACGTACAAGTCGCCTAGATACTAACTAGTATCTCCAAGAAGATGCAGAGAAAACGGTATTAAAGTTGTACTATCGTTTTTAAAGGTGTACCTATTAATGTACCTACATTTAAATAATACTAGCTGCGCCCCGCGGTTTCACCCGCTGTCCTGCAAGAATAGCGGAAAGCCGTTCAATTTTCTGGGGTAAAAAGTAATCTACATATTACCTAGGGCTTAAGCTACCTTCATACCAAATTTCGTCAAAATCTGTTTAGCTGTTAAATTGTTAAATCAAATTGTCATCCATACGTCCATTACATAGCTGTCATTTGCGCAAAGAGTATATAATAAGTCGTTTTGTTATTCCAAGTCTGATTCTTTTTTGTTATACCTCGTTTGATAGTGACTGATGTTTTATGTCAATTCACACTTGAATGCTATCGAATTTATTTAATAGAAATAAATAGTATAATAGGAATAAATAGTATCCTATGTGCGTTTCCTGGCTCTAAGCTACCTCCTCACCAATTTTCAGCCATATTGGTAAAGCCGTTCTTGAGTTATAAGTAGTGTAACTAACACGACTTTCTTTTATATATATAGATGTCTGAATTGTTCTGACCTGTTTTAGTAATCGAAAAAAATATTGAGAAATAGTGAACAATGTGACCCATTTTTGAAAATAAAAAAATTACTGGCATAATTTGACATATTATAAATTTTAGATGCTCATTCTAAAAAACTAAAAAAAAAAATGATTTTTATTTTTTACTTTTATTCCTGAATTCGTCCCTGCTCAATTTGTTCGCTAGTTACACCAGAAGCGTTTCTGCTGGGACAGCGGTTTCCTGTACGACGATATATTGCAATTTTCAGCTCCTTCACTCGGTACCTGGTTTTCAGTAAGCTTGCAATTCAAAGCCTTGGCTTTTTGTTTCAATGCTAGTCAAGCTAGAGGAAGTAGATAGGCAAATATTAGTCGATCGGTCGATGAGTAAGTATCGTAGGATATAAATAGTTTGAGGATGTTTTTGACTTTTAAGAGTGAAATATATGAAATATAAATGTAGAGAACAGCGCTCACAGCGTAGCTCGAATGAGTGCTTGTAACTAACCGCCAAAGTTAAGCAACCGACAACATGGACAGTCGTTGGATGGATAGACCACTGATCATGTAAGGAATTCATAGGTTAGATAGGCTTTGATAAATAATAACTCTTCAAATGTTACCCATTTTCTGAGAATCATAAATCGAATTCAGAACTATCTATCTCCAATAATAATTTCAAACTAATAGGTCAGCTATTATACCTCATCCTAGTAGTAACCAGTGTCTAATTAAGTGATACTTAATCAGAATTAATTGAGTCGATAATCATAATGGTCTGGTGGTATACGTACACTAGGTGGTTCTCTTAAATCTGGTCGCAGTAGGGTCGCAAGAAAATTTATCGAAAAATACGTACCTAGCGAGTATTCTTTAACTTTAACTTTAACTTATAACTATTTAATAATTGCAATATATTTTCGAAAAAGTGTTAAGATAGATATGTTAAAAAAATAAAATAATGTAATGTGCAGATTTGTATTGAGAGTAGTTAAACATTTAACATTTTTCGCTTAGAAGCATCGTTCCAATAAATCAAGTGGTTATTTGAAATTCCTAAAAACAAATCTAAACCCATGAAAAATAGCCTGCTAATGTTTTTAACAAAACAAAAAAACTGTTTAATTTATGCTTACTTTGTAGCAAAAAAAAACCTCCTCACTGGTCACATCACTACACCAGCCGCCTAATGCACGTGTACCTTCAAACATTCAGCTTAATTTGTTCCTGCTTATGTAGTACGTGGTCAAGTATGATTGCACCTGACTATTGATCAAGTGCTTATTACTGAGAGATTATCAAAAGTTAATTGAATATTACACATTTTAATTAATACCACATTATTGACTACAAACTTTATGAATGTTGCGCAAAAAGATCATTCAGTCAGTAAACAAAAAACAATCTAACCCTCTCACCCTAAATCTAAGGTAGGTGTCCTTTTCCGTTCTATAAAAAGTAAAAAAAAGAGATGAAGAAATACTTTTGGGTGACTATACCTCTAGATGATGAATTGATGATGTTAAAGATAGTTTAGGTACTATTCATGCAGTCTAAAGTATAGGTTTTAAGAATATTTGAAAGACTCTAAAATAGCTAGAAAATAATGATAAATGCATAATAAGAAACTGCTAACTAAAAAAAGTAATAAACAACACTATATGAATACTTTTACGAAATATACAAAAAGTTTTTACAGGAAGGTGCCACTCCACATGAAAGCCATTGCAAATGATGGGAGATTTAGAGATAAGAAAAAACATTACCCAGTCTGGGAGTCAGGTGTAAATAGGGCTTAAAAGGTTGGTCGATTATCACTCATAATACTAATCGATATGCCTAATGTTTATATTTTCAGAAAAAAAAAAACAAGAAAACAAGGAGAAGATCTATCTATCTAAAACCTACTAGATAACTTATATTTAAATATTCTTGGATTACCTACTGGAAAATAATGATCGCGTCTAAAAAATGTTTGCTAAATATTTTTAAATGGACAAATTAAATACTATTGTTTCTTTTTCGGTAATGATGATCAGTAATTATTGATTATATCGTCATCATAATCAAGAGATTCTTATTTGGAAACTAAGCACTTAAACATCTCTCTAAATGTCTCTGTGTAGAGATTATCATTAGAAAATAAAAAAAATAGTAGAGAAGAAAGTAGAAGTAGTATACAAGGAAAGCTTAAAAAAGTGTTTAAAATTTAAACTATGACTACTAACATCTTTTTTTTCAAATTTTTTTTGCTTTGTGCCATGTTTTGTCACATTTTCATACCCACCTCAGATAAATTAAGTCGAACAACACGTCTCGTCAATATTAAATCGATTTCGAATGAACACGGACACGGACAGCGCATGAGCATCCTATCTCTACTGGCTTAAAAAATTCAAAAGCTCTTTACTTGGGCAAACACTTCTTTGTGCGGAGAAATGGGGCCCTGTGCGGCGCGGGCGGTCAAAGTGCGGCGGGTACTTATGCTGGGAACACATGACAATACGTGGAATCGCATTTTGTGGTAGTTTTATTATAAAACTAAGGCGGATTTGAAATCGGAAATATTCTTGTAATGTAAAAATCAATCGCTGTTCGTTAGTCTTGCTAAAACTAAGAAAACTACAGCAATTTGAATGCTTTTTTATCTTTACACACACAAATACATACAAACACACGTACATACATACAGAGGTGGTATAAAAGAAAAAAAACGTGAAACCGCTAGTTGCAGCTAGTCAAAAATATTAATTGACCTTAAATAACATTGAATGTTACAAGTAAGTCACATTTACAAAGATATTTTGCAATTTTGTAAATAAAGTTAAAGTTAAGTTAAGCTTAATTTTGCCACATCATCATCATCAGCATATTATTATTATCAATCTACTGTACAGACGTCTCCTAAAGAACGCCACATAGCACAAAACTGTATAGAGTTACTCTTGAACGATATATTTGTACTTAGAAATCACTGTTCACCGTCGGTACAAAGAGAAAATGTTCAGCTACAAGCTTTTATTTCACTTGCAACGTCTGCATGAATGGGTCAAATCTTGCAACTGAATTTTGAACCACTGCTGTAATTTGGTATACGTGTGTAAATCTGATGACGATGCAATAAAAGCTTATTAAAAATATATATTATTGAAAAACTTATTTTCAAGCAAAATTATTAGAAGTGTTTAGACGCTCGTTACAGCAAAATCTGGTAGATTGGTAAAAATATATATTACAAGTACTTACAATTTTGACTTTCAATAGTCAAAAGATAAACCTCCCTAAAAATTTAATAATAACATCGAGGTTTTCCGAAGCAGGTCGGAATTGTGGAATCCAATTTGCCGACAGCGGACCACCGGCTTTGTCTTCCGTACATCAAGTCTGGGAGATGTACTGTGAAAGAAAAGAATCGTTGCGTTTTAGTATTGGAATTCTTTTTTATTCAACTCTCGTTTGACCACCATCTCGCCTGATGGTAAGCAATGATGTGGTCTACGATGGAGCACGCTTGCCTAGAAGGCGCCGATTCACTCGCGACTTGAAGACACCCAAATTATATCTATGAGAAAACACCCACGCGGGCAAAGCATTCCACACTCTAGCAGTGCGCAAAATAAAAGTGGATTCTAAATGTTAGAAAAAAAATATTAGGTAAATACTAGTGGTGCTCCGTGGTTTCAACCGTTTTCCGGGATAAAAGTAGCCTATTTGTTAATCTAGGGCATAAAAGCTCGCTTCATATAAAATTTCATCGAAATTACCTTCAACCCCCAACCTCACAAACATCCAATTATTCAAACTTTTTAATGTATGGAATTAGCCATTTATAATATAAGTAACGCCCTACGGTCATCAGCAGAAATTCTGCAGAAACAGTTTATTGTTTCAAAAGAAAAAGTAGCCAACTTTTTTTGTATCCTTTTTTGTCCCGGAAAAATTAACAGTTCTTTCCGAAAAGCGTCTGGAGTTAAGGACATTTTTTGTTTAATAGCTAGTCAGCTAGTTAGGCAGCTAATTTACTACATTTTTTTATTTTATTTTTCTCTATTAAATTTAAACTAAATTTTTCATTTTCAACCTTTTCTTATCAATGGGAATTCGTAGCGATACTACTCAATTTGCCCTTTCACAGTATGACCTCAGACCTGGAAGCAAGCAGAAATTCCACTTCATAAATTTCATCTAGAACGACGTAATTACCAAGGGATGTTTTAAGACGTATATCGTATTAAATTCTTCCTGGATGTGGCTCTAAGCGAGAAGATAGAACATCCTGTATTTTAATATAAAAATTATGAGATCGTCTTCTCAAAATATTAAATTTGGCATGACTGAGTGCAATCTAGGTTTATACTTTATAGGGGCTCAGTTCTTCGTTTTAGCTTTTGCCGCAGTACTCGCTGTAAATTGTTAGCGAGCAATACCAATCTCCCACACGCCATGCCACTTGGACCTCGTCGGATACACTGATTAAGCTTATTTTTTATTATCTGTCATTTAATTTAATTTTGGGAGATGGCAATATTTTTTTCTCCAAGAAGGTAACCTAAAAGAAGAGGTTATGGCACTGGATTGATTTTGTAAAAATTATTAGAAAAGTAAAGCTGTTGATCTGGATTTTGTTGGGAATTTAATTTTACGGCATTCTCTGACCCCATCATTACAAAATGGTGAACATAGTTGCAATTTTATTTTTACAAATATAGGCTTGCGTTTGACTGCCATTTCGCCTGATGATTCAGATTCAGATTCAGAAATATTTATTGAACAACTGATACATTGTAACTTATAAGCTAGATGTTAGTGCATTAGTTGAAATTGTCAGTTTACCCACATCGGGCATTCAATATGTACACAGTCAAATAGTATTAGTAGTTTTTAAGAATAATAATAATTAATTAACAATTTCCAATTATTTTTTTTCTTCGGTAACCAGTGATGTGGTCTACGATGGAACACGCTTTCCTAGAAGCAACCAATTCACTCGAGACTCGCAGTCGGGTCTTTAATTTCATCAGTCTTACAGCAGCGATTCCAGGAAATTCTTCACTATTGAGATGGGACTAATACTAGAGCTGCGGTCGTAATGAGATCTGTCTGGGAAGTAATATTGGTCTAATAATAGTCTTCAGTGAAGACTATTATTAATTGTATGCCTTAGAACTCTCTCAAATTTTTCCAGGAATTTTATTTCATTTATATTTTCTAGTTCTCTTGTTTATTTACCTGATGCCTAAAACTGTCTTTTTAAATGAGTGTTTGTGAAGTTAAACAGCGTTCATTATGTGTTTTTTGTAACCTGCACCGCACGGACGTTCCACTCGGGGTGTTTTTTGCATGTCCCTTATTTTTTTTCCTTTTTCAGCCTACCCAAACCAGCCAAATTTCCTGAAATAACTGAGCATTTCCTTGAGTTGCTAGCACCCGGTGTACCTGTTCGACTCTATAGGTATATTACGGTTCGTATTTTTTCAGGTTTTGTGGAATTAGAGACTTGTATATACTTAGTTACAGAGTTTCTTCAAGTGGTCCTATATAATAATGTTTTTTTTAAATTTATTTACGGGTTTTGTCGTACGCAATTATGCCAGCCCCGTTTCAACACTGGTAGTATTTAAGTCATAATCAAAAGGGATCGTAAAGTTTTTCCGCTATATTAGAATATCCAAGATAATTTCATGTTGTTGTATTATTATAAAATAAATTGAAAATTACGTTGTCTATTAAACCATAAATTACAAACACAAACACATAATTACATAGAATAACGAAACAACTTGTCAACAGAGGCGACACTTCGTAAAGGGTAACCATTGTTTCAAACAATATAATTGGTTTTCGGACCACGAGCAGTGAGAAATTCGAATCTGTCCCAACTGTTATAACAGATGTCGGACTTGTTTGCTCCAAAGTCTTTGGTATAAATTCTCTTCATTCGCTGCAGCTAACTTTGTTTTGTTGTTATGCTAATATTTTAATGGAGAGCAAACGAAAGTTTTGTTTTGGCGCAAAGTGTGTAGCGAACATAATAATCGGTGTGCCTGAAGTTAGGACATTCTAAGGTATTTCTTGGTTTAAGATAGGTAGTAAGATTAACAACCAAACTCACAGACCATGCTAACCTGTTGGCCGATACCTATTATTCGACATAAAAACAATGCCTACGAAAAAAAATGTGTAAAGTATATTAGTTTAGGAGCGTCCAGGCTATTTTGAAAATAGCAAAAAGAGAAAACTGAAAAAAAAAATGTCAAAATCAAGAGCATTCTCTAAAACTTCGCATTCTGGCTTTCTGGCTGACCCCTGATTGGAAGAGGCTGTTCAAACTAGTTAATATTGTGTGCATTCTAAGACGATTATGTTAAATTTGAGATTGAGCAAGTGAGGGAGGCATTGTCATGTCTGACCAAACTCTCCTTAAACAACGAAGATTTTTCACTGCCTAAAACAAATATCGATTTAATAAAAAGCCTGCTACCACTGTCTTCCCAAGTAACGAGAAGGGATGTTCCGTCAAAACATTTCGGTAACGAATGACAACCAAAAATCCATTTTGTTACTGACAAGGGATAATGCGGCGAGACATAAGAGAATTGACGGTACACAATGTAAACAGAGAAAAAATATCGGAGTATTACGCCATTATTTCTATTCTTATCTATTTTCACATGTTGAGTGAATGTTTGGGATGAAAACGGGTTGTGGCTTCGCAATATTTTAGTTGGGTTGTTGTAGTGGTAGTAGGTTTTTGGGTAGGTATTGTTTTGGGACTAAAATGGACGAATGTGTTCTGAAACAAAAAATTGGGCATTTTTATGACCTATAGTTGTCTGCATTTGATTTTAAAATCCATCAAAGTTTACCAATTTTTTTAACATGATATTCTTTCAGTTGACGGCATCATACGCGCGACATGCCGTGATCTGTACTGCCAGGCTAGACGCGACCGTGAGCGCTACATGCTTGTAATCTCCTTGATGAAGATCACCGAATGTGATTTAAATCAGTAGGGATAGCCGACTTAATCTACGATATAATCTACTAGAATGTAACCGTGTTAATTACAACAAAATTATATTCTTACGTATAATGGTTACGGTCAACAAACCCGGAAGACAAACTCGTTTGGGGTTTTAAAAATATATTGTAATAGGTAATTGAAATAAAAACTCACCTTTGTCTTAATTTGTCAGAGGTTTGATTGAATTTCAGATCAACCCTTGTTATCTTGCTCACCTCACCCTCGTGATTTTTCTAATGAAAAAGATGGTGACCGAGATGATGTCGTAAGCTGAAAAAGCAAATACAATGAGCGACTGCAAAATTAAATGAATTGGCGAGTAATTTATTCAATCTTTTTATTCATAGTCTGTGATCATCATATTTGCTTTCTTTCAAGTGAGGTTGTTTTTAACGAGTGCTTAATCCTACTATCCTACTAATATTATAAATGTAAAAGTATGTGTTTCTGTGAATGTTTGCTACTACGTATCTCTGTAACCCCTAAACTGACTTTGATAAAGTTTCGGAGAACAGAAAACTTATGGCCTAGATTAAGACATAGGCTACTTTTCATTATCACCGTTTCTCATCATTGAGCAAAAACCGCGGTTACAGCAAGTCTTTTGTGAAGAAAAAAACAGTTATTATCACGTTAATGCTATGACTATACTTGTAAAACTTCATTACTTTCTTATTTTTCTAAACACGAATTTCACACGTATTCAACAACACTAAAAGCAACACTAAAACTGTATTACTACTACATTTGTTACTAAAAGCAATATGCTATTTGAGTTTCCTAATTCTCTTCCCTAAAGCGTTAATAGAGCTTCTCGATATGGATATTAAGCTATGCATAAATTATGGCGACAGTGTCTTAGCTCCAGTCGCATAATAAAATTATGATAGAGCACTTTGAGCACGATACCTATCTGCTACACCATCTACACTAATATTAGAAAGAAAATGGCAGTGGCTTTGATACTTTTTGTTGTAATTACAAGGGAATACTTACGTGCTATTGTGTTGTAAAGATCATCGAATTTATTCGATTGTATAAGGAGTAATCCCCGGAACTGCTGATTGGATTTTAATGATTTTTTTTACTAATTGAAATTGTAATATGGTTTTCACCTAGTAAATGGATAATTGGCCATTACATTATAAACAGGCAGACACTGGTGTCTCATTATAAGGGGTCCATTTTACCATTAATCAATTATGGAAGACATTATTGACCCCTTTAATAATAATTCGAAAGCGAAACAAAAGTCGGAGACTTTCGAAAAATCACAAAAATATTAAATTGTCGTCGCTTGTTAATCTTTTCGCTATTGTATTTTTTTTTTGTTTTATTTAATTTGATCAGTACTTTCAAGAAATGGCGTAACTGATATTTGCACCAAAATATTCCAAACACGCTCAAATCACGTTGGACTCAAAGCACGACCCTTGGATCTTTTCCTTCTTTCCCTTACTCGAAAAAAACAACCTGCGTTTTTGCACAATTAATGAAACTAATGACAAGTATGTTATAGATAAGCCCTACATTACTATTTTAACCATAATCGAAGCTATTTTAGTCTTAAGCATTAATAACAATTCAAATATGTCTACATGTCTTGGCATATATTACTGGGTAATCCCCGGGTGAGCTCGAACTTAACGCAATATTAAAGGGGTAACCGCGGTCACCCTGGATTATTGGAACTTTGGAGGTTCGATTGAAATCTATCGACTACTCTCTAAATATAACCTCTTTCTTACTCTGATTCGAATTTTGTGTTTTAATAGAGGCTTTAATTTCTCTACAATTTTAGGTTCGAAATTATTTTAAGTAAGAACGAATAGGTACCTAAAAAATTTATTTTTTAAAAATGTTCGGTTTGTGATTTAAATTTGATAATAAGGTAGGTATCTTTCATAGTGTAATAGAACTGTTTCTGTGTAATGATTTATTATATCATTTATTTTGTTTCGGTTTTCAGCCATACTATATTAAACAGTAGGTATCATTATTAAAAACCACTTTTAGTATGAATTCAAAGTAAAATCGCGCCAATCTGTAGCTCTGTAAACTTAATCGAGATTTAATCACATTTTTCTATGGAACAGCTGTTTTATTTCTCGTGATTTCAGGGATAACAGATGATTTTATACAGTTGGAATAAACTTCTAGAATCCATTTTTTGTATGTTTTCTGTTTCATTCTCTGAAACGTACAAAGACTTGTGGAACACGTAATCCCCAGACGTACTCAAGTGCGAGGCCGAATATTATATGGAGTCACGGCGGTCAACTGGGATTAGGTGTTCTGGGACTCGGATTAGGCACGTTGGAACTACTTGGAACCCTGCCAGGGAGCCTAGTGATGGGCTACTTGATCAGAGCTTTGGGATACTGACATATTCTATAGGTAATCGAGAAGCATTTAACTGACTGAGCGAGCGAAGCATCTCAGCAGCAACAGTAACTGGATATTGAAGAATTGACGTTTACGAGTCACTAACGTTTTGTTAAAGGGGGGGGGGGGGGGACTGGTCTATTGAACGAGTTTTGGACGTGGACGAGTTGCCCCCTAACCCAAAAAAAAAATATTTACGCTGAATAGGCTCATGAAAATAGAGATAGTTTATTATTATTAATATCTGTACTGGGTCTGGGTGTTCCTTGTCCTTGTCTTTGTGTGTGTTCCATGGCATCCCCGACACAGGATTTGTTCCTAGTGGGGAGCTATGAGTGTGAAACGTTTGTGTTACCTAATTTATACCCTGTTAAAATAGGCTATTTTACATAATTATTATTGTCACCGTGTATCATCACTGCACAAGTTAAACAGCTAGCAGATACTTCATTATTACTTCTCTGTTTTCATAGTCAATTACTTATCGCAAATTGTTTTTTTTTATACAAGACAAGCAAATAGCTCGCGTAATGTTAAACGTCCCATGTGTCCACAACAGGTACGAGCCACCCAAAAATCTTCACTTTTAAAATTCAAGACTCTGCGTGGCAACGGCGTTGTACTGCGCTCATAACCCTGATATATACAGGGTTATTCATAAAGGGTATGCTAAGCCGAAAATGGCTCATAGTACTCATCATTATGAACAACTTTTACTATGGGACCAACTCGGAATTCGCGAAGTAAAAATCAGCTGTTCCATACATTTTGTCTAGTGTCATTGACATTTTTCTATGGAACAGCAGATTTTTGTTTCGCGAATTTCGGGTGGTCCCATAGCAAAAGTTGTTCATAATGATGAATACTATGAGCCCTTTTCGGCTTAGCATACCCTTTATGAATAACCCTATATGCACATAAAGACAACATACTAAGAGACCTAAGATATATTATATTACATACATTTTGCCTCATTTACTTTATAAGTCTGTGACAGACCATTCGAACAGTACTTATCTATAAGATCGTTGGTGGCTGTATAGTTAGAATCAAATCAAAACTTAAATAAATCAATTCGTAAGTCAGTATTCATTCCCGTAGTTCCGAAATCGTGACATATTATTACAATCATAAACTTCTACCTTTAATACATCTCACAGTTTTCCTTCCCCAATCTTAATACTGAGAGTAAATCCGTTCGTCAATACTCCATCTCTTCATAAGAACCCCCGCAATTACTATTAGGGTACATTGGCACCAGGCGCCAATACCGACGAGTCTTTTATTAGTAAGTTATACTCGTATCTAACTAGCCACATAATTAGATTTTATTGTTTAAATGTTTCAGTCAGCAAGAAAGACGTTTCAACCAATAACTACCATTGTTTAGTACAAAATTGTCTTAGGTTAATAAATTAAACATTTCATTTTCATATTATCTTATCTTACTAATATTATAAATGTGAAAGTTTGTATGTTTGTCACCACTAAACACTGAAACGGCTCAACGGATTCACATAACATTTTGAATGAAAGCTGAGTGCCAAACGAGACGCAACCGCGAGTGCGTCACGTATATAAACTCACCTTTTTTTTTTTTTTTTTTTTTTTAATGTAATTGAGTGACGAGACGAGCAAATCGCTCGCCTGATGTTAAACGTCACTTTTGCCCATCAGGTCTGCACCACCCAGAATTTTGAACTCGCAGATTTCAAGACCCTGCGCGGCTCAGCACTGCGCTCGTCACCCTGAGATATAAGTTGTTTTCTCCCATTTGCCCTGTAATTTCACTGGAAACAATGCCCTTCCAACCGGAACACAGTAATGTTTGCACATCACTGCTTGGCGGTGGAATAACTGGCAAAGGTGTGGTACTTCCCCAGACGGGCTCTGCAAAAGAGCCCTACCACTACAAAAATGAAGGTCACCGAATGTGACCGAAACTAGTCATAGTAGATGACTTAATTTGTACGTGAGTATTCCCGTGTTTAATTATAACAAAAAATTTGAATGAAGGTCATTCATTTTTTGTTTCATTCATTTCATTCATTTTTCATTCATTTCATAGGCTACTTTTTATCCCAGAAAAGTCATGTTAACCTTTCGACCGCGGAGAAAATCGCAGATCGCAGCTACTTCAAAGTAAATACATTTACATACCTACATTTGAGATATCGGATAAACTAATTCAAGCCCTGAAGTAAACCTTATCGTATACCTCTAATAATATTTTGAACTAGCTGACCCGTGCCCACTTCGTTGGGCATAATGTTAATTAAACCCGAAGCCATCGCGCGCCGTCCGGACCGTTTTTTCTCCGATTCACTTTGCAAAACGGACTACCACGTAAAAGCCTTTTTATTTTTCGGTTTTTTATATATCCTATGACACTCAGCAATAATGTGGCTTTCTATTGGTGAAAGAATTTTTAAAATCGGTTCAGTAGATCCCGAGATTACCCCATACAATTTAACAAATATACAAACACACAAACTTTACTTCTTTAAAATATTAGTTTTGAATTAATCTGTAGCGTTATTTTGTGGTGGATGTTGTAAGTTTACCATTACGGTCTAATAAACAGTGTTTCTCTTTAGAATTTGTCTGATGAAACATTTCCAGAAATGCTTGCGTACTCAATACCTACCTACTTCTTGGAAAGTTTAGTACATTCTAATGCGAGTAATATATAAACTGTTGAAAATATTAAATGTACTAAACCTTCCAAAAAGTACACCAATAAGTAAAGGTTTCGTTTGAATTGTTTTTAACAAGCATACAGCCCGCCTGGTTGCAAGAAATTATTTTTGGAGAGATAGTAAATGTTTGTAAAAAGTAAAAAAACCACCTCGCATGTCGTACCCCACATGCTGTTTTACCCAAAAATGTTTGCACATACCTAACGCCACTTCATTTCGTGTAATTTCCTGAAGGGAAAATACCCTTCCTGAATCTTATTTCAGTGCCATTGTCGCGAACAATAGCGTGGTTGATTCACGCCGAGCATTTTACTTGGTGTACAGGGTTATCAGGAAAAGGTATGAAATACCGAAAAAGGCTTAAAGTAATTATCATCACGAACAACTTTTACGACAGGACCCTGAAACTGCAAAAAAAATGCCATTCGATATTATATTGAGTGTCATTGACATGTAACACCTGTTTTTGTCGTGATTTCAGGAATAGTTCCATGGTAAAAGTTGACCATAATGATAAGTACTATGAGCTTTTTTTGGCTTAGCATACCCTTTCCATATAACCTTGTATACGAGTAGTATGTAAATATCAGTAAATAAATCATAGCATGTACCATTAACAAGTTTGGATGTTAGTCGGTAAGTGTCGGAATGGGGTTAAAAATTGAAACAGATTTGACTTGATTAAAATAATGAAATAAAATCTTTAACAGTTTGATTTAAGTATTTTTTTAATGCCGCTGCTAGGTGTTTTAGAAAGTTTTTATTATTATTTTATGAAAGAGTTCACACACGTGCCTTTATTTAGATATTTCTTTGTGGGAATGCTACTAATGGCTAATGAGCGTTCGGCTTACGTTTCTTTAAAACAAGGCACGTTTTATCAGGCGGCCTGTGAGCTTGTTTGCCACTTATAAAATAAAAGCATGCCTACTCGTATCTAGTGCAGTGCAGCCTAGCACAAAGAATGCATGAAGAAAGATTTTAAGCAATAAAATAATTTTAAATAATCTAGCTATATTATTATATGAGCCGTGGTAGCTCAATGGGAGAACAGCCGCTTCGCATTCTTGAGGTGGCGGGTTCAAACCCTGACTGACCAACGAGTTCTTTGGGACTTATGTACGAATTTACATACCACTGGCTTTTCGGTGAAGGAAAACATCGTGAGGAAACCTGCATACGTCCGGAGAAGAAATTCAATGGCGTATGTGAATCCACCAACCCGCACTTGGCCAGCGTGGTGGAATACGGCCTGACCACCCTTCGAGGGTAGACCTGTATCCCAGCAGTGGGAGGATTAAAGGTTGCATATTCATATAGCATGTATAGGTACTCAGGGTTATATGGAAAGAGTTTGCAAAGCCGAAATAAGTTCATATAGGTGTATCATTATGGGTTTCTTGTGAATGACTTTTACTATTATATTATTTTTGAATAACCCTGAAATCGAAAAAAACCCAGCTGTTCCAAACATTTTGTCGAATGTCTATGAAACAGCTGAGTTTTTTTCGCGATTTCAAGTTTCGTCTCATAGTAAACGTTGCTCATAATGATGAGTAACTATGAGCCCTTTTCTTGTTAGCATACCCTTTTCTTATAACCCTTTATACTTACCCTACACTATTAATCTACTCATAACCAACTGCCGAACTAGTTTCTATGAATGAATATTCGTTAAACCTGAGTTTGACGGGCTTCAATAAACACGCAGTCTAATGACGACTCGTGAGAATAATTATCCGCGGTTTCAATGGAGACGCTTCCGCTGTACTTTCAGGATACGTACAGATGAGTAGAAAAAGCTTTACCTCCTTGATATTTACATAATAAAGTATCTACGGGCACCTGGCTTTATTAATCTACACTATCTACTCTAATATTATAAAGAGGAAAGATTTTGATGTTTCAAATAAACTTAAAAACTACTGGACCAATTTTAAAATTTTTTTACCAGTATAAAGTTTTTTTTTTTTTTGTATTATTATTTGTCATTTTTTTAATTTAATTTAATTTCAATTCTATTTGATTACAATATTTAGTGTGTGTGTGGCTGTAATTGCCTGAATAAATGATTATTATTCAGATATTTATTTACTTTTCTTAATTCTTAAATTTTTTACAATATAGAGGTAGCATAAAAAAGAACAATACATTATAAAAAATTTAAAAACTAGGGTGCCGCCGGCAGCGGGGCAGGGCCCAAGCTACCGGTGGTTAAGGCTGCAGAGTGAGGAATCTCCTGACAATGCGGGCCGTGTCAAGAATTACCGCCTTTTGTATCTGACTCTTGACCCAACCGTCTAGCGAGAGCCTCTTCAGATGTTGGTCGAGGCTCTTCGCTATAAGCCCATTCACCGAAACGACTATCGGGACAATGATCGTCGAATCAACATCCCACATAGCGGTAACCTCGTGCGCCAAGTCAAGGTACTTACTGAGCTTGTCCTTCTCGGCCTTCACGAGGTTCTCGTCATGTGGGACGGTGATGTCGACGAGCACTGCCCGGCGTTGGGATCGGTCGACCATCACGATATCAGGCCTATTAGCTATAATAGTCCTGTCCGTGATAATAGAGCGGTCCCAATAAAGCAAAGCACGACCATTTTCGAGAACTGGCGCTGGTGCATACTTATAGTACGGCACCTCGGATTCGACAAGGCCGTATTGAAGGGCAAGTTGCTGATGTATGATCCTGGCAACTTGGTTATGCCTGTGCAAGTACTCGCCGTTAGCAAGATGCGAACAACCAGAAGTAATATGCCTGAGTGACTCTTCGGGACGGTGGCATGCCCGACATATGTCGACCGTACCGTCCTTCAGGATATATTTCCGATAGTTGTTCGTCTTGATAACTTCGTCCGCAATTGCACAGGCAAAACCCTCGGTTTCCCCAAAAAGGTCACCGAAGCGTAACCAGGCCACCGACGCGAGCAGGTCTACATCGGACCCTGTTAAGGCCCGGTAGAACCGCCCGTGCAGCTCCTTGCCCTTCCATACGTCCCTGCGGTCCTCGGTGCTGAGCACTGATGGTTTGCGCCAGTTCTCGTTTGCCAAGGAGAGCGGCGTGAGGCCTCTATCAACTGCCACCACATCACAATGCATCCCACGTCCGCTGTTTCGGAAAAAGTCCCGAAGACTGCACACTTCGCGGTTGTGGAGGGTCTTAGCATTTAAAAAGCCTCGACCTCCCCACTTCCGCGGAATGTACAGTCTCATGACAGACGAACGTGGGTGTAGCATACGATGCGAAGTGAGTAGTTGACGGACCCTCCTGTCCAGGGCGTCCAGCTCAGTCTGAGTCCACTTCAGTATGCCAAAGGAGTATATCAGCAGCGGCATCACCCAACCATTGAAGGCACGCACCTTGTTGCCACCGGACAAAAGGCTGTTAAGCACTTTTGTCAGACGACAGAAGAAGCGTTCCTTCACTGATTTCTTGATGTCCACTGCCGATATACCCAATGACTCTGACATACCGAGGTATTTGTAGGTCTCGGCCTCGGAGAGAGATCTGATAGTCATCGTCTCAGAAAGTTGAAGATTCGGAGAATCTACAACTTTCCCCCGTTGTACATGCATGACCGCACACTTATCTACACCGAACTCCATCCTAATGGCGCTGCTGAAAACCTCTGTTGTTTTTAGCAGTTCCATCAAGTCTTGGCGTTTCGGTGTAAACAGCTTGAGATCATCCATGTACAAAAGGTGAGAAATGATTTCACCCTGTCTGCGAAGCCGATAGCCTAACCCCGAATCCCTCAGCAAAGTACTGAGAGGATTCAGGGCCAGACAAAACCACAATGGGCTCAGACTGTCACCCTGGAAAATACCTCGCTCTATCCTTATCAAGTCCTGTAGATTAAAGAAGCCGTTTCCACCGCCTGGCTGACGAAGGACTGTGGCCCATTGTCTCATACATGTAACTAAGAATGATTTTAGAGTTGTATCGATTTTATACAACTCTAAAATCCTCTCAAGCCATGAATGAGGCACCGAGTCATAAGCCTTCTTGTAGTCTATCCAGGCAGTAGAAAGGGCCCCTTTACTCCGCCGAACTTGCTGGCTAATGGCCATGTCTATGAGGAGGAGCTCCTTAGTACCACGGGACCCAACCCTACATCCATTCTGAGACGGGGCCAAAATGTTGTTTGCAACAACGTGTGTGTTAATTTTGTTTCTCAGAATGGAAGTAAGGAGCTTGTAGATCGTAGGCAAGCACGTGATGGGTCTGTAGTTTTTAGCTTCCGTGGTACTACCAGACTTATGGAGCAGGAAGGTGACACCGGTGGTCAAGACGCTGGGAAGGGAACCGAGTTCAAGGGCTTCTTGGAATTGTGTTGCTAGGCGGTCATGCGAACATCGAATCCATTTTATCCAGAAGTTGTGCAACCCGTCCGGTCCAGGACTTTTCCAGTTCTGAGCCGTACGGATCGCACAACTAACGTCTACGGGATCTATTAAAATAGATCCCATGGGTTCGATGGATTCGCATTCCCTCTCAACAACATGCATCCAATCACCCTCCGTGTGCTCGACGGGCACCGACCAGATCCCACGCCAGAAGTTATTCATAGCGGTGGCATCCGGCAGCTGCCCGTCGTTCACACGTTTGTCGGTTCCCTCCCAGCCTCGGTATACCTTCCTTTGGTCACTTTGGAAGAGGCGATTTTGCCAATATCGGTCAACACGCTCTCTGTAGCGGCGAATACGGTTAGCCCACGCATAGACTTTCTGCTTCAGATAGTCTATGCGTTCCGTGACACCGGCCAGGTAATGCTGGGGCGTTATACCAGTCCCAGCAAAAGCCTGTGTCACGAAACGCATTACTCGGGGGCGATTATTCCCCCGGCTGAAGCAGACTAGCTTTGCAATGAGAGTCCTGAACGTGTTGATACGCCGCTCGATCCGCACTTGCCACGTGGGTACATCTCCGGCGGGCCGCGGTGCACGGCTAGTGTAAAACTTAACACGTGCAACGCGGTACGCCGCGATGGCACCGCAGTACAGGATCGAGTGAGTATCAACTAGGTCTTCGCTAGCCCGTAAATACGGGGCTAGCAAAGAGTTCAGAGCTCCCATCAGCGCCAGATTGCGTCTATGAGTAGGCAAACGTGGTAGTCGCGGCCTAGAGTCAGGTGCTAATCTATATTGGAAGATCGCGTCTTCCAAAGCCCTCCTCAATTGCTCACTCACCTGGCTCGATACACTCGCACCAGCTCCGTCATCGACTGTGGTATCGACTGGTGTCGCTAGTGTCGCCGCCGACATCGGCACTGAAGCCAGGGTCGGGGCTGACGACGCGATAGGCACAGGCAGGTCCCGCGTCGAGGAAGGAGTGGGGCGAGTTGGTAGCGCCTCCAGGCGGAGTCGATCAAGTACGGACTGATCCAGCAATTTGCATCGGTGGATAGCTCGCACTTGATCCGATAGCCGTTGGATGGAAACGGTTATGGTCGGTTCAAGGGCCTGAAACAAAGGCAGCATCCTAACACGGTACGCCGTCAGGTTAATTCCCCCCTCTGTAGCCTCATAATAGGCGCGCATGCAGTTCTCATTTATTGCTTGAGTCCATCGCATGCGACGCACTACACCACCGGTAGCGGGGGCCGGGCGCGGAGCAGGTTGCCCCGCAGGCCCCAAGCGTGCCGGCAGCGGTGGACGTCCCCGTCGCGCTGGTGTTGGCGGCGGCGGCGGCGTCGGCGGCCCGTCCTCGTCGCTCGACGCGCTCGTGTCGGGAGGAGTGACGAACTCATCTCCCGACGAGGAGCTCGGAGACGACGGGGCGGGCGGAGGTGGTGGGCGTGCGTTTGTAGATTCCGCTTCTCGTCGCTTAGTTGCTGCTCTTGTAATCATTTCATTGTGTTGTGTAAATTTTTCATGTTTGATTGATGATTGACATCAAATGTCATCCTTGTAATTTTTTCAAATTGTAGTTTTCTGTTGTAAATTGTTTGGAAACACACTAAACTTGGATTTGTATATGGTAAACTGAAAAATTTGGTTACTAAAAGTAGGATATCAACAAAGAAAATAAATTATAAAACTCCACAACTAAATTTGCGACTGACATCTTTCAGCGGTTTTTTTTTTTTTTTAATTATTAATAATAATTATTATAATTATTATTCATGACATATATTTAGGGTCTTGGTTTTTAAATTTTTTACAATACAAAATAAAAAAAAACAATAATCTATTATAAAAAACTTAAAAACTAGGCTGCCGCCAGCAGCGGGGCAGGGCCCAAGCTACCGGTGGTTAGGGCTGCAGAGACAGGAACCTCCGGACGATTCGTGCCGTGTCAAGAACCATTGCCTTCTGCATCTGACCCTTGAGCAAACCGTCTAGCGAGAGCCTCTTGAGATGTTGGTCGAGGCTTTTCGCTATCAGGCCGTTCGCCGAGACGACTATCGGGACAATGATCGTCTCTTATAATAATTATTATTATTATATTATAATAATTATTATTTAAAGCTATGCTATTACTGAGTAACAGACTATATTTCATACCCGTGCAAAGCCTGGGCAAGTTGCTAGTTTAAATTAAATACTGAATTATTGAACTAACGAAGTAATCTAGTAGGTAGGCCTACTATACAAACGCGGTTTGATTATTAAGGGTGAATGGTGGCTGATGGTGATGATCATGGATGGTTTAGAAGTACCTAATGAAAGCCCACTAGTATAAATACTGTGCTTTTTTAACCGACTTCAAAAAAGGAGGAGGTTATCAATTCGACTGTATGTTTTTTTTTTTTTCATGTTTGTTACCTCATAACTTTTGACTGGGTGAATCGATTTTGATGATTCTTTTTTTATTAGAAAGCTGACGCTTCCCATTTGGTCCCATTTCAATTTAGTCCAGTTCTGATAATGGTATCCATGAGAAAACCATACAAGTCTTAAATTTGCATTAAGTACGTGCGCGACAAATAGATGAATAACTCAATAGTCGGTCTTTTGAAGTCGGTTTTTGTTTTTTGTTTTGTAAAAATAATGTTCTTGTTAGTGTTAATAAAGAGTTCTTGCATGGTACTAGTTCCAATTAAAGTTATATTCTTCTCTACTTAAGATAGCAACTGGACAGTTTTATTTGCCTTGGTCAACTTAAATAAACATTGAAAATATGAAAAATACAACAAAAGCTACCGCTGTATTAAATTTCACTGGTAGGTACTAAGCCGCTTCAGCGAGAAAAAAATATGTACACACACTCACAAACCTTCGGATTTATGCTATAAGTAACATATTACGTTTGTTGGAAAACCAATTATTAAATCAAAGAATAATTTAAAACACCAAAGAAAAACTACAAACCTTCCTACTTATCTTAATTCTAAATTGTGTAATGAATAAAAGACAAGTTTGAACGTAACTTCACTAATTTTAAGATATTCAGTGTCAAAATATTCCCGCGAGATGTAACTTCGATCTTTGAATATCTAATGGGGCAAAACAATTTCATCTAACTTTAGTTCAAGTACCAGTTAACTCTGACAGTTATTATTAAATTCAAGACTGGTTTATCAAAATGTCAAAAATTACCAACAAACAAATTAGACATACATTAGGCCCAACTTTAAAGGCTTTTTAAGACATATCTAAATTTTCTAAAACTATTGGCATCCTTGTCTAATGGCTTGCAATGATAAAGACAGATATATTTTTAGTTAGTTTTAGATCTGTCTTAAAATGCCTTCAAACTTGGGCAAACTTGGATATGAAAATGATATAAAGAGAAGAGTGAGATGTGAGTTCAGGAAAAAACAACTAGATCTATCAAGACAACTGCTCAGACCGCTAGAGCATCCGATTCAAAATCTTGGCGGGCCTTAACGCAATATCTGCACATCACACTTTTCATACAATATTGCATAATATTCTTTAAGGTTTTGGCCAAATTGCAAGGGAACAAGGCAATTAGTTCGCAGTAGTTGATGGTGAAAGGAAATACGACGGCAAGAGGACACAAGGCGTTTGCCTGGTGCGTTGATCTCATAAGATTCACACCTTTTTTGACAACTCAGTCTACAAAAACAAAAAAAAACGCAACAAAACACAACAAAACGCTTATTGCTAATGATAGGAAATGTTGTAGATGGAATTTTAGAAAAAGATTAAACGGAGGCTTTAGTCAAGTATTTCAGACGCGAGGAACGCGGCTCGAGGAAAGGAATCCTCGTGAAGATTTCCTCTCTATCAATATACTCGTATTTATTTTATTTATACTGCGTTAAGATAAAACTAGTGTCTCGCTCTGTACACAGCTGTAAGCAAGTCAACCGCGAGACAGCCACTGTTTTGTATGATTAATGACCGAGTTATTATCTCGCTAACTGCAAATAGCAAGTGGTGTCTTCATTTCAATCTTAATGCGCTTGTAATTAAGTTCAATATGAAACGCAGTTGTTGAATAACTGCGTTATGAACTTGGTAGTGACATGAAATATATTAGTTTACTGCTGGATATGGACCTCTTCCTTCGTTTGTAACGAAGGAAGAGGTCACGCCACAATAGGTCGATTATCGGCTTATATACTCCAGTCACTATCTGCCTGTTACTATATATACAGCTCAGCCAGCTCTCGCAAATCTCCTGGCCTTATAGGCTACGTTGGCCAAACTTGCAGTCTACGAGAATAACTTTTACAAAATATGTTTCTTAGCAGCAAATATACACATATAAATACAGGGCAAATGGAAGATCAAACTTCTTATATATCTCAGGGTGATAAGCGCTGTGCCGTGCCACGGAGGGTCTTGAATTCTGCGAGTTTAAAATTCTGGGTGGCTTAGACCTGTTATGGGCAAACGTGACGTATATTTAACATCAGGCGAGCGATTTGCTCGTCTCGTCACCCAATTCCATAAACAAAAAAAATCTATGAGTGTGGACTATTTTAGGGTTCTACGGAAACGTTATTAATATGGTTTTGGTTTTTTTTAGTGTCCAATTGTATTTCTGCTCGCCAGTAAAATTATGTTATTTATTTATTTTTTCTAGCCTAGCTACAGGCTTCTCTTATTTAGCGTGACACGACACGCACTTGATACTCAAATTTATAAGTTGAAGTAGAACATTTCAATAATAAAATTACTTTCTTGCAGAACAGCTGGTGCTTTCTACTCGAATTTTCTACTCGCCAACAGTAAGAAACGAAAAGAGTGGTCATTTACAAAATACTCAAGCTTCCTTTACTTTTTCACTACCGACAAAGTAATTTATTAGCTAAAAATAGTTTTAAAACACCTAGCTTTCCTAGAAACGGTGCCAAGTGAGAAAATTCCCTCAGTCTCGGTTAATTTAACTGGACGAGAACTGGCTCCTACTCTCAATTAAAGAATGTAAAAAACTTACGGAACCCACAATGGAGGATCATTAGTACGGTTTCCGCGAAAAAAGTTTTGTGAAAAAAGTGAAATGCTACCAAATTCACTGGTGATTCTATTAAGTGGAAAGTTCTAGAAATTCAGTCCGGTCCATTACTTTGTGATAACTTTTATGATTTGAATATTTGATGGGCGTTTGAAGTGTTTTGATTTTGTTTCAAAAGTCTTTTTTCGTGAATTTTTTTCAAGGCTAGTAGAGCCAAATTCTATGTACCGTACATTACATTGTTTTGTATACAAAATCGCTATTTTATTTTATAAACATTTACCTAATTGACTGTTAAATTTTATTCAATAAACTTTTTTTTATAACCACATATTCGTACATCTTCAAATTCATCTTCATCAAGCTTTGAAAAGGTTTCGAATACCTAAATAACTTAGCGCGTCGAATGAGAACTAAAATATAATAAACATTCGAATATGATGTTCGTTTGAAATGGATCAAATTAAGTAAATTAAAGATAAACATAATTAAAAAAAATGTTTTTAAAAATAAGCTTTTATTACATTGTCAACGGAGTTTCCGTTTACGTAGGTACACTACATACATTGCAAAATAAATAAAAGCTCTTAAATGGTCCCATTCAAATTTTATTGTTTGTGAATGAACGTTCCAGAAGCAACCAATAAGAATCTTTAGCTCACTTAAAATTTTCCTCCGTAAATGCAATCAATTTATCCAATTTTCCTCATAAAGATTCTACTTTGTATCTCGTTACGTTTAGTATTTGCCCACCTTTACCTCAATTTACTCTAACGATGCCCTTTTAAAGAAAATCTAAAAAAAACATTCCCTTTCTTCGACTCTTCGAGTACTTTACAAAGTTAAAGTTGGAATTTTAAAACTTGTTGTCGTGAACTCGATAATCTTATGACGGCTGTATTTAGAGGTTATTTTGGCTGAGCTCTTTCAGTTTTCAACTGCATTTTTTAATTATAGTAATTGGTCTAATGAAGGTTTGAAAAGGGTGTCCTTCCCGTAGGGTCAAACAATTAAGACGGGACAAGTTTCTTTTTCAGAATTTTCTTTAAATATACTACCTCAAACTCATTACAATAATAGGCACTAAGTTCAGTTAATGAGTTGAAATAAATGAAGTTGTTACCTAATGAGGTTTTTTTGTAGCCGCATCTTGTTTATGTCTTTATTAACCGACTTCAAAAAAGGAGGAGGTTATCAATTCGACTCTATGTTTTTTTTTTTATGTTTGTTACCTCATAACTTTTGACTGGGTGAATCGATTTTGATGATTCTTTTTTTATTAGCAAGCTGACGCTTCCCATTTGGTCCCATTTCAATTTAGTCCAGTTCTGATAATGGTATCCATGAGAAAACTATATAAGTCTTAAATTTGCGTTAAGTACGTGCGTGACAAATAGATGAATAACTCAATAGTCGGTCTTTTGAAGTCTGTTTTTGTTTTTTGTTTTGTAAAAATAATGTTCTTGTTTTATAATTATGTAAAATCCAAACTATTTAGAACTTTTACTATTTTGTTACAATTAACACGGGAATGCTTACTTTAATACCTCTATAAAGTCGTATACTACGACTAGTTTCGAACACATTCGGTGATCTTCATCAGGAGATTACATGCGTAATGCGCTCGCGATCGCGTCTCGCCTGGCTTGGCAATGTTTCAAACCCAACATGGGTTTTTTCCATTTTCCATTCAGTTTCCATAGTAAAACTTTAACTATTGTGTTTTAGTACGAGTACCATACCATACAAGTACGCTGATAATTTCATTGTACCATTGACTGTGTTTTGTGTCTGATAAAGAATTAAAAAAAAGAGAGAGTTGTCAAAGTTGTGGTCGAAGCCGATTGGTGCAGAATCGAGACAGATGAAACAGTTAGGGAAATGCTTTTCCGTATTCTTAATAAATAATATGTAAATAAACAGTTTTTTTCCTTTAAAAAAAATAAACGATCATTCTTTTACATAAAACATTAATCACAAAGTCTTTATTTTAATAAAAAAACACTGTTAATAACAACGACTTCGTATTTGTGCAAAATCTTCGTAACGTCACTTCAAAATCTGTGTGAAATCGGATCGGATCATTTAAGGCAACCAAAACGCGAATTCCCGCAATTTCCATAAAGCACAACTTCTCAAATCTACATTTGATGACTATTCATTGTCTTCAGGAGTAAATATTTGCCCCCGTTCGTTTGTTTCCACGGTGGGCGTGGGAAGGGAACGGTAATCGAATTTATTGACAAACTCCTTAGTACTTACGGTGTTAGAGGTGTTTTTACCAACTTTTTCTGTTATTTCACTTATTTTATTTTCAAGTATTTTGAGCTTTGGTAATACTTGGGAAGTTCGTTCATAAAGTATTCAGATCGAATTTTAGCGGTCTTTGGGCTTTCTTGAAAATTTGGGGTTAGTAACTTGTGAGGGTAGATAAATATTTATTAGACATTTTAGAAGATTTGGTTTTGTTGCATGGTTTTGATTAAATCATATCTAACATATCAGATAGTATGTTAGTAGATAGATAAACTATTTATTATTTACACTAAAATAATTTAAATAACATCACTTTTTAAAATAACTGGTGTTATTATAGCCTAGCTTAGCCTTATAGCTATGAGCGATATCTATCAGATTGTGATTCGATAAATTATTAATCTTGATTTGTAAAGGGCTATGTATTTTTTTTGTAATCATATGCATTGTTCAAAAAATGTAATTTTATAAGTTCTTGGCTGAACCGACTGCAAAATTCTCTCTATGAGAATAAATATGACATCATACTTACTAATCAAGGCAGCTATTTGTAATTGCTATCTTTCGCTTTCAAAGAATCGCTTATAGAAATACACCTGCCTATAATACAGACTATTCAAGTGAACTGAAACAATAACTCAGAACTCATCGGAACTCATCAGTGTCCCGTATGTAGTTCCACCGACTGGTCGCGGTTTCATTAAAAACTATGTTCCTAAAATGTTATAAAATAATTCTTATTTTTGCTCTATTGTGGTTTTTATCAATCATATTAATAGTGAAAAAATTAAAATTTGAAAACAGAATAATTTTAGCTGATAAAAAAACTATTTTTCATGAACTTCCAAATGAATTCTATTATGAAGAAAAAATGGTTGAGAAATCAGGTTTTAAAGGTAAAAAGCAAAACGTGATAATGAGTTAAAAATAAACACCAAGTCTAAACTGCTTGTAGACAGTTCAAAAACTATCAGTGATTTACAGTTTAAAAAAAGTTTACACAGTTTTAATTTAAGTTTTTAAGTTAAATTTACAGTTTAATGAATAAATCCGCATTTGACCACCAACACGCCTGTTGGTAAGCGAGGATGTGGTCGAAGATGAAGCACGCAAATTAAGAAGATACCTAGTCATTGTGACCTTGAAAAATCCAAGACTATATCTTGTTAAAACTTGTTTCTTCACACCAACTTTTTATTGGGCATTACAGCTCAGTATTGTACCTCTACAAAATATACGCAACAATGGGCCTTTCTTATAAAACCTGCTATCACTGTTTAAAATTGTCCGTCTTGTTTTCGCACATAACATTCAAGTTAGTCATTTCAACCTTTAATCCTCCCACTGCTGGGATATAGGTCTACCCTCGAAGGGTGATTAGGCCGTATTCCACCACGCTGGCCAAGTGCGGGTTGGCGGATTCACTTACGCCATTGAATTTCTTCTCCGGACGTATGCAGGTTTCCTCACGATGTTTTCCTTCACCGAAAAGCCAGTGGGAACTCAGTAGTACGAGTCGGGGTCTGAACCCGCCACCTCAAGAATGTAAAGCGGCCGTTCTTCCACTGAGCTACAACGGCTTATAATTTCATGTCAGGAGTGACTAAATTTAAGCAGTGTTTAAGAGTAAGACTCTTGATGTCACGTAAAATAATTAATTAATTATTGTCATTTTACGTAGTTTTTTCATTTATTCCAAAGTTGTTATTTTTCAGCTTGGAAAATTCTTCCTCCGGCGAATGAACTTATCTCAGTGAACGAAATAAACTCTATTTTGATGAATCCTGATATAGTACCAGGTAATATTAATTAACCTGCAAGGTTACGCTTATGGCGCGAAATTTAAATTTTTGGAAAGTTTTTGGAGCTAGACCGGGTAACTAAATTAAGTAATAATTATATTTCACTTACGATATTATGTTAAGTTAATAAACAGTTATGCATAAAATTATCTACTTAAATAAGCCAATTAACCGTTAAATTTTCGATCTAAAATGTTATTGACATATTTGAATAATCAAGTGCATTACTGTTTATTACCTCTACAAAATATCGTAAATAATGCTTAACGGTTGTCGCAAATTTTATTGTTACTGAATTTAGTTACCCGGTCTAGCTCCTAAAACGAAAATACAGTTTGAAATTTAAATTTCGCGCCATAAATATCGTTACTAGGTTGGTATATTTACTAGCGTTAACAAGATTTGTCGTAACTTTGTTTTTTCTCGCTAGGTGCTGAGGGAAAACCCGTGATATTAAAAAGCGACCTGAAAGTTAATAATTTTAATAAAGTTAGAAAAGGGTGGAAGGAACACGCTTTTAACAATTTTGTCAGTGATTTGATTTCTGTAAACCGGACATTAGCTGACGTCAGAGATGTTTGGTACGTCACAAAATCTTTTAAATATTCGTCATCTTAAAACCCATTTACGCCTTCTATCCCTATTTGGCACACCTCTTTAAGTACCCATTTTTTTCTGTTTTATATCTTATAATATAAAATTCTCGTGTCACAATGTTCATTCCCGTACTCCTCCGAAACGGCTTGACCGATTCTCATGAAATTTTGTGAGCATATTGAGTAGGTCTGAGAATCGGCCAACATTTATTTTTCATACCCCTAAGTGATAAGGGTTGTCCACCTCTAACATTTATTTTTATTTTTTGGACAAAATTTTTATTTCTTATATTGTTGCTTATGTGGCATTAAAAAATACATACAACCCTATATTTTCACCCTTCTATCACCAACCCCTATTTTTTAATAGTCACTAGAAATAATTTTTATTTTATGGCAAAACAAAGTTTGCCGGGTCAGCTAGTATCAGTATAATAATGATGTCACCAACTAATATCTTTCAATATAATTTTTAGTATCAAATTTTTAGTATCACAAACTTCGTCTCCTAAAGATAAATTAAAAAGACAACCTTAAGTTTACCGACCAAAAATTACAGTAGTGCTTAATGACGGCCCGTAGGTACACGGCCCAACCAAAGCACAAGCTGGTTATAGTCGATCCTTCGTGCACGAGTCCGACTCGCACTTGGCTGGTTTTTATTCTTTGCTATGTTTTTAGGTGCAAAAGAAGGCTTTATTCTAGTAGTCTACCAAAAACAACGGTAATTATTTGTTTTCATAATGAAGCTTGGTCTACTCTCCTAAGGACTGTGCATTCAGTGCTAAATCAATCGCCGAGGAATCTTTTGGAAGAAGTTATATTAGTTGATGACGCCTCGTCAATGCGTAAGTTGAAACGGTTTGGTATTGCTCTGTTATTCAATGTTATTAGGAAAGATATGCCAAGCCAAAAAAAAAACTTGCATTAATGATCATTGGAAACAACGTTTAGTATGGGACCCTTAAATCACGAAAAAAAAAAAACAAAATGTTTCATAGAAAAATATCAATAACGCTCGACAATAATCGTTATCGCAGTAAAATCGTGAAAAAAAAACAGAATGTTCCACACATTTTGTCGAGTCTCATTCGCATTTTTCTATGAAACAGCTGACTTTTTATTCGCGAGTTCAAGGTCCCGTAGTAAAAGTGGTTCATAAAAATGAGTACTATGAGTCCTTTTCAGCGTAGCATACGCTTGCTTGGTAACTCTGAGTAGAATGGATTTAATGTTGTGTTTGGCATCATTAGTGCAGCCGCAGCCACAAACTAAGGTTGTCCAAGCTAAGGGTGACGAATCAACATCGAGCTGTGCTGCGCTGTACTGAGCTGTGCTGTGCTGTGTTTCTTAAGCTACGTTTTTTTAAGAATCAACATCAAGCTGTGCTGCGCTTTGCTTAGCCCAGTATAAAGCCGAACGTCCACCGCCGGCTAAACTAAATGAAAACTAAACTCACTGAACTAAGCTAAGCTAAACTAGAACTACGTTGTCCGTCCACCAAAAAAGTAATCAGCACATAAAAATCCATAAAAAACATAGCACAGTTCGGCACAGCGCGGCTCAGCACGGCGGGTAGCGCGCCTCGCTCGATACTGCTGCGTTTTTAAACAGAGCGTAGCCTCACACAGCGCAGCACAGCATGGTTTGTTTCTATCCTCATTGAAATATTAGACGAGCGAGTTGACCAAACATAGCACAGCGCAGTACAGCGCAGCACAGCTCGATGTTGATTCGTCACCCTAACGATGGCTTGAGGTGGTAAGAGCTCATATAACAGTCTACTAACTGACCTATTGACACTACAAATGACCAAAAATACAAACATCCGAATTGAGAACCTCCTCCTTTTTGGAAGTCGGTTAAAAATATGACGAAATGACCTGCATAAACTCCCTATTCTATTGTCCAATATCATCTAAAACAATTTTTAATGCCTTATTTATATTAACTACAAAGTAATAAGGAAAGAGAATGCCAAGCCGACAAAACGCTTATGGTTCTCATCTAGAACAACTTTTATTATGAGACCAACCCAGAATTCGCGAATAAAATATCAGCTGTTCCATATAAAAATGTCAAAGAAAGTTAAAGTAGGAGTCGAAGTTTTGTTCATAATAATGAGTATTATCATAGACTAGCTGACCCGTGCCCACTTCGTTGGGCATAATGTTAATTAAACCCGAAGCCATCGCGCGCCGTCCGGACCGTTTTTTCTCCGATTCACTTTGCAAAACGGACTACCACGTAAAAGCCTTTTTATTTTTCGGTTTTTTAAATAACCTATGACACTCAGCAATAATGTGGCTTTCTATTGGTGAAAGAATTTTTCAAATCGGTTCAGTAGATCCCGAGATTACCCCTTACAATTTAACAAATATACAAACACACAAACTTTACTTCTTTATAATCTTAATATATATAAATCTCGTGTCACAATGTTTGTCCTCAATGGACTCCTAAACCACTTAACCGATTATAATAAAATTCGCACACCATGTGCAGTTCGATCCAACTTGAGAGATAGGATAGTTTAAATCTCAAATTATAGTCGCAATTTTAATTTATTGCAAATTATATATATACTGCTAATTTTTACTATAAATTGACAAGTTAGCATCAACATACTACGGTTGCTATAGTTACGCAATAGCATAACTTTTGACATTTGACATAGAATTGACGCAATGGCTTTTGACAGGACAACGTCTGTCGAGTCAGCTAGTATTAGTATAGATTAATATTTATTTGTATTAGTCTATGGTACTATGAGCCTCTTCGATTTAGCATACCCTTGCCTTTTAACACTGTTTAGTAAACTATTGCATTATTTCAGATCATTTGAAAAGTCCATTAGATAAATACATCAAGTCTTTTCCAAGAGTAAAACTGATTCGAATTGCTAACCGTGAGGGGCTCATAAGAGCAAGGATTTTGGGAACAAGACACGCTAATGCTCCAGTGGTAGTGTTTCTGGATAGTCACTGTGAATGTATAAAAGGTAACATAATATAATGTTACAGCTAATGGCAAACCATATAACTCGCGGGACGCCCGCGGTGCGAAGCGGGCGTCCCCCATGGCGGTTTCCGGGGTGAAGGCGCGCGCGCGCGCGGTGCTCCTTGACGTGGTTTGCCTATAATATTATTAATAAATCATATTATATATTTTTTTTACTTACGAAAAAAATGTGCGCATCTGGTAAATTTAAGTTGTTATGACGGTTTCTCAACTTAATTTGCTTGAAAAATAAGTTTGGTAATTCTAACCATATTTCAAGAGTGTGTTAACATTGATACGAGTGCAGTTGTCATAAACGAAGTTAAGGTTAAATTTAACTCATACATATTTGTCAAACTAGGATATATTTTATTTTCAAGGATGGCTGGAGCCTTTACTGGAGAGGATTTCAGAAGACCAGACAAAAGTAGTCAGCCCAGTCATAGACGACATTCACGCCACTACTTTCGAATATATCCATCAGGACGTCAACGACCTTCAGATCGGTGGATTCACATGGCACCTGAAATATATCTGGATGTCGATTCCTAACGCAGTCAATGCTGAAAGAATTCATGATGCTGCTCCTGTCAAAACTCCTACAATTTCTGGTGGCCTGTTCGCAATAGACAAGAAATACTTTGAAAAGTTGGGTTATTATGATGAAGGTTTCGATATTTGGGGATCGGAAAATCTAGAACTTTCCTTTAAAACGTGGATGTGTGGGGGTTCTATAGAGATCGTTCCGTGTTCTCATGTCGGACATGTGTTTAGGAAGAGAATACCTTATAAAGGTATCAAGGGATCGAGTTTACGAAATAACGTCAGATTAGCCGAGGTGACTATTTTCTTAATTAGCTTTTTGGGGTTCTAAACCTCCTTCCTCTTTCTTTTTTCGGGGAAGAACTCTTAAGGTAAGACTTCGGTGTCTATCTGTCTGTATGCCACAGCCAATTAATCATCTCAGGAACTATAAAAGCTTACAGTTTGAAATTTGTCATGACGCTAGATAATGCTCACCGCTACAATTCGTAGAAAAAAAAATCCTGAAAAACAGGCCTTTACCTGAAAATTGTGTTCTGAAAATGGCGGCCTAAAATTTTAAAGCCAAGCTATGAGTTTATGTGTGGGTTCCGCGCTCGTTTAAAATACAATAGTTCAGAACCCTCGACATGCGAGTTTTCGCTTTGGCAGATTAATTTTACTAAAAATTCACTAAGTTTTTGTTGTTTAGATTTTCAATAGGTACTCAACATTTTTACAGGTATGGCTTGATGATTACGCCAAATACTTTTACGAAAGAATAGGAAACAACAAAGGAAATTTTGGTGATGTTACGAAAAGAAAAGAGTTGCGTAAGAGACTGAATTGCAAATCCTTCAAATGGTATTTGGAAAATGTGTACCCACAAATGATGATCCCTGGAAATTACGTCGCAAGTGGTCAAGTAAGATTATTTAGCACTCTCAATTATATTCGTTGAAATTATGCTCATTGAATAATAAGAGGGGCAAACGTTCAAACGCGGCCGTGCAGTTCGTACTTTCCGGGGTGGACTCTGTTAAAGAGTCTTTGAATTAAACTTTGCTAGAATATGTAAAACAGTATAAATCAAAATTATCCGCAGCTTTCTTTAACACACAGCTGCTAGAATAACGATAAACGTGTCAAGGTTCGACCTACGACTGTCGATACTTGCATTGTCAACTAATCTTGATATCGCATAAAATGATAATGAAATTTTAAAATTTGTAGATCGCCACTCAACTAATGCCAGACTATGACGATTGGTGCCTCGACTCGACGACGAGACTTCAGAGTTTGACCGAGACTATAGCCTTGCTACCATGTCATGGGCATGGCGGAAATCAGGTAGGTACACTAAAAACTGATGTCAAAAAGTTTAGAAACAAAAAATAGTTAAGTTAAGAGTGATGAAATAATTAATTGCTTATATATTTTGCATTTTATTTCAGTACTGGATTTACACAACTTTCGGTGAAATTCAACGAGAAAACTTATGTTTGGACTTTATATTTGGTTTTGTTGTGTTATATATTTGTCGAGGAAAAGTGCCTTCACAGATTTGGCTCTACGATGGAAAGGTAAAAACAACCAAAATATAGTAGATACTAATTTGGAGGCACGGCAGTAC
Source organism: Alcis repandata (assembly GCA_949125135.1). Classification (NCBI taxonomy): domain Eukaryota; kingdom Metazoa; phylum Arthropoda; class Insecta; order Lepidoptera; family Geometridae; genus Alcis; species Alcis repandata. Next base: position 8,317,946 of record OX421239.1, on the reverse strand, counting down.
CTCCACCCAGTCTAGCAAATTATAGCTTCACGTTACGAGTTATTTTTTTTAGTTTAATCGATTTTGTATTTTCAGACGTTCAAAATAAAACACATGTTGACTCGAAAGTGTCTTACTGCGAGTATTTCGAAGTCCAAGAAAACGTATACCTATAGAGTTATTTTACGGGAGTGTACTGATTCTGAGCCGAGCCAAAAATGGGTTATGGACAACTTCAAGTCGGAAAGACTTTCCTATACCAGTTGAACCATAACACGCATATAGGAATGGAGTTTGAAATAAACCCACTATGAAGCAAAGAAAACTTACTTTCAGGTTCCGTACTTATCGTATTTCAATTGAACGCGGGCCCTAAGACAAAATTATTAACAACTTAAATAAAAGAAAATAAACAACAAAAATAAAAGAAGCATTGTTAGCGCAAGACTTGTGGAAATGACCAAAATGTGTGACGACATCCTAAGAAAAAGAAATCCAAATCAAATCCAAAGAAATCAAAAAAGAAGAAAAAAAGAATCAAAAACCAGAAACGGAACAGAAATAGTGAACAATTATTATTTTACTACTTAATAAAAGAATAGTTTCTGTTCAAAAGCTCTTTCCATTTATAAAAGCGCGAAGATTTTAGCATGAAACAATATAAAATTCCTAATGACCACGTTTCACGTTCAATCTCACAAAACCAGAAAATTGCAGCATTGAATAAAATTGTTATTCTCTACTACACAGATCAAAGTAGAGATTTCCAATAGTTATTTAAAGAGACAAAGCTCTGGCGATCCTTTATTTTTCTGTGGCATTGCAATAACTAGAGAACAAAAGCCGATGAATTGCTTTTACTGTGGCATCGGTGGATCATTTTAGTCTCCCTTATTCATCGGTGCGCTTTTGATCACAAATTCTTGATTAGTTTGTCCCGCGTTTCTCATTTTGGGAGTTACTTGAAAAGACAAGTTAAACGTTTCGTGGGGCATTATTAAGAGCGACTAAAGTCATGAAGTATAATAAGAAAGAACGAAATTTCGATATCTATTTTTATAGCCTATTAATAATATAATAGTTACGTGTATACTAATTTTCAAAAGAAGTTTTAGTTACATAATGATTTACCACCTGCACAAAATCAAACCATGGCTTTTAAAGATTTTCCATAAGAAGTTTCGATGGCGCACCAAAAGCTAAGCGAGAAAAGTTGGTCTTACTTTAATTATCTTTGTTAGAAAAGGATGCAAAATATTCTCTATTAACCTCATTTAAATTTTCATTTCGTAACGAGTTAGTAATCTTTTTACCACTACAAAGTAAGAGATCCCTTTTCAACGGTGGCTTGCGACCACAGAAAGGGTTTGACCACATTCAGTCAGCCATTTTTGTGGTTGCCAGCGAGCATATTTCATACAAAAGTGTTTGCTTTTCTTCAAATGTTTGCCGCGTTTGGCGTGCGTTATGTGTCTTTTAATTAAATTTTATAATGCTTGAAAGCCATAAGAGGCGAATTTCAGGTTTTATTAACATGATACCTTTTTCTCATAGCCCTGTAAACTAGTGAAAAATTACCAACCACTTTTTTTAATGCAACAAAGTGGTGCCACAAGCAAATGGCTCGCCTCATGTTAATCGTCACGTTTGCCCATAACAGTTCTGCGGCACCCAGAATTTTAAACTCTAAAAATACAAGACTTCAGAGTACTGCGCTCGTCGCGACGCAGTTAGTTGTTTTAGTTCAAAGCGAATAAAACTAGATGGCGCTTTTCTATAATATTGCTCTGTGGCTTTTAACTTTTTTTCGAATACTAACTGCAAAATTATCCATCTTCTACTATCAAAACACTCCAAGGTCACTTGTATGACCCAGAACTTCTACCAAAACATATACAAATAAAATTGACATACTAATATGTAATATAGGTATATACAAAACATACATACTTTTAGATACATTTATTTCTTGTATCTCTAATTTTAAAATTAGAAAAAAGAGTTTCCATTTATTTATATTTTTCTTGTATAAGATAAAATAACTTGAAACAAATTTGTTTCGTATCTCAGCCTCATCTGCATCCTTAAAGCAATTTAATCAAAAACCGCAAATGGAATAAACTAATTTTTCCCGGCAAGTCTCCACCACGGTCGTAGTTCACGTAAACGGGTGCGTTACGTTCATCCACTTTGACACAGTAGATGGTAGAAGTGAAACTTTTACCCCACTCATTTATTTAAAATCCTTCGTTTACTTAAAATTTTGTATGAAAAAAATTTTAAAATTTAGGATCTTAAAAATACAATAAAAGTTTATGTTCAATTTGCATAATAATTTGCCTTTTTAGTTGTGTGAAATATTATGCCGGTCACTTTCCTTATTGTTGGATATGTTATGGGAGTAAAAATGACCGAAAAATTATCGCACGCACCAAAATACGACCTCTGACCAAAGCCCAATAGAAGGTATAAAAATACTAACTGGTGAGTCAGCCACCTACAGTAACTCACACACATTTAATTCTACAAGATTGTGGCATCATAAAGCTTTTTACGTGTGTCGTGCAACAAGACATTAATTAATAATTTGCGTAGATTATTACTGCTTGAACACAGCGTTCTAAGTCTTAAAACCGAGAGAACTTGTATTTACCGCAATCTAGCCATTTCTTAAAACTGGTAGTTGCGGTTACAACAAATCAAACCTCAGCAACCATCTAAATTATAGTAAGGTTGTCAGTTGTATCACAGGTTGTACTACTGGGTATTCTAATATTTACTGTGACCTTGTGGTTATCGGTGCCTGAAGGTAGCTATCTGTTTCATTAAATAGAAAACATTGGAATAAAAGACGGCACTCACGGGACAGACCTGGTTAAAACTTGACGGTGAATCTTTTTTGTCGTCGTCGTTAAGATATCGTTTTATTGCCTTAAAGACGTGAAAAATGCTGAATTGAAAAGTCTATTGCTTTTTGCTTGTTTTATTTAACTTTAGAACAGGCTTAAACTTTTTTATGTTTAAGAAATAATTTTTCAGAGGTCAAATTGTCATTTGTGTTAAGGGACACACAACAACTTCAACTTGAAAATCTGAAAAAAAAGGTATAAAGCCTAGGTATTAAATTTTAATAACGTTTGGTGTAAATGGTTAACAAACTTATGCTGAATTAGAAACTGCTTCTTCATCATTGCCGAAATACACTGTTATGCTGCATCCAAATAGGGTATTTGAATGTAACAGACTCTGTTACCGTAGTATACACTATACAGGCCTATACAAAAAGGGTAATGTATGCTAAGCCTAGGTATGCTAAAAATACATTAAACAAACTTTTAATAACAAGGTTAAGCCAATTATAAATACTTAAAGATTGTAGATACTAAAAGGTGAAAATAGCATGCCCTGAGTAATAAATACGATAAAAAATTAAAATGTCTAGTATATTATTAATAGGACAAATATATATTAAATGTTTGTAGGATATAGATCAAACATATTATATCTCAAGGTGACGAGCGCAGCAAGCAGGGTCTTGAATTCTAAGAATTCAAAATTCTGGGTGGCGCAGACCTGTTATGGGCAAACGTGACGTTGAACATCAGGCGAGCGATTTGCTCGTCACGTCACGTCACATCATTCACGATGGGGCTGACATAAACAAAATGTTTAAAAGTCCCAATAAAATAAAAGATTAAAAAAAAAAATATTAAAATCATTCAACCCGGGAATCAAATCTGAGACATCTATTGTTCCTAAGACCACCCAGCCTATAAGACCCTTATAACCTTATAATACTGTACATAGATTTAGAACATTCCAAATTTAAAAACTTCAACGAACTATTTAGTTATCAGCTCAAACATAAAACTTCCCAGCAACATTCAATCTGAAGACGTCCACTCGTCTATTTGTCTGGTCTCGCAAACTGATTTACATAATGGCCCGCATACAAGATAGATGGCGCCACCACCCGCAACATATTGGACGAAGGGATGAAGAAAAATTGCTCCCGCATCGTGCCCTGCAAACTGGAACCTTTAATTTACATCCCTAAATCTATTACCTTATCACGACGTATTAAGAGCCATATTGGCCTGATTTGTTTAGCTGAGAATGAGGGTTTACATGTTGAGGGCAACAGGAATTTATGATCGAACAAACATTTTTCAAGCTTCTTCAGGTTTTGTTTTATGACCACCTGGGATTGAGTTCTTTTCTTGAACGTTTTCTTAATTGATCGGTTTTAGATTTATTATTATGGCATTAAGGTAGGTATAAACTTTTGTGAAAACTATTATAAACATTTCACGATAATTGAATGTTAGCATTTATTTATCCACTAACTACAGGGTTATTCATAAAGGGTATGCTAAGCCGAACAGGGCTCATAGTACTCATCATTATGAACAACTTTTACGATGGGACCAACCCAGAATTCGCAAAATAAAAATCAGCTGTTCCATATATTTTGTTGAGTGTCACTGACATTTTTCTATGGAAAAGCTGATTTTTTTTTCACGAATTTCGGGTTGGTCCCGTAGTAAAAGTTATTCATAATGATGAGTAGTATGAGCCCTTTTCGGCTTAGCATACCCTTTATGAATAACCCTGTTTACAACTATGATAATAGTTTTATATTTGACTGTTATTTTAAGCGTTTAATTTAATTTATCTTTTACCGTAATGTTATTATTATTATTTCTTAGAAAATAAAAAAATCTTGTTATAGTCTAAGCCTTTCAAATACTACATAATTGTACCCATACCCTATACCCACCGTATATAGAAATAACATTATCATTCATTTTTTTTTTTAAATATAACATTAAATCTGTCGACTAAATAAAAGTAATCTTTATTAACTTAGTTAATTATCAATGTGTTTAAAAAACATTTCTACCGTAATTATTATTATAAATATCAATCAATTCCAACGAATATAGGGCACATAAATTCACTAAACGTAGTACGCAATACTTCCTGAGTTTTTCCTACAAATTGTACCTACTTTCGGCACCGGTCGTAAGTTCTACGTAAAATATGTTGAAGCTAGTTCTTTATGAGTTGCCTGTCCTATAAACATAAAGCAGGAATGGGATGGATATAAACGAGCTGGAAACTTTTCCTATATACGGTTTCTGACCGATATTTTCATGCCTCACTGCGCCCTGCGACTTATTTCTTCACCAAGAAACATTATCACTCTTAGTTGGTGAAATTCTAATTGTCTTTTTACTTTTGAAATTTTTTAACAACGACAATAAATCTTAATCATAGTTACAGAAGAAATAACAAAAACAAGTGCTTAGAACAGCACGCCAGGCTCATTAATGATCCGGGCGTCGGGGGTCACGTGACGACCTCCGGCCACCGTAGACGCGGGCCTGTGTGGACGGTGAGCTATTGGGCTAGCTCGCTGTCCGTCCGTCTTATGACAACAGGCCGTGTCGACGGCGCGTTCGTGTTCCACGCGCGCCTCAAAGTCAGTGTCAGCAACATGGAAGGGGCCCGAAAGGGCCCATGCCCGTCGGGGCTGCGGGTAGAAGTTACCGCGGCCTCGGCGTCACAAGGGCGTAGAAGGAACATGGGTGGTTTTTGGTCAGTAGAAGTCTGACACTCCCTTCCGCTCTGCCCAAGAGTGGGAGGGGTCATTTGATGATTTCCCACCCCCCAAAAAAAAAAAAAAAGGCTCATTAATGAGACTAAATTTTTTTGACGAGTTTAAAACGCTATCTTTTCCAAAATTCCTTCGAAAATACCATGACATAATTCTTATCTTACTAATATTATAAAAGCGAAAATATGTAGGTATGATAGTTACTAATGAACGCTAAAACGGCTGATGGGATTTACATCACATTTGGAATCTGGATAAACACATAGGCTAAAACGTAGCCTAGAAAACGCGGGCGAAACCGCGGAGCGCAGCTAGTAGTATAATAAAAATAATATTCTGACGTGAACGTGGTCCATCAAATTACGATGCTGTAATGTGATTGCGATGACATTTCCCCTTTGGGGGGAAAGTGTGTTTTTTTACGAGCAGCTTTTTAGGTCGACGACACAGGCCTGCCACGAGTACTTATTGAGGCAGCGGCAGCGGTGGTTTGCTTTATAGGATCAAGACCTGAATAGGCACAACAATGGAGGCTTGTATAAAAGTAGGTTGTAGGCATCATGCAATTAGTAGGTTAAATAGGAGGGGTAAATGAACATGTAGTAGCTAGGTTGAGTACATAATATGGCAGGCCATACAAATTTTGTTCAATTAGCCTGATATACTTACGCAGCGAAAATACTTTGTATTTTAGGATTAAAGAATGTTAATTTAGTAGTTTTTTATTAAATTAAGAAAGAATAGAGGTAGTCTAATTATTGAACCGCTAGAAAAACTTCTACCGATCAGATATATTCAGATCGTTGCTCGAGACTGGCACAAGACCGAAACAGAGTGCGCTACAAAGGATGCTCTTGATTTACCTACCAAGTGGGTGGAAGTATTTAATGATGATGAATCCACCTGAAGATATTATTATTTACAGCTCCATAAATCAAACTAAACGACCATCTTAATCTGGTCTCGCCAATTAATTTGAAAGTACTCGTAAGTATATGGCAGAAGCTTGGAGCTTAGGCTCAGAATAATCGGTGATGGAGGCTCGAAACTTCGCACATTTATAATTTAATATAGTCACTTGAAGTGTGTTTTGGTTAAACTGCTTGAGGTTTGTTTATGGTGCATTTTACACTACGAGTATCGTAGAACTCTGTAGAAGTAAAAAAATATGCTTGTTGTTAAAAACCTAACTTTTGGAAGTATTTCTTACTACTACTGTTTCGCAACGGTTTTAGTTTTTGGTTTATTAGGTCTAAATCTGAAAACATCATGCTAATGTTAAATATGCAAAAGTTTGTGTGTGTAACAAAAATGGCTTGGCAAATGTAAGTTATATTTATAGATAGATATACAAAACATTGTTTACTCCAGAAATTCCAAGCAAAATGACAATAATCTTAAAAATTGTCCGATAAATAGCAAACTATTATAGTAAAACGAATAGTTCAATCGAGGAACGCAGGTAGTAATCTATACTTCTATACTAATATTATAAAGAAGTAAAGTTTGTGTGTTTGTATATTTGTTAAATTGTAAGGGGTAATCTCGGGATCTACTGAACCGATTTTAAAAATTCTTTCACTAATATAAAGCCACATTATTGCTGAGTGTCATAGGTTATATAAAAAACCGAAAAATAAAAAGGCTTTTACGTGGTAGTCCGTTTTGCAAAGTGAATCGGAGAAAAAACGGTCCGGACGGCGCGCGATGGCTTCGGGTTTAATTAACATTATGCCCAACGAAGTGGGCAAGGGTCAGCTAGTCTAATTATAATTATTATCGAAATAAAAACATACATTGATGTATCTAACAAGCGAGCACGATAAAAAGTAAGCTTCCATAGTATCAGTTACCTAACTTTAACGAGAACAAGCTATAAGTTAGACAATCGAAGTTGAACCAAGCAACAGTGTAAGGTGATAGGTTTCAAACTTTGTGGAAGCAGTAAAATAGTCAGTTTTCTTTAAACGCTGAAAGCATGAATAAAACAGAAACTTAGTATGAGCTGTTTTTAGATCGTTCGTACACAAAGATGACAAAAAGTAAATAAAATGGGTGGAAAGACTAACATTGCCGATAGGATTTTAGTCAGGCATCTGATATAGCTTGGTGATTGTTGTTGTATAGAACAGACAACCACAAATGGGACTAAAGTGAGGTAAGCATTTCACTTAAAGGTGTGGTCCCCCGGCCCGTGTTATCACAGGCCAGACCGGATCGTACCACGCCTGTTGATACCCGTGCGCCTGATTGCGTCTCGCGCCGTGCCGTTCCCATGGTGTGTGTCGGCCTGTACCGGCCTGTCGTTACTAGCAGTCCAACATGTTAAGTGATACGGAGCGCATGGCTGCATGTGCAGCTGCTGTGGTTTTATTCAGTGGTCAACATTTGATAAATCAAGCAAAAAAAAAAGCAGAAGAAACGACGCTGGTGGGTGTCGTCGTTCAACAAGAGCCACTCAAGGTAATTTAAACTAACTAAACCCGATTATTTGTATTCTCCAGCAATAGAAATATATTTTTCGTTATTGCTTACAGATATAATGCAACTGATATGCTGAGTGATTTTACACGAGAACCTAGTAGAACATTTGAAAATTTGAATGAGTTAAAACCGACGCAGACGCGCCCGCACAGGCCACGTCAGGCACCGTCGCGCCGCGCCGCGCCGCGCCTTTGAAATTACCGACTCCCGACGGATCGGACGGGCGACAACAGGCTACAACAGGCTTCATCGTATGCGACCGTTCCCACGGCCCGTCGGTCCGGCGCGGCGCGGACTGGCCCGCTATACAACGCGCCGTGGGACCCGGGCTTAAGACTGTTAACGAGACTACACTAGTGTTGTACTAGGCAGCTCTCGCATTCGCATACAAAACCCCAAAACGTAGACACGTGTCGTATGCATGTTATAGCCAAACCGTTTATCTTAGTCCTCGCCTGCGCGGTACAGAGGCGCGGGGGTATGACGGCGCGGGGGACTGAGAGGCGCAGGCGCGCAGGCGCGCACTACTAGGCGAGGACTAAGATAAATGGTTTGGCTATGGCGCATAACATTGTTAACAGTCGCTATGCTAGTAAAATCACTGGATCGCGTCGCCTCATGTACAAACAGTCTCAAGATAATGCTTCGCTTTAAACTTTGTTACAAGAACAGTAACGAATTTAAGACGCGTTCAAAAAAACAATTAATTCACTTAAAAGTGTGTGTACTTACCAAAATATGAACAGAAAACTCTGTACAATCATTTTCTTATTAAAAGTTGGCAAAAATGTTTTATCGTAACCGGTGACGCAAATCCAAGACGATATTAGACTTGCGAACTTCTTAAACATTGAACATTGAACATTGAATCATGAATCTGTGAGTTAATGCATTTTTTATACTTTTTAGTTTTTTTTTCATATTTAAAAAAAAGAGTTCTATGTGTTTTTCAGTCATATACTGGCTATAGACAACGCATCAATTCTGAAAGTATTAGAAGCCAATAAAAGTAGCTAAAAGTTTTGGTATCCTTGTCTAATAGAGCGCGAATGACAAGGACAGCTTTTTTATGGATAATTTAGATTTGTCAACTTAGAACATCGCTTCAAAATTAGACGCACTAAATGCATATGTATATTATTGTATAATTATGTTTGTGGATGTGTGTGTTTGTTGTCATGGATAAACGATTCCATATTTTATATTTTTAATATAAAAAAAAACTGTAGGGCGTCGTTATGTAATGCGACAATATTGAAATCTGTGAATTGCCGCATCCATTTACGATAGGCATTTTATTTTTGTAAATCTACACTAAAACTTCTCCTGAGGTAAGAAAAAACTTTGATTGAATATTCCGAGAGTTAAACAAACTTTTATCGTTATCTGTACGTACGTCGACCAAACTAGATTCAATTTTGTATGTGAAGAGATTAGAGTTTTGAGCTGTACCTTCGAATTAGCCCACAATAGCATATAACAGAGATGCGCAAGAGAGAAGTTAGGAACAGCAGCAATGTCCATTGCCCAACAGTGGGACCAACCGGACTAAATATTTTTTATGCTATAAGTACGAGTACCTATAAAGGAATCAAGCAAACGGGCTACCTGATGAAGCAATCACCGTCGCTTATAGATATCTAAAGAGTGGTCACAGATATTGCATATCGAGCTCGACCTTTTAAAATACTCTATTAATAGCCCTTTTGAAGAAGGAACCCAATGTTGTTGTTACTTGCGAACACCGGCGGAGGGGGAGCTCGATAAGTAAGGTAGGTTGTAGGTGTAGTGGTAGGGCTCTGTTGCAGAGCCCGCCTGGGGAAGTACCACACCTTTGCCAGTTATTCCACCGCCAAGCAGTAATGTGCAAACATTACTGTGTTCCGGTTGGAAGGGCATATTGTTTCCAGTGAAATACAGGGAAAATGGGAGATTAATCAACTTATATCTCAGGGTGATGAGCGCAGTGCTGTGCCGCGCAGGGTCTTGAATTCTGCGAGTTCAACATTCTGGGTGGCGCAGACCTGTTATGGGCAAACGTGACGTTTAACATCAGACGAGCGATTAGCTCGTCTAATAATAATAATTAGATTTAATAAACCCGGTTCTTCTCGCGATAAATGTATCTGCAATAAATATTATAATACAAATTAATAATACCAATCGATTAAAAGTACAAAAAATACTGAAGGCGTTTGAAGATAATGCTTGTTCTTCGTTCCTTAGTTCCAATAATCAACGGTTAAACAGAAATGAATAGATATTAGTTTAGATGTTGATAAATCGAATATTTTACAAGCTTTTCTGTTACACATGTCCCGTGTAATAAAGAAAATCTTATAAGTCTTTGACCCACTTTTCGGTTTTCGATTGAGCTAAAATTTTGCATGTAGGTACTCGTATATATGTTAGACTAAGCTCTTTTCACTATAAAACTTCGGGTAGAGCTGGGAGGCACAGCTAGTAAATTATTTATGACCTCTCTAGAGAATATCACTCATTTTTGAATGGCAAAGGGGTTCTCGTTTACATTTTAGGCTGGTTTAACTTTTTAGACAAAATATTGTACCTACTTACTAAAATTAGGTTTAATTAAAATAATTGAGCAAGTAGTTACTTTGATAAAATTAAACAATGAATCTAAGTGATTATTCTGAAAAGATCTCATTCATTTTCTTTAATATTAACTTGATCTTTTCTGTTATTATCTTGCTTGAATTTTATGTTTCAACTGTGCAATTAACCTTCATTTTATAGACATACTCGTAAGTACCAACGCTCAGCAAAGAAACGTTATATAATAATAGGTACATCAAAATATCGCAAGTATTAGTACAACAAACCAAGGTTACCTTCTTTTATCTTTTCAAAAATAAGCTTTTGATCATCAATTAAGTACTATCGTGTTTATACTCATTCAAATGCAAAGTCGCAAAAATGAAAGCACCTTTTCATAAAAAAGTTTAAGACCACTGAAAAACAACCAAGCGTGAAACGTTCCTAAAAGAAATTCAGAAAATAAGTAAATATTGTTTAAAAAATTCCGGCTCTATCGCCGATCATAAGTCAGCTACACCTCGTTTGTCACTCGTATACTACGTCCTGTGCACAGATTAGGGAAAAATAAAAAGATCGGGATCTACTGAACCGATTTTAAAAAATCTTTCACCAATAGAAAGCCACATTATTGCTGAGTGTCATAGGTTATATAAAAAACCAAAAAATAAAAAGGCTTTTACGTGGTAGTCCGTTTTGCAGAGTGAATAGGAGAAAAAACGGTCCGGACGGCGCGCGATGGCTTCGGGTTTAATAAACATTACGCCCAAACTTTAAAATGCTTGTAAAAAGTTCTCTTTATAGGTACTCGGAATTTCCTGATTTACGATACTTAGAGATAATTAGATTAGATATAACTGATTTACAGTTATAATTATACTGATTTACAATATAAGAAGTTATCTCTAACTTCACTCAAACTGTTTCAGCGCGATGCAATAACGAATATACTTACGCACACTAATTAATTAAACACTTATTTCACATTTAAATTGATACTGAGCGTATGAAAATTTTGCTTTTGCATTTAGCACGTACATAACTCAATTCTCTACTGACCGATAAAATTAAACAAACTTTCTATTATTAGTATAATTTATTTTGTGTAATTTGGTATTGTCAGTATTGTAAACAGTTTCAGTTGCCCCTCTGTTGATTTGAAATCTATATAACCTATCGGAGCTATGACAAGATTAATTTATCATGTAACAACTGGCACATAGCTTTAGTAAAAACAAACGGAGAATGTGAAGGTTCTGATAAATGAACGAAATGTTGGAACCAATATAGAAGTAGCTTTTTAAATTATACGACATTTAAACTACCCAGGGGTAGTACGAGTAATATGAGGTACGGTAATAATTATCTCGAATCATCGTATTTAATAGTATGGTGTTGGTTTTTACTTACCGCTGTTCAATCTATCTTTCTGCTATAACGCGTCCAACCTATAAAACTAATTGCCATGTAAAAGAAAGTGGAAACGGCTCAAATTTTTGAACTATTTTGTTTGGCTTAATACTGCTCCATATCACGAACCGTAGAGAAATTGTGAAACTTTTTTTTTAATCTATGCATTTGGCTTGGAAGGTGAAGTTTTGTATTCCGAGATGATTTAGCGATTATTTCAAGTATGAAACCTAAATAAAATTATTAAAATACTCCTACGATACCAATAGTGTGTCTTAAACAAAATAATTCATTGCTAACAATTTCAACAAACACAAATCCAGGTTCAGAATCTACGAACATTGGACGTAATACTGAACAAAAGCACCGAAATACCTGTATTTCACAAAACAGATAGTCTCGTTACTCTGATTTACAATATCTATTTTGTAAGAAGAAGAATATTTTTCATGAACAACACCTATTTTGTTCCCGTTCCAGAGGAAACTCTGATAATATTGCGTAAAAGTGTAACATTATTTAATTTCATGATTTCACGCATACATTTCATGTTTTTGGTCTCTTGATTCGTCATAACGGTTTTTATTTAATTTTTTTAATAAATCATTTGTGAAAAATTTTGGGGTTTAAAATTTACGGTTCACATTTTTACACAAATTACGATATTTGCTAATAATTTTTAAACTGTTGTTTTACGAAAAATGTAAATAGTTGTCATACTTTTTTGTTCTTGTCCTTATTTTGAACGGGAAATTTTATTGATGATTTTCAATGAGTTCTATTTTGCATTTCGATCGGAAACATTAAGATTTCTCTGAACTACTAGGTATGTACAGAAAGAAATGGCAGCAAACTTAAAGCATATTTATTTTTATTTGTTTTATAAAAGTATTAAGACCTAAAAGTTTGTAAAAATGTTACCTGGTGGTACACTTTACAAAGAGCTATATAAGTCTATTCTAGCTAACGCTGCAACACAACTTTCCCATGAGAATTGAAGTCGCCAAGTATTAAGTAAGTTTTCTTTCCCTTGTTAAATTAATTTTATAACCTAAAAGCAAATTGGTAAAGTTACGGAAAGGATGTTAAATTGTTTTTTGGGTTAAAATTAGTGATGTGAATTTTTTTTTCTGCCGGATAGTTAAGTGTGATTTAGTACTTGTAAAGTCAGATGATCCTATTTTCATGCACTGAAATTTCTATACAAAATTAAATAACACTTCTTTAAACAAACTGTAATATATTATATTTGTAGTTCATACAACTTTGAACTTCTCCATTCGTTGGTGGTACAGAAAAACATAAAATAATAAACCATATACTTAGTACTAGTATTTAGACAAAATTGTGATTTATTACTTGAATTTCTCACTGCGATAGACCATAGAAGAAACGACAACAACACAACAGTCAACAACAATATTGATTGCTCTAGATTCAGCCCGTACTATACGAGTATGCTGATTTTGCCGGATACTGCATTTTGGCCGATACCGTTTGCATTCTTATATACCTACGAGGTACGCTTTCAATGTGATGTGAGAAATGAATACGAAATTTTCCTTTTTTTCGCGGAGTTGCGACGCAAAAATGTTGTGAATATTTGATAAGGAGGTTAGAGGGAAATATACTCGTGGGTCGATTGAACCTAGGTGCTTATAGTGCTTCTAGTCATGCATTTTAGAGAATAAATTTACTTAGTTAGATATAAGTACATACCTAAAACTAGTATTCAATTTAATAAGATGCTTCTTATTATCTTTATAGTCACCATACATACCTACTCGTAATTGTCAATTTAATATCACTTGATGATCCATTCATAATATTAAAATTAAATAAAATAAAATGTAGATAAATTTTCAGTAAGTAAATAGAAGAAGAAATAATTAAAGTAGGATGTATGATTGTATAGTAAGTATCTATAAGTATAAGTAGATTTAAAAGATTTTTCTTTAGTTCTACTTTTGTACTTTGATTATTCTTAGAACTTTAAATAGGTACCTAAATATCTTACTATTCACGTATGAATTAGACGTCCCGTTTCAAAGTAAATTTGTATCGTCTTATTATTTTTTAATACAAAAACAGTGATCCGATAAACGCGTCTCTTTTAAAGTATTACTCGAACATTCAGAATACATTTTTAAACAGAACAAAGACGATACTAACAGGCGTCTAAACGCAAATTTCCTCACAATTTTCCGAATTCCTTACACGCAAATATTACCGAAGTGGTAAAATTGTTACATTTCAAAGGCGTCGGGCGCGTGGGTGCCGATTGATCTTATTACGAGAGAAAAAGAAATATGTCAGTATTAGAATAATTTGCTAAATGTCGTCGGGGTTATTCCAAGTTGTTTTTCACTGTCGCAGGGCTATTCTGGGGCTCTGCTGGTCAGATTCGGACTGGTACGTGAGCGAAATTACATATTTCGAAGGAGATTACGTTGCCGGTAGGTTGGTACAGTTGCTACTAATGCTGTTACTGAAACTGGCGACTAAAGCCTCGACCAAAAAACAGTTTTTGTTGAAGAACTAGAGAAGTTTTGAAGACGTTTTACACAGACCTCACGTATTATTGAGTCTGGTACTTCGGCTGTTGCTTTGTGCTGTTTTTCAACGAAGAGTGTCAAAATGTCTTTAGTTTTAAAATGTTTTGTTAGCTGCGGAGATGATAATGATAATTAAATGTAGACTGTCTTTTTCCTGTATCCCTTACAACGTGTATGTATGATGTACTCGTATATCAGTTAAAAAGCAGATAAATCATTTTCAAAAGCGTAACTCAGTCGATTCTCAGTTCTACGAGTAACGCACATAGTTTGCTTGCCATGCGTCTTTTGTTTAGGTTCAAACTTGTAACGGTCTAGCCAAAAACCTATTTATTCTGTCTCAGCAGGGCGTCACTAAATGGGTTTTATCAGCTGAATCTATTTCTGTTTTCATTATCTCTGATTCCAATGTAAGACTGCTGAAAATAAACATTCTGCTTAATGTAGGTGTAGTACCAATACATGTCAATGATGATAAGATAGTGTTAGTCGTAATTTGGAATGTTAGGACTGGACTGAATTAAGATTTTAGTTGGTTTTCTTTTTGTAAGCGACCTTTGATGTTAGTTAGTTATTCTAATTGGCAATTTTGATTGTTTTTGTTTCACAAACTCGAAACTATGTAGGCGAGCAAAAAATAAACAATTATAATAAAAACTTATATTACTCATTTTTAATTTTCTAATAAGTAGTAAATTATTTATTTCATAATAAATTATTAAATTATGCATCAAAATGTCGTGTTCCTAATGCAAATATACGAGTAAAAACTTAGTTTCATGAAAATTGAACGAGTAGTTTCTGTTAAAATCACTATATTTATTTCAAACTAGCCTAAGTTTAGACCCTCTTAAACTAGACATTCTAGCAACTAAATCTTATGTCTCCCAACAATTAATTAACACAATTTACTATGCAAAGTAAACTCTCCATGAATAACCACGAAATAATAATAGTCGAGCTCGAAAACCTCTAATTTGTGCGCCTAAACTTTACCCGAGATGACAAACGACAAGATTTGGCTGATCCTGGAGCGGAACAGGAAACAGTAGTATCATTTGTTAGAATAAATTGTAACACTGCAGTGGATAAAGCAGCTATTGTTATTAATGTTATCTTCGAGTTGATATTCTGAAAATGGACGCGGACTTCAGACTGCAAGAGGCCTAAATGAAATACATCGATATGAGACGACAATTTTTCATATCGATGATCAACATGATGATTATGTTCTGAACTTTTGACATAGGAATGTAAATACCGATGCTCAAAATTACTATCCGATAAGACCGCCACTTACGTTTTACGGTACTTGTTTGTAAGTATTTTCTGTTTGGGACTTTATTGATAGAGTGTGTATGTGTACAATGTACATTGTACAATGAAGATTTTTTTAATCTATATATTTAGCTGTTTTCACCTGTAACAAATGTTATCGCATCTATCTGTGGCTAGCATCGATTTTCATAGATAAGCCAAGCGCAGATGTAACCAATCGGACGCTACAGAAGAATTATCTCTGGCAGATGAAACATTGCTTATGATGATGATAATTAAAATATATTATTATGCTTTCTTGTGCTGCAGTTCGTAGCCTACGTTCTGCAGTTCGTCTGCGGTCTGCAGTCTGCAGCCACAGAATAGCCCTTCAAGTCAAGTTACCGGATAACGTCAAGTATTAGTTATGTTTGGATGTCTCGAGTTTGTGAAACAATACAGGGTATGCTGTGAAGTTATGGCTCTTGAGATATGGACGAGATTAACTTCTTCGGTGAGTTGCGTCTTGACGCCGCGCGCCGCTGAGATAGTGTTTTCAGACAAAAAATACAGTAGAAAATATAACGTGTTGGACTTTAAGTAATGAAACATTATTTTTGTACAGTTTATTTATGTCAAATCGATATTAATGAGATAAATAGATTCGTTTAGTTTTACTTATGTTAATTTCATACTGTAGGCGCAAAAGGTTTTTATCTAAATTCTTAAGATTAGTTTTTATATTTTAGATCTAAGATGACTTTTCTACAATCACTGTATAAGATTGAACCGTGTTTATAGTTCTTATTGTTATGTATTTAAGTAATGACAGTTGACGAGACATTGGTTTATATAAACGCTATGAATTTAAAATAAAACTAATCGAAAAACACTTCTTTAAAATGTGTTTTCATTTTAGAAGTTCACGTAGGCAATATTACTTAACTGTTTCACCCGCGTTTTTCGGGAAAAAAAAGTAGTCTATGTCTTAATACAGACCATGAAAGACTTTCATTCTAAATTTCTTCTAAATTCGTTCAGATGATTTAGCGTGAAGAAGTAACAAACATACTTACAAACTTTACTTTTATAATATTAGTTAGATTTTACTAGCTGAAGCCTAGGTCTTTGTAATCGATGATGCGGTGCTTTTAGGTCTTGGGCGTCGCAGGTTTTGGGTCTTAGAACCAAGGATCAGCTTTTGAACTTGCATATATTTAAACCGCACTTAATGCTACTTAAAGCCACTCACTCACTTGAGTTTTATAGCTATTCTCTTAAGTGATGCTTACCACCGTGCAGAATTTCCATTTCATCAGAGATCGTAACTCCGGTTACCGAAGCGCTGCCGGTTGCTGCTTTTATTTTTCTCGGTCAAATTTGTCAGCCCTCGCACCCAAGATTACAAAAATTATTTAGCCAATCTCTCTGAATTATTTAGGTAATCTAAGTTCGTCTACTTTGTTAACTTTCACAATTTTCCTCTTGAATTTTAGATAGGTAGATATAATCGAGATGTCACGACGCAAGTTAAATGGAAAAGTTGGTGGCTGTATTTTATGCATGCCCACAGGGCTTGTATTTGACCTTAATAAGCTACGCCTATAGAAGTTGGTGGGATCGTAAAAAGTTGCTTACGTGAGCTCGTTGGACTTAATGTAGGGCGACCGAAGTTTGGCGGCTTAACTGCCGTTTAAGGGATGTGTGAATGAAGTTGTCGGAATTAACGGTCTGTAAAATATAGACGTGCATGCATATAGAGAAATCGTAAAAGTTTGTTTTTGTTACACGGCCACAGAGAAAATTAATTGAACAGTAAAACAAGCGCTAATTTTCAAACATTTACAACTTTTGGTTATTTTCCGTGTAAAACAATCCACGCGCTTAAACAAAAAAATTAAAACAGCTATTTTCATGTTCAAAAAATTTCAACGTAAAAATAAAAGCCAATTATTTCGTCTGCTGGAGTTAAAAACACAACAGGCCTATTAATCAGCTAAATTAACGCTCTTTTCTTCCGCATTGTTCCGATGTTTCTCAAAAGACGGGTCGAGGAAAAACCTCTTAAATCTCCGCTGGGCCTTATTGAATGACCTCCAAAAATATAGATTATGGCCACTGAGGCCGAGGTAAGGCTCCGATCAATCACGACTGGTGGCCGGCCTCTGAAAGATACCTAATTTAGTTTACCCCGACCCTCCTTTGATATTGTCGGATTCTTATAATATAATCCAGTTTTGGATATTTTTTTCAGATTGAGATTGGTGCGCTTTGGCTTATGGATTATTAGCATTATTTGGTTTGCTTTTTATTTTCTTGGCTCTTTTGGTTGATATTTTGGGTATCAAATGACTTTTGTACGTTTAGTAGGGTGTGCTTACGCAGTTCCAATTGTCTATTCATTTTTATAATTCACATTAAAAATGATAATAAGCTAAAATAAGCATTTGTATATTATTATACTTTACTTACAGACTCAAAGCGTAGCCTGATTTTATCTTTCCCACATTTAAACTCTCCAATAATGATTAAATTTTAATTTTTTTATAATTCTTTTATTTAACTTACAATGTATGTATGTAAGTACCTATAACCCGGTCACAATATCTGTGCACCTCGCTGGAATGCGTATAGCCTTATATAGTCGCACTGTCGCACCGGGGAGTGCGCGGAGAGGTGACAGGGGAAGCGACAGTGCGACCGGGTTGTATGTTATTTCGGGTGGAATCTTGCAACTCAATTTTGAACCACTTTCCGATGTCCGATTGAGCTGAAATTTGGTGTACGTGTGTAACTTCGATGACAATGCAATAAAAGCTTGTTTCTTAAAAATATTTTTAATATTAACTTGTTATTTCATAAAAATGTGTATGTATCTGAAAATGGTCGGTAAAATCGCGAATCCAATGACAGATGAAACATTAATTTTGTCGCACCACATTTCCCCAGACGTGTCTCATGGCACTTTTTAAAATGTCTACACTAGTTTATTCTTACTAGTGTTCAACTGTTCAGCTCATTAATATTCACAACCCAAAACATTTATTTATTCAGTTCGCATAAAACATTCATTCACGACCCACAAGGGACGATTTGATGCGTTCATCTCGTTGAAGCCCATCCAAATTGGCGCGGTGCGGTCGAACGCGCTCTTTCACTGTAATCAGCTTGGTTATATCGTTGATTACGCCGTCCACTAGTTTGGAATGTTTTATTTTAGTGCAAAACGTTTTGGTGAAACTCAATTATTGTTTGGGATGAGCACTCGTTTGTGGTACACAATTGAGTCAAAATGTTGTTTATAATATTTTATTTGGGAATTCTATGAAATGGTATGAAAATTAATTGATTGTTACGTGTAGTACGTTTACTTTTGAGAATAATTAAATGGTAAAAACAAAACTTAGATAAATAAATAACAGCTATTTAAGGTGCAAATAAACGACTCTTGATAACACGGGCCGCGTCACGCGTTACGCTTCACCACGCGCCGTTTTAAACAAATACCACGCGCCGCGCGTCGTATAGAGCGTAGACTCCACTCCCTACCCCCCCCCCCCCCTAACCCCTTCCCCCTACTCCCCCCCTCCCCCTTCCCCCTACTCGTCTACGCTCTCGTCGTGCGCGTTGCGTACGCATACCTGCCTGGCGCCGCACGCGCTACGACGCGCCGTTTAAATGCACCACAACATTTTTAATTCGTACCTATTACGGCATGTACATATATTAACTAGTTTTACTGCAAACTAAAATTTTATATTTCTCCGATCAATTTGGCTCAAAGTGATTCATAAAACCCACCACAAAGGTTTTACGGTCGATCGATCAAAAATATCGAAGCATATTTCTACTCATGACAAACACTGTCTCCAGCTAACTAGTGTGTTCGAATTCGCGTCACGAGCACCACCTACCGGGGAAAACAATTTTGTATCCGTCTGTAGTGACAGATAGATAGGTGGGCGGCTATTGCACCGATTTGTAACAAGGAACCGATAGTTTTTCACTGTGGGACTTGGTTGTATGGTCGCTGTCCTACTTTTGAGAGGGAGACAAAAGGACGTCTATCTCTTTCTCGCGTGTTTAGATTCATCAAAATATAAAATCACTGATTGGGTACATATGTCTAAACAGTCAATAGAAAAAAAAAATACATTTTAAGTGTTTCAAATGAATTTTTGTTTTGATAATAAATGAATAGAATGACAGGAAGGAATTAATTAAACGGAGGAATAAGAAAAAACCGGCTTCTTCAGATTACTTCGCCAAATTAAAAAGTATGAAAACGAATTTTCTAAAATATTGTTATTCTTAATCAGAATAAGAATAAGAACTCGGTATAAAATATATCGGTTTTAAATTTATAAATCCCTATTCAGTGATTTTATTTTTTCAAAGCAAAGCTAAAAGAGACAACCGTCAACCGTTTATCACCGCCTTAAATAGAACGTCAAATTATATGCGCTCGAGTATGGCAATACTAGATCATAAAACATTTGTCACGTAGTAATCCGCCTCATGTCAGTCACGCGTATGATAGGGTAAAGGGGGCGGCACTTTGAATTCTAAGTGGGCTTTTCATATCTACTTAGGAAATGCAGGGTAAAAAATATTTTTAAAATGTGCACGCTTTTGCTGAGATGATAATTTAGATTTGTAAAATTGTGAGTGTTTTTAATTGGCTTTAAGCGTTTAGATTTATGTCTGATTTGAGATACGTAGATACTAACAATTTATTTAGGTTTTTTTTTCAGCTTATTGTGTCCTAGTGCTGAGCAAAGACCTCCCTCATCTCCCTCCACGTATCCTTAATATGTCATATCCTTTAAGAATATGAGTATTATTATACTCGTATATTATTACACAAATCATATAGTATTCTTATATATTATATTGTAGCTATTGCTGTGTCCCGCGGTTTAACACGCGCTTGACCGCGGACATACTAGAATATGGTGATGAAAAACGGTGATGACGAAAAGTAGCCTATGTCCTATTTAAACGTGTGCTTTTACTCGTACGTGTGAAAAATCTGTTTTTTTTTTTTATTTTTCTTTTTTTATTTGATTAAGTGACGAAACGAGCAAATCGCTGGCCTGATGTTAAACGTCACGTTTGCCCATAACAGTTCTGCGCCACCCAAAATTTTGAACTCGCAGAATTCAAGACCCTGCGCGGCACAGCACTGGGCTCGTCAGCCAGAGATATAAGTTGATTAATCTCCCATTTGCCCTGTAATTTCACTGGAAACAATGCCCTTCCAACCGGAACACTACTAATGTTTGCACATTACTGCTTGGCAGTGGAATAACTGGCAAACTGTATCCTTGATAACGTGTATTAGTAAGGTGCAATTTCTTAATGATCGTTTGATTAGTTAAATTGAAAAGGTGTTACAAACAAACTCACTTTCGCATGTATAATATTAGTTGAGATTTATAATGTACCTTTGGTTTTTCTTTAATATAACATGTATATTCATAAAAACGTTTCGATAAATGTAAAGAAAGTTTATTTTCTTAAACAAAGCACGAATATTTGCAAAAACCTACATAAGTAAAGGAATACCAGAATACAAGAATACCGTTTAATTTGGTTTTACAATCAACGTCAGTCTTGCTGCCAGCGAGATAATTTTCCAACTACTTTATTTACAACCATCCTTTACAGCTTAAAAACGCAAAAAGAGCCATAAAAAGCACAAGTTGCTGCAAAATGGACTTACAAAGCACTTGTCCGCAGAATGAGGACACTAACACGTTTTTAGCAAAATTAAAACCACCAGTTTTACTTTAAATGGTTACTCGCCGCGAAACATTAATTACAATTTCTAGGAACAGCGAAACTCTTATTGGGCGAGAACTGAAGAATAGACATTTGAAACTAACTTAAATTTAGCCAACTTCTTCGAAAGTTATTTATACAGTTAGTCAATTTCGCGAATCATTTTCTGAAGCTCGACTTGGCAGCGTGTAATTGTCAAGACCAAGTTTCTTATTTTTGATTATAAATTATTTAAACGTGTTTTGCTTCAAGCATTTTGTATGTTCTTGTATATGACAACTAATTAATTGTTGTACTTATGTATGACGTTACTCGTGCTTTAGTCGGAGTTTTTGAGAAGAAATCTTTGACAGGTTTTCGTTGGTTATATTTGGCGTGACCTTCACTTCAACCATTAGACATGTCTACCCTCGAAAGGTAGGCCATTAGTATATAGATTAGGCCATATTTCTCCACGATGGACCAGTTGCTGGATTAACATATGCCAATTAATTTCTCCTTCTAAATATCTTCTCTTTCTAAATATTTAACATTTAACTTGGTTAAGGCAAGCGAAACGTTGGTCATTCGGTGGCGAGATGGGTTGACGATATCATCAAAATTACAGTTTAAACCTGGGGTATTCTTGTGTAAGTATAGTGGTAGTGATAATCATGTGCCATCCCGCTCACTCGTATGGCGTGAGTGTGTTGGTGCGAGTGGGATGAAACGCGATGATCATTGCCACCACCCGATTGACACCGAGGAAGACGGAACAAGAAGAGTGAGGCTTATACCCAGCATCGTGAGAAAGATGGCTATTTAATTATGATGTATTTTATAGTCGAACCATACTTCCAATGATATACGTAACAGTTTAAAGCCACATCCAACTTTTCTTCACTCAAGTTGTACAGCTTAGTGGCGTTGAGAAATTATTTTTAATTAAAGTTCGAATTTACAACTGCACTGCACTAGTGGTCAGCGTGTTCCTCCATATACCTACTTCTGGAGTAAGTATAAGAATTAAAAACAAAGAGTTATATATTTATTTAGTTTCTCCTTCTATTTTAGTTTTTATTTATCCTATAGCCAGTTTTAAGAGCAGAATTTTATCAGAATGAATAATCAAGACAGACAAGATGACAATTTTAGTGTTATTTTTTTTTGCTAAATTAAAGTCTGTAGTTGTTACAAAACCGTCATTGCTTGTCAGTCTACCAACAATTGCTATTTTTTCATACAAATCAGGTTTAACTTTTGATATGAAAGATGAATCTCGTTCTATACTCGTAGCTACTTCGTAGCAAATGCTGTAGACTCGTAGCATTTTTCGTAGTAATAAATGTCAATGTATTTCTATGAAATAAGTAATTTCAAAAATACGAAGTGGCTCTAGGCTATGTTGGTTTTACAGCCTTCTCTAAAATCAGCAATTAGTACAAATCGATACTTTGATATAATTTTTATAAAATTTAGATCAAATCCACAGTTATTGCTTTGGTCTCAATTCCAAAGCAAATAGTATGGTTATGAAAACGAATGTAGTTTTGTAAAAAAAGTAATTGTAGACAGGACGTAGCTGCAACCGCGTTACGTTTGTGATCACTCCTTAAAAGGATCACCAAATACGATCCCAAAGTATATGAATCAGCCTGACGTGAGAAGTCCCGTACATTTTCAAACAATATTACATATTCCCCTAAGTTAGTTTTCCTTCCTATTTTTTCTGAAGATCATTTATACGGAACCTCTCTGTGGGGTTTTAAATAATCTAGTATAAAAGTGCATCCTTACGGCTTAATGGCTCTTAGTAGGTACATTGTGTAAGCCAGGATTCAGTACTGGAATCTTTCAGCTTGAGTTTATTTGATGTGAAGGCAGTTGTATGGAGTGGTTGGATGTTCTCGAACGATTGTAGATGAATTTTAAGTACCTAGCACTTATTGTTTTTATTTATTAATAAAACATTGAATAATAAGCTAATTAAAGTAGATATACTCGTAAGATCTTGTTCGATAAATTATTATTTTAATTGCAATCAACGTCTGAAAATGCTGTAAAAAAACCTGACCTGAATATTGATTTTAAAATTAACCACACGTAACAATTACAGAACCCTCTTTTACTTGAATGGGTAAATGAATACATAATTGATATATACCTACTTAAAATAAATTGTTATTTTTAACGATTTAAAAAAAAAGGTTATTTTATTTTTCTGTTTATAATAAATAATTAGGTTAAGACTGTTCAGTAAGAGCTAAAGGTTATTCTTATTTCATTGACCAACGCGACGGTTACAAGTATAAACTATGTAACAAAAAAGGTTCCGAACAGCACCTATAATACACGTCCTGATCACAGATCCCGCCACCTGATAAATATCCGGGTCGCATTAGACGAATCGCCCTCCCCGTCACACTATCGACTGGGATTAAGGCCAACTGAGATTAATTACAGAGCTCCAACGTACAGACAGACACGTCTATTGATGCCTGATTCTATTATATGAATAGGTACTGTTAGGTACGCTGTAGGGTTTCTTTGTGAATATGTACTATTCGGTACGTCGGCGTCGTAGGGTTTCTTTAGGAATAGGAAGTATTAAGTACGCCGTAGGGTTTTTTGATGAATAGGTATCTACTATTAGGCGCGTCGTAGGGTTTCTTTTTGTTGCTTATATAAGAGTTTCAGATACTATATACATAGGTAGGTACCTACTAGACATGTTCAAAACCGGTTCGCCTGACATAAATAATTTGGTGAGTAATTTTATTCTGCGATATTCGCGTGCGAAGTAGGAAAATAAAAAGATAAAAACATATTTAGTACAAGGTTTTTGAAATTTGTGTTGGTACATAATTCTACACTGTAAGACCGATGCTATCTCGAAGTTATTTTCTACTTTATGGTGTGAATAAAGTGCTATTATATTGTTCCGATTTGGCAGACGCCAGCCGCAAGCGTCCAACAAAAGCAAAATACCCGAATAGGTTTCTCTCTTTTACTCTCGTTGCCTGGAATGCTCGGCATCTCTGTTTCGTTTCAGAAATATGTATTTATCTCAAAAGAATAAACAGTTACTCGCGTACTGAGATAACAAACAAAATAAATTGTATTAGTGCTGCTAAGCCATAGGCATTACATGTATCAGGGGCTACATTCTAGAATCACAAAAAGATCAAAAGGAAAATTTTGCGGCAGGATAACGGTCAGGAATATTTTGTAAATTTTCCACAGGCTAGAACAGATTCACCGAGGTGAACTGGGTATGCTAGAAGTTCATTTATGCAGTCCTAACTTTGAATAGTTTAGATTAGAATAGTGTATACCTTCAAAAAAAAGCTTATAGTTTTTCGTTGTCGTTGTTGTCCTGTGGTTGTCGTTGTTGATTGTCGTTGTCGTTGTATAGTTATACGGAAATGGTATGCTAAGCCGATAAACCTCATGGTACATATCATTTTAAACAACGATAATCTATAAGCTTTTCTCGGCGTAGGTTTTTGGCCCTTTTCTTAAAACAATGTAGGTACACTAAACTTGTACAGTGAAAACATTTTTTTGCCTTCACGGGGGTTTTCAAGTCGCGAGTGAATCAATTCCTTCTGGGCAAGCTTGCTCCATCGCAGACCACAACATTTTTACTATCATAGCCATGTTGGTTTTAAAGGCAAGCCTATCATACAATAAAAACAATGTGTGCTCTAAACATATGGACCTATAGTCCCATATCTATAAAATGTAACTTTTACCTAGTGCTCAATTTTTATTGACGAAAGCGTAAAAATAAAGGTTAACTCTAGCTGTGAATGTCGGAAGTAAAACGGAACTAATTCCACGAGCATATTCGGATAGGCCACAAACATGACAGCGCATGTAGTACCGCCCTCATTACTTACTCGTCGCGGCATCCGACTACGATTCTCAAAGTTTAAGCTCGTAGACAAGAAAAAAAATTGTCTGGTACGTGTGATGGAACGTAAAACTATGTATTACAACATTTTTTATTTGGCCTTTGTTTTATCACCAATTAATTTTGATGCGTTTTAATGTGATCAGAATACCTACATCTCTATTTTTTATTTTAATAAATATTTTTTAAGGTGCGATCAACCAACGAATAAAACATTGTAAAAATGGCGGCTACGCTTCAGACTAAGAGATTAATTAGTAGCATTAAATAAGGAAAAGTTTAAAAAAAATGCCTTTTTCTTTTGCATACATTTATGCAAGTACCTCTCATAATTTCCACAACGCTTTGATTTTTACTTCTTAATATTTGAGCAACAAAAAGAAACGCCCGAAGGTTATAATTATTCAAATATGTAAATAAGCGAAATGTACAATCTCTGGCATGTACTGTGACCCAGCAAACTACGCAGAGGTGCCAGAAACCAGAAATAATTTCCGAGATTATGCCGCGCTCCATAGCACACCTATTGTTCTGAAACTGTCACAGATAGAACTGAAATAGTGGATAAAATTTAGCTTTATAATTATACTAGCTGACTCGACAGACGTTGTCCTGTCAAAAGCCATTGCGTAACTATAGCAACCGTAGTATGTTGATGCTAACTTGTCAATTTATAGTAAAAATTATCAGTATAAATATAATTTGCAATAAATTAAAATTGCGACTATAATTTGAGATTTAAACTATCCTATCTCTCAAGTTGGATCGAACTGCACATGGTGTGCGAATTTTATTATAATCGGTTAAGTGGTTTAGGAGTCCATTGAGGACAAACATTGTGACACGAGATTTATATATATTAAGACTAGGCGTTTGCAGTTTGCTAGTAAAATTATACTTATTTTTAAGTGCAAATTAGGTCGAAGATTACTTAATTTATAGTTTTTGAATTCATTAAACATAAGTCAAACATCGAATTACTAACTACAAAACAAAACTGTATTGATATAAGTACTTTTTAAAAACAATACAGATATTCAAAAAACTAGGACAATTCCTGAAAATGGGCCCACACATTTAACACACACTCTTGTTTTCTAACCCTTCGTTATGCAATAGTTTTATAAACTGTATTTATTACTCTACTATGTATCAATTAAATAAGTACAAAAAACTCTTAACTTGTGATTTCTGCTAAATGGTAATTTTTCGTAGTGATAATAATTGTAACTTTTTCTCTTAATTTGCAGACAACGGACAACAAACTAATACAATTACCCAATATTTCGCGAGTGAAGTCGCATGCAATGGCTGTTGTACGATAAATACGGGTCTCGTTTACAAGGCAAACAACTCATCAGCCAATCCAAACAAAGAACGCTTTCTGCTGGTATTTTTTATGCAGCATCGCGAGACTGAATTTTGAGATAGAACGTTATGACACTAGAGATGTGACGTTTGTCAACGGTTTGAATTGGTCGTGACAAATATCGATAGAAATTATGTAGAAGTCCGATGTCTTATTGAAACTATCGAAGATGTTTTGAACGTGTATTGTTTTTGGAATTAACTTTATTCCGACGGAAAACTAAATCTATCTTAATAAAAATAATCTTAACAACTTAAAACTAATGTGTAATGTGTATAATATGTATTTACTTTATATTCATTCTTACTTTAAGTTTAGTTAACATAATGCTTATAATAAATAGCTATAGATGTGTTAGATGCTACATAAATAACTAATATATTTTAATGGTAAACATAAGCCACGTAGCTATTAAATACAAAAAAAAATACTTTGGCAAGATATTGATGTAAAATAAAAGGCATGTTCAATTGTTGCAATTGTTATCTCTTTGAATTTTTGCAGACAATCGACATATCGATAAACTTTTGTGTTTGCTACAGAAGCTAGCATCCTTATTTCACTTCAGACTCTCAAAGCCAGAGTTACGAGTGAGCTGCTGATTTGAAAGCCTCTAAGTCATTTTTCCACTTTTACGGCTTTTTTAGAGTTTTCTATATACCCTTTCACCAAGAGATTTCTGTCTGTCTTGTTTTACGCAAATACAAATTGTACAATCTGTGTTGGTATATTTTAGACACGTTAGGAAATGTTTACTTAGGTAGCTGTTTTTTTAACCTCCCACGAAACAAAAAGTTTACCACTATGTGAGTGGGACACCGTAACTCACCGATTTCAATGCGGTTTTTGTTATTTAAAAGCAAGTTTCCTAGCAGTGCCTCTTAGACATGTTTTTTTTTTAAATCTGTTTAGCCGTTTCAACGCTGGGTCGTTTTAATTTTTTTCACTCGCTTTTAAACCTTTCCTGTATAAGAGCAAACAAAACAAAAAAAAAATCATATCGGTCTAGCCGTTCTCGAGGTTTAGCGAGACTAAAGTGCCTATTAATTTTATAATGATGGAGTCGAGATCTGAGAGGGAGTGACTTCTAACTGACTGTTTTATAAACGGACTGACTGACGGCTGCCTGAAAGTGTAAAAGCCAATCATCGAACAGAATAGCGTGCTTCATCTACAATCATGTCAGTAGAGCGATGCTAACATATTTATCCAGCAAACTGTGTGTTTTGTTTGAACACAGACGACATATTTTACGATATTACCACACTCATCATTATAAACATTTTTTACTATTAGGCCAAACCTGAAATCGCCAAAAAAATCAGCTGTGCATCCTATACATTTGGAGAAGTACCAATGACATTTTTCTTTTGCGATTTTTGAATTTTTAAGGAAGACCTCATAGTTAAAGTTAGTCATTAAGTAATATTTTATGTCCTTGAATATTTCTGTCATCTAACCGAACTTTTAAGCTATCTTCTTATAATTACTGCTTGTGTTCTTTATTATCAAGTAAAAACATGACAAGATATAATTTTACGTTACACAAGCGACAACGCCATACTTTGATCACCTTATTAAGTATACAAAGTAAGTTCACTATCGATAAAGCCCATCCTTACAAACTTCAATAACTTAGCGAGGGTAGATGTGACCCCATTTCACGGTTAATTGCCTCGATGACTGACGGTTTTGTGAGGAAAATGCTTATCTGATGATGTAGGACCCTAGTTTTCCGATGCTTATTCAAAGAAAAATGTAATAAAGATTATGGACGTAGGAATCAAATAATAATACGTATCTTCTAGGTTTGCGTGTTTCATCTTCGAACATATCGTTGCTTACCATCAGGCGAGTTGGTGGTAAAACGTGGACTCTTTTACGTTAAAAAAATGACAGTGAATGTGACATGTATTTTGTAGTTCTTATTTTTTTTTTTATGTAATTGAGTGACGAGACGAGCAAATCGCTCGCCTGATGTTAAACGTCACGTTTGCCCATAACAGGTCTGCACCACCCAGAATTTGACGCGGACTCTTTTGCGTTAAAGAAATGACAGTGAATGTGTATTTTGTAGTTCTAATTTTTTTTTTTTTTCTAATGCAATTATACATATACAATAATAATTTATTCGATATCTTAAATTTTGTTTATTTACGAATAAAAGTTAATATAAAAAACACAGACAATATTATGTTGGATAGACATAAAAAAATCTCATTGCCAAGAACATCTCTTCTAGACAAACTTTTGGATAAGAGTATCTCTGGTCCTAATTTAACTAGCTGGTCTCGACAGATCAATAAGAAACTGACGACATTTTTTTATGTGTGACCGCAAATAGCATTAATAAGTAAAAAAAAAATTAATAAATAAAAAGAAAAATTAAAGTATAAAAATTAAAAAGTGAGTTAAATTGCACTACAAATAGATATAGTAGAGTTCTTTCTGTTAAAATCATGTTTTTTTCACTGTGTTGAGAAACAGTATAAAATGCCTAGTTGAGTTCAATTTTTACGATAAAATTGTAAGAAATGAATGATACGAAGATGATTGTAGACGAAGAAGAAGCAACTTTAAAATAGTATAGCACTGTTACGCGACAATAAACACGAAAAATAGAGCAATTTCCGTTCCCGGTAATTTTGTTGTCGTGTGTCCTACCAATTACAAACAGTACCGTTTTATCAAAAGTTCGTTTTATTAAAACATTAATGTTTTATTAACTAGAAAACTAGCTCGCTTTTAAAATTCACACTTCTATTAAGAACCAGTTCACTAACACCGAGTTTTAATTAACGCTCACTACCTGAATGAAATTCTCGCTGCCATCCAAGACAACCTTAAAGACTCTATCGTACTGAAATGCACTAGACGTCTGTCGCAGCGCGACACGACAAAATGTTGATACAATGTTTGCTTAAAGTTATCACCATTTTCTTTGTTTAGTTCGACGGTTTTTACGGTCTATGACAGTAAAGATGTTAAAAACTAGTTTGTTTTAGTTATAAAATATTTTTGGCCACAAGAAACATTTTCTTCAAAGTAAATACCTACATCCTTTGGAATTATTATTTTGACTGATTTTAAAATGGGATGCGAGCCGCGTGATTATAATATGTTAGATTGAAAAAGATGAAGAAAAAAATTGCATTGAGAAAAGCACCATCTATCAAGCTGCAAGAAGCTCAATCAGGAACTCAATTGTAGTACATGCGAAAGATAGATAAATAGATCTAATAAGATACATTGTGACCAAGATAGTTTAAAAGCGCGTGCCAGAATCAGGCCCCAGTTTTGTTCAGAACAGCAATTGTGCTTACTATTGTAGCTATATAGTAACCACTAAAGTTGTGCTAGTTACACTGTTCTTCAATTCAGTTCATTTCTTCAAACAATACTGTTCTTCAGCAATAGCGTTTACTATAGTAGTTGTTATAGAAGAACTGTATCTATCCGAAATGTTGATTTCTTAATTCATGTTCCCGACGTTTTGTCGCGTCGCATCGTTACGTCCCAACACAGTTTTACCGAAGGGACGTATGTCGTACGTACGGGTCGTACGGCTATTAATTAGAAGCATCAGGGTGGAATCTCATACGATTAGTAGTGTAATGGAGTAAGAGACGGGCGACGTTGATGTATGTACACGTCTTGTGCCAGACAAAGAATGTTGTGAGATATCGTCTGTTTTGTGTCAGGAAACGAACACTTTGTTTTGAAATGGGGCTCAGGGTACACCCACATACAGTGGGTTTACTGTAAGTAATGAATGCGGATTATTTTAGCTGATAGGTATTTGTTTATCTTCAATTCTTCGTTTATGGCTCTTGTGAAGATACTTCAGAGCACCGCCAATGTCACGTAGAATAAGCCATCAAGCGCAGAAAGTTTATTCGATCTAATATTTGTAAAACATCTTCATGTAAATGGGCTGCTGTTATGGTTTTTGTACTCTAAAAGTAGATTATAAGTCAATGAAATGTAGATGCCAGGCACTCCAACTTTCCGTCTTTCGAAACTACTGATAACTGATACCTAATAGCTACTTGTTTTCTGATTGATAATTATGTAAAAAAAAATTCGATACTTATTTGTATAATATTTCTTACAAGTTGCCAACACGAAACAAAAATGCAATATTGATTGAATTTTATAATTTTACTTCAATTTTTTAATTTTAGTAAATCTCTACGAGTACTGCCGTGGAAATAAAACAACATTCTCAGGTACTTACATTATTTAGGAAAAATAAAATATGAAAAACGCCATCTATACATTTTGTTTGGAACTTCACAGCGCTCGTGTTTAGCTAACTGAAATGTTAGTAAGGTTCTGTATTCTATTTTTCTTGAGTTACCAATTTTGAACGCAAATTGGTTTCACAAGTAAAGTAAATAACACTTAAAATTCATGTTAGTTCAAAGGGTTTGGCTTAGATGGCGCTTTTAATACATTTTTTTTCAGTAAGTAAGATAAATGGAATAAGGGTAAGGAAGATGATGAAAGTCAGTTTAATAACTCTTGTATTAATGCTGTTTAAAAAAATATGCTCCAAAAAAAAAGTAGGTACCTATTCTCATAGCTAGTAGTATATATATAGCTACTAGTATATCTAAACCTTTTTTTATTTATAATTTTTGATTTACACAATAATTAAGATATTGTTTAAGATGTCTGTAACTACAATTATCTATACAAGTTTCTAAAAGGCTGCCTGAACGCTTGTTTTAGTATCAGCTAAAGCAAATACTGACATCAGAGCTATCCAGCTATCCACTAAATACGCCAAAACGAACTTACGATTATTTTTATTGCAGATTTAGAGAGTTTCATCGGTTCATTCCTTTCATCCTATTTTATCCGCAGGTCATTGCCGAGGTCAAATCAATTAAACGAAATTAACTAATTGAAAAATCGAAGGCGAATCTTTCATTCTTCGCTTCATTCATGAATTTCACCTTCGTTCATTGAACGTCGGCTTTCCACCAAGGCGATGTCATATTGATACCCAACGAAGGACTTGCGCAGTGAAATTAACTTCTACGCATGCGCCGTATCCAATGCTTGTTCACTGTTGTGTACATTATATTTTCACATGAAACAAAATCTGTTAACTTTCAATAATAACTCGTCCTTATCTCCGATGATCTCGTGAAATCGATTTACAGTTCTTCAGTAGTGTTTTCAGTTCTAGTAGTGACTTTATTTAGTAGATCTTTCACGACTTAGCGTCCAATTTACGATCGGGTGAAATCATTCTAGTGGAAAATTCTACAATCTTGTATGAATTAGTGTAATTCGGAGGACAATTACTATTCGTTGAAGTGTGAAGAAGGACCATCAACAGGTAGGTCTTGCTTATAGTTATTTGTCATATAGATGTATAAATTGTACAACAAAATGTGTGGGTGTTACGCCAGACTTGGTGGGCGTAGCATCGTAGACGGAATATCAGTAAATAAATTCTGCTCACGAACTGGTTTCACAAAGCACGTGTAGACAGGGCCTAAATGACAAGGGTTTTGTGACCTTTAGTTTGAAGGAAGAGGGTACACTGTTATAAATTGGACGCTTGCCGATACCGGGTAATTTGTTTGACTTTGTGACAATGTTTTATCCGACGGACACAACACAAGGACTTGGTCAATTTGTCAGTAGGAGGTGTTTTGTTTTCGTTTGTTTGAGTTTATGTGACAATGTTTCAATCCAAGGAACACGACCAATTGAATCAGTCAAATGCATCTTGTTTTTCGTAAAATAATATGAACGAATATTTTTTTTCTATAATGATAATTGTCACTACCTCCCATACATTTTAAGATAATTTAAGTATGACTATCAATTGGGAATGCCACAATTTGTGGATTTTATACACAAATAAAATCAGTCTTCTTAATGTCGTAATTGGTTTTCAGATAATCAACACATATTTTAACATTTCACAATCAAAACCAACACATTTGCTATTTTAGAGATACAGAATAGATCCACGTTAATAAAGCTGTGAGTTCGTATGTACATCACTGGTATCAGAGTTTTTAGGCCGCCTAAAAAGCCTCTGACATAGCTAGACGATTGTTGTCATCGCTCTGCAAATAATAAATTATTATAACAACATAGGTACTTAGCGATTGACACCAATCTCAAAATGTCATTAGATCGCTCTTAGGTCTCGCAATTACCTTTAGCTACCTTTACCTATCTACCTTACCTTTAGCTATTTTTTATTTTCTATGGGCCTCTGTAACTTGCATTTTATGCAAATTATATTGCCTGAAATAAATCTTTTACATAAAATTCTCGTGTCACAATGTTCGTTCCCGTACTCCTCCGAAACGGCTTGACCGATTCTCATGAAATTTTGTGAGCATATTGAGTAGGTCTGAGAATCGGCTACTATATATTTTTCATACCCCTAAGTGATAAGGGTTGTCCACCCCTAACATTTATTTTTATTTCTTATATTGTTGCTTATGTGGCATTAAAAAATACATACAACCCTAAATTTTCACCCTTCTATCACCAACCCCTATTTTTTAATAGTCACTAGAAATAATTTATATGGCAAAACAACGTTTGCCGGGTCAGCTAGTGATTTATATTTATTACTTAATTAGCTACTAACAAAAACTGCACAAAACAAATACTGCACATAAACCGGTACAAACTCAAGTACGTCATCCAGCTCAGTTATCCGCACATTCGTAAATCAATATATACGTATGTGTGCGTTCTCTCAGGTCACCGCGTCTGCCCTACATTCGGGCAGGACGTGCAATCTAGTTAGGATGCAGCTTCGTTAATTGAATCCTGTGACATGAAAGTAGGTAAATAGGAAACGAGTAGAAAACGTTTTACTCGGGAAATATATAGGATGTATTCATAAAGCGACTTATTTATAAAGCTTTCTTAAACTTAATCATTGCTTTAAATTAGCCGCCTTGTTTTCGCACAGGATATTTCACGTCAGCGAGAAGTAGTTGTGAGAGCATTTTAAGCAGTAACTAACTTTTAGCCGTGTTTATGGATAAAATCAGAGTGCACAATATATAATTTAGTAGCTGCATTCGGTGATTCCTTACAACGGTTGTGTTGTGATGATGATGATCATAGCCACCATAGTATGTATTATTCCAGGACGTAAAACTAAAAATTAATGAATATTCAAAATTTCATCAAAATCGGTTAAGTAGTTACGGAGATACGCGATAACACATAGTCACACAAACTTAGATAAATCTAGAGAGAAAGATGAAGCACTACATTCGATTTGGGTGAAGCCAAGAACTCTACTTTCACGCGTACATACACAAGACGCACACATTGACATACCAATACTCCCCTATTTGCACACCCTTTTTTTCTATTCATATTATGTATCCTCTCTATCCCTGGTTGCCTGGGAGAGATCGCTCTTAGCGATAAGGCCGCCAATTGTTGCACTAGTTTTAAGTTTTGTTAACTTTTTGTTTGTGATTTCTGGTATGAACAATAAAGAGTTTATCTATCTATTTGCCACACTGTAGAGCTTGTGTATGTATGCGCGAAAGTAAAGGAGTTCTTAGCTTCAATAAAATTTAACGCAGTGCTCCATCTTACTTTCTAAGTTTATCTGAGACACACGCCTACAGTATATAAGCTCTGAGTTAGAGAATAATCTAATTAATTCTAGTTGGACCCATGCTCACCAAACTTTAACATGGTGATCATTTTGTTCAAACATCTGTTGACAATTCAACTTATTAAATAGTTGTCAAAAGCAGTCGGTAAGTTTCGCCTTGTCAAGCTTTGGTGAACTTTGTTCTCAGTATTAGCATGAACGAATAATGGTGTTACGAGTACCTACTCGTAGTAAAGACGCGTCTTCTGCGCGTGTTTTGGTCTACTCACTATACAAAAACCTCTCGGCAAAACATTTTTTGGATACATGTTTTTATTGTTGAGTCAGTCTCCTGTTTATACGTGATTTGCCCTAAAATATGTAGTGAAATAATATTTATCTAAAGGTTGTTAAGTAGTGCAGGGATAGCGAACCAATGGCATGCGTGCCATTTATAGCACACGACAAAATATTTTAGGCACACCACCACCCAATTAGCACTTCATTCATTCAAAATTTAAGAGCGCTGCAGTGCTCTTGTCGTTCGAGCAACTTCCATGCTTGGCAGTCCTCGGCAAGTGCTTTTACCTCCCTGTACGACATGACATCTGCCTTCTCCTTAATCTGGTCTAAGAGCACTAAGTGCTGATTGAATTGAAGACCAAGAAGAATGTAATGTTGTCAAGTCTTGGCAAATTTATTTACCGAAACACAGTGTTTTAACTACTGCAGGTAGCATCTTTTTTCTATGCTTTTATGCTAGCCATTAGGAGATTGATTTTTAGAGTCTTTTAGTGTTATAATTATGGTACAATAAGAAATACTAATCATTATTTCCGTTCATCCGTTTGTCTCTTTTAGTCTGTCATAATATAATCTTTTAGTATGTTATAATATCTTCAACATTCATGAACTAAACAATATGAAATTTGGTATAAGCATATTGTTAATATACATAGTAAAAAGCTTGGATTGTCCTAAGTCATCAAAAAATTGTGACCGACCATGAAATCGTGACAAAAAACATGTTACATTAATAGATGAATTATTAAAATCTCTATAGATAAATTCCATTTATTCATGTCAAAACATAATCAATTACAAATAATAAGAACACAATACAAACAAATAAAAGACAAAATAACTAACACATTTCTATATTTTACATTTTTTTTTTATTTTTAGTTTGGTACCATGATAAAATTTTGAATATTGATCTTATATTATTATTTCAGAAAGCTCACAACTTACAGGTAAAAGAAAAAATACAATTTATAGTTGTCACAAAATAAGATGCCCGTTATGACACTTAAGAAAGACCGTAGAATGTAACTTGGAACGCTTTTCGCGCATACTTTATGGGGTAGCATGCAATGTCAAATTATAACGAGATTCTCAAAAACAGTTACGTTCTCAGTCTTCTTTTTTCAAATATTAGTGTTGTAAGTTGTAACCATTTAATTATTGAATTGACGATAGCTCAACTGACGATTTTGGCTCATCATCCGAAGAAAATTATTGAATGAAGATTCAATCACTTTCGTTTTTTCTTGTTTTTTTTTGTGATTGAATGAATGTTATTACAACTAAAAATATTAAATTAAAGACAAATTGACCTCTCGCACCATTTCGTATCATTTCAATATACCTGTAATATTCAAGTTTAAGTTAAATTTTCGAATCGTAACCTTTATCCAAAGTACTTTACAATACAAAATCAAATCGATCAAATACTCATACAAACTTGAATTGATTTATCGTGAGTATCGAATACCGAGTCGTATGATAACATCACTAGTTACGTCGCGATGACAAACGTCCAAACGGGCATCTTATTTTGTGACGACTATAGTACATCAAACCATTTACTGATCTGTCACTGCCTCCACCAATTTAAGTGCGCACTCAAAAGATCTAAATAGACATAATTTCATTTAGCAAACTGAAGTACCCACCCGTAAAGTTATCACCTAAATATTCGAACTCTGCAATTTCCACTCTCCTAGTGACGCGACAGCTCTATTTCCGATCTCCGTCAGTCTTTTGCGGAACGCCGGTCGGATAGGTCGTGTTCGGTCTTTGAAATTCTGGTTAATTAAAGTCGGAAGTTTAAAAGTTCAAGATGGATATCACTATAACGAGGCATTATAGTTTGGATGAAGTGAGTAGATTTTATAGATATTTTTAATTAGGAAAATTTTGAAGTAGATACTTAATAAAGCTGTAATTTTAATTGCGGATGAGTTTTGTATTATTGGTTAACTAACAACTTTTTTAACTAAATAATTACTAAAATAGAAACGAGATTTTTAAACCCCTACATAAAATATTGCGAAAACTTTTCATATCAAAGAAGCAATAAAATATTATTTATAATATTATTTTTATTTCACTATAATTATCTCTAAAAAAAGCTCGAGCGACTTCATAGAAGGAGTAATTACCTGCTATTTCAAGACTGTGTGCTTCGTTCAGCTAGATATTTTACAGCCATTTCTTTGAAAATACTTCTAAAGGTTTCACTAATTCAAAAACAAAGCATTTCAAAAGATTCTACTGCATACTCGTATTTAATGTAAAATAAACTAGAAATGTGTGAGATATCTCCACTTTTTTCCAACTCCAACCGCTTAAGCACATGAAACGTAAGATCAAAGAAAGCGGTTTGGCTTTCACGTTTCACGTACAACAAATATTTGACTGCTTTCTAAAGGAAATGCTCAGTGAACCATTTTGGTTTCACGGTACGAATGACTGTCCCGTAAAATTCATTAATTCGATTGGTTTGAGTTTGACAATAGTAATACAGGGTTATTCATAAAGGGTATGCTAAGCCGAAAAGGGCTCATAGTACTCATCATTATGAACAACTTTTACTATGGGACCAACCCGAAATTCGCGAAAAAAAAAAACAACTCTTCCATAGAAAAATGTCAGTGACACTCGACAAAATGTATGGAACAGCTGATTTTTTTCGCGAATTTCGAGTTGGCCCCATAGTAAAAGTTGTTCATAATGATGAGTACTATGAGCCCTTTTCGGCTTAGCATACCCTTTATGAATAACCCTGTATAATAGTGGGACAGTGGGTACCTAACTAACTAAAAGACCTCAAAATCATCAAAATTTTCCGCTTTTATACTGGGTTTCTAAATGGTGTAGTAAAACTAAGTTGTTCTTCTACACGTCAAAGTAAACAACTTCTAGAACACAATTTTGCTAAATTCGAGAAAGAAAATATCGAATCTCCATAGAAAATTGATCACGTGACTAAATATTTTGTGTGGCGACTCGATATTTATTTTTCTCGAATTAAGCAAACTTGTGTCCTAAAAGTTGTTCACTAAGACGTGTAGAACATCACCTTTAATATTATCTACTACATCATTCAGAAACACCTCGTAGATGTAGGCAAGATGGCGGTCAAACGCAAGCCTATTTTTGAATAAAAAAGTGTACCTATGGTACATACTCAGCAGCGGAAAAAGTTATTTCCATAATACAATTTTGATGTATAACTGATGTATGTGTCACTCACACTTACACGTCCAGTGCTGACGTCATGTCCTACGCCCAGTCCAAAATGAATACCAAGCAAGCTTGCCAACCAAAAATATTAAACTGATTTTAACAAATACTGACTGCTTTCAGTTTTCACTAAGGTTGTTATTTTGCTAACGCTAGGAAAGAAGATCATTTTAAAATTAAATCGCAAGATGCAGTTTAAAATTCGAAGGATAAATTTTAGTACTAACGTACGCAAGATGCAATTCTTTAAATATCTTCGAACTTAATTGTATCCACGGACGCGCAAGTGGATACATTTTTCCTAGGTAGGTACTAATTATAAAAAGGAACGTTTGATTTTGTGCGTGTGAAAGTTTGTTACCAAGTATCTCCGTAACTACTTGACCGATTTTAATGAAATTTGAAATAAAGTAGCTTAATTATATAGTACTATAATAGTAGACAATGTGTTCATTTAGAGTTTTATTACATTGTCTAATTTTCATTTTTACAGACTTTTCATACCGCGGGTAAAACCGGGGCACAAGTGTTAGTATATTTATAATCTAGTCCCGCAGTCATTGTACCTAATGGAAAAACCAAATTCCTCCGCCACCATAAAGCCTGCGATGGAAGTGTAATGGGTAGTAAAAACATTTTTTCTATTTCCCTTCGGCGTCAGCAATAAACCAGCACTGCAGTATCCGCAAACCGTAATAATTTGAGGCCGAAATAAAAGTCACGATGTCAGTAAAATTTCAATTCATGAATAAACATGTTTGTCCTGTGTTAGTTGATGTAAGTCAAGTACTTTGCTGAAATCTGAAAATGTCTACGTGTTTGTTATACTGATAGATAAACTCTTTATTATCCACACCAGAAATTACAGACAAACGGAAAATAGCTCTGAAAACTAGCGCACCAAATGGCGGCCTTATCGTTAAGAGCCATAAAGGCTTGGTACAAAACAAATTATTATCATAAAAAGTCCAATAAACTCAACTCTTTCAGGATGAAAATACTCGCATGATATCAAATTCGAAAAAAATTAGGGATCATCCAAAAGTAAATCAAAACATGTCCAATTATTTCTACTATCTACTCAGTTTGAACAAATATGTTATTGTAACAATTGACATAGTACTGTTATATTTTATTTGGAATTCTGTAAACCTACACAATATTACATGTTTATGTTTTTTAAGACATTCAATATGATTTTTTTATTTTATTTAACCTATGCTGTCCCACTGCTGGGCAAAGGTCTCCCCCAATATGACATTAATTATGTTTATTGTAGGTATTTTTTTAACATTTAGATTATCTCTCCAGTATTACTCTTATTATATACTAATATCAAAAATGTAAAAGTGAGTTTTTTTGTTACCCTTTTTAACCGACGAAAGCGGAGGTTCTCAAGTCAACGCGTAATTTTTTTACACTTTAATTACTTAATCAATCATCATATATTTTAGGTGGTGCAAACCTGTTATAGGCAAACGTAATATTTAATATTAGGCGAGCGATTTACTCTTCTCGTCACAGCATGAAAAAAAAAAAACTACACATTGTCAGGGAAAAGAAGAAACCTAATTTTTATCG
Organism: Alcis repandata; assembly: GCA_949125135.1. Taxonomy (NCBI): domain Eukaryota; kingdom Metazoa; phylum Arthropoda; class Insecta; order Lepidoptera; family Geometridae; genus Alcis; species Alcis repandata. The sequence goes on along the minus strand of OX421239.1, from coordinate 8,278,325 downwards.
TCATAATTACCGCTTTTCATCATGAAACCTTGGCGTTCAACTAGTACAGAAATAAATCTCAACAATAGACAAAACATTAAAGCACTTATTCTTTAGAGCACTAGACGCAATATTGCAGCAGAAAGTACTAAAGATTCTCTCTCTTCTATAGAATTTCAAATAAACAATAAGCATCTGATACTTGAGAAAGAGCTGGCTCGTCTTAAGTTGCGTTCAGTTCTGTGCGTTATACAGGGCTGTAAGGATAGGGTATGCTGAACTAAAAAGGCCATGTTGTACTCATTATTATGTACGAGTACCCTGAAATCGCGAAAACATCTATACATTTTGTCGAGTTCACATTAATGAGTATGTACCTACTATGAGGTATTTCGGCTTAGCATCATCAGCCTATTTTACGTTTGTTTGTTGCTGGACATATGCCTCTCCTAGAGAACGCCACAAGGCATATTTTCCGATCCGTGGTCTCTTTGATTAACTCTAGAACCTAGCCATGGGCTCTTTAGAACAAGCCTATCCCAACAGTTGTCGATTTCTCTACAGATATAGCCAGTGGCCAGGCTATTGCCACTTCAGCACTCTCATTCAGAATTTCGGTTTAGCATCACCTTTTCTTATAGCCCTGTGTTATGTAGCTATCTAGCTATACTGTTAGCTGTAGGAGAGGATTGCCACTTATTTCTGGTGTCATGTGCGTAACGGGCGCTCTCTCGTAAACGCAACCCGAGTGTGATTTACGATTTTGCACACACGATATTGACATACCTATATGTTTTATGAGTATACTAGGTGCTCCTCGCGTCTTCACCTGCTAAATTATAGATTCTGTTATATTTTTTGGGATAAATGGTAGCCTGACGTAGTTTGAGACTTAGACAGGATGGTTCGTTCTTACCTGGACAGGATCTGCTAAAATAGACCTGGTATCATAGCAGAAATTGAGTAGTTTAATGTGTTGTTAGTCTGCGGTAGTCGTCACCGAAAAATGAAAATTTAACTAAGAGAATAAACCACCAAAAGAGCTGTAAATTAACGTTTTAGATCAGGATAGCTTTTCGTTGAGCCCTGTTAGCCTTAGGAAAGTACCTAGTTACAAACATACAGTCATCCTCTCAATTACAAAAATTCGCATTTATAATACACGTGCCATCGTGTGAATTTATAAAAATATACCATCATGCGCAATTTCCCTCGACCTATTTTCTGCCTTCGCTGTAAAGCTCTTCATTCTGTTTTCAAATGCAAGGAATAGAATCAAGTTTCATTCCAACAATTTAAATGAAATATATTTCTGCAAATGTAGCCTTTCATACTCCGAACATAAAGACTAACCAAACGTTTCGCTCTCCAATTTGTGAAGGCTTTTATTGAAGTCATAAAATAGACAAATTTAGGTACTTACATACGTACAGAATACATAATATATTTTGTACCTTTTGGAGTCTGTTAAGTATAAAGCATTAGGATTGTATACATACTTTCATCCCAGGCAAATTATTATTTGTATCTTCTAGGAACAGTCGGGTAAAAACGTAATACTTAGTAAAGGATTCGAGTATAGAACGACCTTCGCCGAAGTGGTTAATAGACGAAAAGTATTTTAAATATTAAATGAAATAATTTATGTTAATAAATATATTGTGTAATTAAATGGGTTGCCTAATACTAAATAATACACATTTAATCGCTGTTCGTTTGTCTGGCTGGGTCTGGCTGGACCGATTTGAATATATTTTTTTTGTTTTGTTCGCTCTAATACAGAGAAGGTTTTAAAGTTAAAAACAGCGGGTGAAATCGCCGGGTGCAACTAGTATAAAATAATTTTCATCCATTTAACAGTTTGGTGAAGTTCGTTCTATACTCGGATCTCAGACTATAAAAAAAGCACGAGGAAAATACTGAAAAAAAAACTAGCTTAAGCTTAAAGCAGTAATAGAACTAATCTCTCTTCAAGCAGCTTAAACCTTCATTGTGATAGAAATGGCGTCTACTTTCCCGATTCCAACAAGCACTTGGCTTAACTTCTTACTGATCCTAATACAGTCTTTGATCTCTTATATTAGAGATTTTCTGAGTACTTATTCGTTAATTACCGATATCTGAGAGGCACTTTTCTCATTACTTCTTGATCTTTATCTCGGTGCGCCTTTTGTGCAAAGTACTGGTTAGGAGTTACGGAGGCGGGATATTTTTGGGATTTCCTTTGGCTATACGAAAATTAGATCAATTACAAACTTTTTGATAAAATTATTGTGAGTTAAAAGTGAAAAGTTTTAGAGTAACAGATAAGCTGATGAAGTAAAAAAAAACATTGTAACACTGTTTCTTCTTGTTTACTTGGTTGTTATTTACTAGACGTTAGAAACGTCGATTTTATAATAGAAACGTGGTCAATGGGTGACCGTGGGTGGCACTTACAACTAAGCGTTACCGTGGCTCGTAATTATAATAACAGAAACGTCGGTCTACGTGCGCCTTGGCTCTGCTGTCAGTGCGATATGTAATTATAAATAAATAAATAATAAATATGTCCTATTATAATAAGACCTGCCGAGCTATAGCACAAGTCAACAAGCTTAAAAACTCTGACACCAGTCCTAGCCCCCTCGGCCTATGTAAAATTAATATTTTTATTCACAAAAAGGGAAATTATTGAGTAAAATGCTAGCTCAACTATGATACATACAAGGAGGGAATCATTACAAACAACTTTTGATACGGGACAAAACCGGTAATCGCGAAAAATCAGCTGTTCCATACAATTTGTCGACTATCGTTAACATTTTTCTATGGAACAACTGACTTTTTCCCGCAATTTCCAGATTGGTCCCATAGGAAAATTTGTACATGATGGTAAGAACTACGGGCCATTTTTCGGCTTAGTATAATCTTTTCTTAATCCTGTAGTTATGTATATATATAGTTATTACATTTCTTTACAATATTCCTGCAAACATAATATTTAGTACTCAGTCACTCCGTGTTAACTTGTAACTAACTATTCGTCGTTGTACGCCTATAGTAAAAATTACAACACAATCGATCAGGAAAGTATTTAGAGTGACATTGGGTGATTGTGCCAGATTTCGCTGCGGATACTCGATCAACTCCAAATCCTATACATATACCTACTATTCACGATAGCATCGATTGAAAAAACTCGTATCAGTCATGGTAACCAAATTATACTCAACTCGTACCAAATTTACTGAACTAAAATGCATAATATTAATAAGTTCACAGAATTTAATTTGATATTTATGACATTTATTTGTTTCTAAAATTAGAAAACTTATTTAAAAAAAAGTAAAAACCACAACAAATACGGTAAAGCGTAGACGATTAGAAGTACCTACCTGATAGCTTTTTGTAAAGATTTTTTTGAAGTGATGCTTACTATCTTGAGTAGGTATCATGTATTAATTGTATATTCAGGATTATTTTTAGAGAAACAAAGTAAAACGTATGTATAGTAACATTAATAATGTCATTTTTATGTATCGTTTTATAAATTTCATTTAAGTAATTTATAAACCTGTTAAATGTCTGAAGTATACATTATTTTTTATGAATTTAAAAGTGGTTCACATACACAACCACAAAAGCGAGACAAACAGGTTTCAAAGATCCTCTCGCAGACTGATTTTCAGTATTTTCTCGAGCAAAGTTATAAATTTCCAATATCTAATAACGATTCGATATTGCTTTCTGTTTACTTGAGTCAAGAACCACAGCAACTCTTTTCAATTAACCTTCGCTTGATATTGTAAGAAAGTTACTTATTTTGTAGCATATTTATGTACTAAGCTGTGGTGCACATTTAATATTGGAGGAGGTAATGACACAAGGTGACAAATAACATAAAAAAAAAAAGTCATAACAATAAAATTATAAGTTAAAAAAACTCCCAACGTTGTATGGCTGATTTTGACCAAACATGTCAAAAACTACTGTCAGAAAACTATATAAAAAAAAACGTATTTAAATTGGTTTACCTGTTTTAAAACTATGGTAGACACAGTGCGTTCAAACTTATAGCATCTCTTTTTTGTGTCGAGGGTTAAGAATATGTTTTGTGTTAATAGTCGTCAATGCGAAGCGGGGCGCTAGCGGCGATGGAGGCGGAGCCCGACCTCAGCACCTTCGAGAACAAATCGGGCCTGGCTGAAGACATGAAGTTCTTAGCCTCCATGCCCGAGCTGTGTGACGTCACATTCCTAGTTGGGGTAACGCGGGAGCCAGTCTGCGCTGTCAAAGCGGTGCTGGCTGCTCGGAGCAGGTGAGAATTCTAATTTCAAAATGATGAAAGTGATAAAATTTTAAAATTCGTATTCGAATATTATGCAGAGTTGTTGTACATTTACTTATTCTGTGGCTGACCTATCAGAGATTTAAAATTATAGGCTCGAGAGCCGAGTATCGTAATGACTGTCACGTTCTCTTAGCCGAAAATAAAAAGAACCATTTCGCTTGGTAAAATGAAATGAGGGAGTTTTTCAAGATTTTTTTTATTTTACTATTATTTATTATTCGTTATTTAGTAGGTAAAATTAAATAACATTAATTGTGAGTAACTTTTTTATTGGAGAAGTAAATGTATTCATTTCTATGGCAAAAATTGATATAATAATTTATTTTGAGGTACCCACAAAACATCTAATTACAAATAAAAGGTCGGTCGTTTTTCTCGTACATACTCTAAACTCTGAAAATAATTTTCTTTATATTTTTAGTTATTACCACCCACTTTTTGAAATGCCAAGTCTTTTATAAATATCTGACAAAGAAAATTCCATTCATTTTTTCCAAGTAGATTGCTACGCTACTTATAAAGCAAAAATACTCCTACACTATCTACGCCAAAAATAATTTTATAACAGCTATCCCTACAAATACCTAACATAGCTGACATAATAACTGACGATGTTATGAAGACCTTTGTGACAGAAACCCATCTCAATGAACACTGTTGGGGAATTGGACATTGTATCTGCTATCTTGGACATTGTATCTGGAATCTTGGACATAATTGTTTCCGAACAGGACAATAGAAGATAGTTTAGTATCTGCTGTCCCTGCTGTGTTCGGTTCATTACGAAAATTGCTTTCGAGGCTTTTTTAATAAGTTTTTTCAGAGACTTATGAGTAGAATCTGTGTTAAATAATATAATAGATTGAAAACCTGTATTAGTCTGTCTAAAGACTTTTTGGGGGATTACTTTTCTTTGTGATTAATCTCCAAATGGCGCGATCACCGAGAAGAATCACCAAGAAGAATCACCAAGAATTTTGTTTTTTTTTTACTGTCTGGTATGCTATATTAAAAAATATCACTATTTTCTACAGAGTATTTCAAAAAGTGCTCTACCAAGCGCCCAGTCCCCAACGAAAGAAGGAATCAGCTCCCAGAGAGAACAAACTCAGATTGTTCCTCAAGAGATCCTCCGAGCCGCTCCTCAATCTGCAGAACTCAGGACAGCAGGTAACGTAATCGTTAGCTTTATTTGTATGATATTGCAAGGAATGTTAGATGTCAACCATGTCTGATACCCTGGCTCCAAATGATCCAAATTTAGAGCAGCTAACCAAAATAAGTCAAAAACCCCTGTAGAAATACGGTACAGATCTACCTAAGCGTATTTAGGTATTCAACAGACCTAAACATTATTTTTCGTAATGGTATCATAGATTTGGAATACTTTCTTCTCACTTACTTACTTCTCTAGTGCAGTGAACCGAAGTGAGTCTAAAGCCTCCGACACTAAAGGACGCCTTTGATCATCGTTGATTTCTAAAATACGAAATCATAAATGAAGTACCTATGGTACTTCACAGTCGAAGCAAGCCATTCAAAGTTTTTACTCTTCAATCTTGTTTCATAACGAAAACTTAGGTAATTAATAACTTAACAATATTAATAATGTTTAAAACTGTAACCGATAAATAAGCTAGATTTCTTTCACTTTGAATACTTTGAAAGAATTTCATTAAGAGTACCGCGCGGCAAGACTAGAATTTCCAATATCCTTAGGAATTTCCGTACTCTTGATTGAACCATCGTTCTTAGTAAAAGAATTTGCTACTTCACGAAAATAACTTTATGCGTTCATTTTGAATTCTTTATTTTCATTGGAAATAAGATTTCTGATAACAATATGAGTAAATTGAAGTCAAAAACTATTAATAGACAGATCTCATTTAACATTTTCAGGTTTTCACTGCTTAGGTGAATTACCTAACAATTTATAGTAAGAAAGCATTATTACGCAATTTCTTTTAAGAAGTCATGATTTAAGAGTAAATTCGTAAACTGAGCAAGCTAGCTGGTAATTCGTTTAACTGATAAATACTCAGTAAAACTTTACTCGATAATACTTTGTTTTCCATACAGTATTTGCGACCCATTCAGTTTTGTTTATCTGCAATTGTGCACAAACGCTTTGTGTCGTCAAAAGAGATTTTCTCTTCACGAGATAACTTCAAAGAGCGGTATTCAAAGAATTTATCATTCGGTTTGTTAAAGTACATTGTTTTCAATGCAGAGATCGACTTTCGCGCAGCAATTGGCTCCAATACAAGAGGTAAAGGCAAAATTTTAGGGAAATTAACACATATTTTCACTAATTACGGTAATTCGGTGTTCACATTGTACAATTTCATTTTTCGATTTTACTCTAAGTAGAATAAGGTTAGATTTTCAAACTACTTCCTAAACATAATTTGCTAGATTTTGAGGCTACTTCGATAGATTTCTATTGCATGTTTTCCTAAATTGTATATAATTTAAATCTGTACATATTTTATTTACTTTGTATAGAATAGTATAATACATACCTATAATAGTATGTACCTATTATAATTTAACAAAATAACCATTTTTTACAAAAGTTCATACTTACGCTTTGTGAATATATAATTGTACAGCATGCTATGAATATTTCCGCCACATAGTTATACCTTAGCAAATACATACGTATCTCATACCTAAAGGTGTTAATTTTTTCAATATTTTAGAGCTTGTATTTTAATGTTAAGCTTAACTGTTTTATCTTACATCTAAGACAAAAAGTCATTACTTTTATCTTTTAGAAGAATCACTGGTTATCCAAACACTTTTCCTTGTCCCGACCCCACTCACTTTACCTCTAGATTGCACTTGGTAAGCAGAAATTGCTTTATCGGATATTAAAGTTCAAAATCGAAGACTCGACGTCGTCGTCGCAAAATTGTTTTTCCTCCCATCCATTGACTAAACATAATTCACTTTACTCACTACATTATGTTTCAATATAGTCGCTTTAGATAATTAATAGGGTTCTACACAGTTCTAGCTACCTTTTACTAGCTAATGTAATTTTATATTAATAGCTTTTATTAGCTTGGCACTTTGTTTTGGTTTTTAGGTCAAATCTTGCAACTGAATTATGAATCACTTTTCTACATCCTGAGCTGAAATTTGTCAATTCTTTGTCATCGAATCAATTCTTTAAAATATGTTATTAAAAAATTAAAATTACTGCAGTATCTTTACTATTCAAATATTGACATGAAATACGTTCAAAATTTTTGTTATACTAAATGAAAAAATAAATATGAACGCTGTGCCTACATTACATGTTGCGTACTTTATAATCCCTAAATATTTTTTTTTAACTTTTTTAGGTTATTTCTAGTATGAGTTTTTAAAGCGCTTGATTTTCTAACAGCCAAACTCGCAACAGCACCAAACCCTGATCATCGAAGAGTTTGAGCCCGACGTGTTCCGTCAGCTCATCGAGTACATTCATACCGGATGCGTGACTCTGCAGCCACGGACTTTACTTGGTAAGTTAAAGATGATCTAAGCTAATTTACTTACCACTTACCTTAATCATATTATCATCATATTCAACCTTTAATTCTCCCACTGCTGGATACAGGTCCACCATCGAAGGGTGATTAGGCCGTATTCCACCACGCTGGCCAAGTGTGGATTGGTGGATTCATATACATACTTATCTTCTTCTTTACTACTTATTAATTAATTGCTTTCTATTTACTTATTAACTATTTTTTTACTGCTAAATTACTATTTTTAATTTTTCGTTATAACTGAGATTTAAAATCATAGCAAGAACCACATGGTCTCATTGGACACAGAGTAGCTTTGTTTTGCCGGAAGCAAATGTTTACAAGTTTTTGTACATTGTACGCATTGTAGGAGTACATCGGCGTTAAAAAAAATAGCTGCGATCACCGGAGTCCCAACATACTCAGGAAAAATGGGCCAGGCAGCGTTATCATCTTCGCCAGGCCCTTTCGGTTGAATGCTCACACCTCTGCAAGTCTATTACATACATATTGTTAACCAAGTTACATTACATTTTTGTATATTCCCATCTCCACTTAATTTTAAACTTGTCTATCTTCGTGTTGCGTACAGATGTTCAATTATTGTTCACGAATTTAATCTTCATCTCATTACATTCTATTCCGAGTCAACGAAGCCTAAAATTGAACTCGCGATAACGCATTTTTAGCATAGCCATTATTTGTTTCATATAATATACCAGACAAAGGCATTACCTGCCCCTTAACAAGATTATCCTCGAAGCTCAGCTTTGAACAACAAAATCCCTTTATGTACAATATGATTTGACCAATACTCTTCAGAAAAATTGTGCGATCAACTGGAAAGTAGTAAAAATTTATTGCGTGACCCAATTTTTACTAAAATGCGGGGAATTGAAACAAAAAGGGATTTTATCGCATTTTATGAAGATCTAAAAGGAAATGTAGAATTAACTTTAGTATTTTTATCGATTGAGTGGAGCTCAAAGGATTTGTTCGAAATACCTTTTTCCCTTTGTGAATGCTTCGGATTTTTGTGGAGTAAATTGTATTTTGTAGTTCTGTAAAGTCTGAATGTAAACGTGGCTCTGTGGACTGAATAATATTTCTATCATTATCGTACGTACAAACCGTAAATTATAAATGCGAAAATAAATCAGAATGTTTATTTGTTACTCTTTTACACATTAACTACTCTACAGATTATCATCACAATATTTTCAGAAGTACAGTGGGGCTAGCACAACTTTGACGTAAAAATACGTAACGAGTTTTCGATGGAAAAGTGTACGCCATTTACGACTGTCAAGTGTGCTCCTGACGGGTGTAAATGGCGTACACTTTTCTATCGAATACTCGCTACGTATTTTAAGTCAAAGTTGTGCTAGGCCCAGTGAAAAGAAGATAGGTTACTTTCTATCATCACCATCGCCGTTTTACACCACCATGCAAATTATAAGTCTTAATATTTAAATAAATTTGAAGTAAACTTTAAAATTAAAACTGGGTTTAAATATTGTTGTGAGACGGCTAATTTTGACGACAACCTGAAGTTCGACCGTCAAACGTTGAAATTCAACTGATAGGGCCGCCAGATGACAATACAATAAAACATAGTAACATACGTACCTACATATAATTTCTGATATCTGATTTATTGATTAAATATAATTATTTGCTGTATGTGATAGTACAATTTACATTTCAATACGCGCCAAAGCCTGTCCAAGTCACAACATAGACAAGGCGTAGTAAGAAATATTCTTAAATAGCTGTACCCCGCGGTTTTACCCGCGGTCATTTTTTTTACTAAAAAGTATCATAATGTTACTTCTAATATCTCCAAAAATATGTTTACAAAGTTTCATGATGATCGGTTAAGTAGTTTTCGCGTGAAAGCGTAACAAACAAACTTACATTCACATTTATAATATTAGTAGGGATTCTAAGTTTGCGTAGCTCAACTTCTCTTAATAATTTCGTAAAATCTTAAGAATGTAAATGAAATATGTAGATTAATCAAAATCTTAAGTATGGTTGACAGTCGAGTGCAAACTCAAAGTTAGGTAAATATGTTTGCGATCTAAATAATATTGTGTAGGCAAAGCACATTAATTACTCCCGAAGTTAATTATGAATTTGAAGCAAGCGGCAGATTAGCGTCTTATAATGCTGAACCGAAATATTACAAATATTTTGGCGTACCACATTATATGGTTCGGTTAACTTCTGAAGAAATATTAAGAGCTACGTGGGTAGTCTTAGCATCTGGCATCTGGTCTCAGTTTAGGTCCTAAAATAAAGCTGCCTCTGTCAACTAGGGGTATTAAACAAAAAAAACAACACTTGTATATAATTAAAGACCCATTTCTAACAAAAATGTAACATTGCGATTATTTATTTAACTGACTAATCTGTCTATTGTTGAAATTAAACTTCTTTTTAGTTGGGACATTAAACTTATTGATTAGTTGTCCAAAAAAGTTTCATATAATGTTTTTGCCTTGTCAAGTTTCAGTAAATATAAATTTTTTCTAGTTTTCTATATCGCTTCGATTATATAATTGCAACTTGGCTAGCGGGACAAATCAGTCAATTTTACAATTAGCTACACTATATAAGTTTTCTACGAATAAGAGCGAAGCAATTTACCAAATCTGCAGTAATGGACCCAGCCAAAGTTGACAACGAACACTTCTTGAAGGATTATCCACTGCGTTCCTAAACACACAAAATAACCCGTAACTGTGTAAAGCTCTCAAACACCCAGCCCGGTACTGTTCGCTTGTATTTACTTTGAAACTGAAGTAAAACGAAACTCGAGATGAGCTCAGTTTGTGGTAAGTTAGCCGTATTTAAGCAAGTTTATTTTTGGATACAAAGTGGACGAGACTGAGAATTGATGGTAATTTACCTAAGGGAAAGGAAAGAATTATATAATAAGCCGATAAGGGCACCCAGTACTTATTAATATGAATAAGTTTTACCATGATGGGACCAACCCTGAAATGGCGAAAAAAATCAGCTCCATGGCAAAATGTCTATGACACTCGACAAAGTGCATGGAACATCAGATTTTTGTTAACAATTCCAGGGTTAGTTCAATAGTAAAAGTGGTTCGTAAGTTCGTATTCAAAAAGAATGCTATGCTCAGAAATAAATTATTCAGGGATAGTGAAGATAATGAGTGCAATAGATAAGAAAAACACTAACAAACAAATTAAAGTGATCTTTTTCAAACGAATACTCGATTCTACTACAAATCCTATTTATTAAAAGCTTTTTTTAACTTGCAATGTATGTGTGTAACTATGGTTGTTTGGGTGGAATGTTGGAACTCAAATTTGAACAACTTCCCGATGTTCGATTGAGCTGAAATTTGGTATACGTCTGTAACCCGATGACAATGCAATAAAAGCTTGTTTTTAAAATCAAATTATTTTTAATCATAATTATTTGGTATTGCAAACGAATACCACTCGGGTAAGTCCATTCTGTGAAATTGATATCGCATAAAATATTAGTATCGGTGCCATCGATCTCTACCCGGAAAACTCTTTTAAACGTGTTTTATCAGAGTGAGTTTTTTAATGGAAAGCGTTAAAAAAATATATTTGTATCAGATAACTGTGACAGCCATGAGATTGAGTGAGTAGGTATATAATAAATGTGTACAGGGTTAAAAGGAAAGGGTATGCTACGCCGAAAAGGGCTCATAATACTCATCATCAACAACTTTTACTTTGTGAGCAACATAAAAAAAAAAATCAGCTATTCCATACATTTTGTCGATTTTTTGTCATCGACATTTTTTATGGAACAGCTGATTTTTTTTCGCAATTACGTTGTTGGCTCTTTAGTAAAAGTTGTTCATAATTATAAATACTATGAGCTCTTTTCGGATTAGCATACCCTTTCCTTAGAACTCTGTATGCTTGTTGTATTCAAATACAGCAAGTTTGGAGCAAATCCGAGGCCGTATATATACCTCTATGAACAGTTTTCAATACACAATACACATCATTCATCATAACGAAACTCCGCTCCATATTGATGTGGGAACGCTTTCTTAAGAGAAAGCGTTCCCACATCCTATAAATAGCGAAACTCAATCAATGCTTGACGAATTGTGTCAACATAACGAAATTGTATTTACATAGTACGGGAAGTGAGATTGGTTTGCCAAAATGACTTCGAGGAGTTTGGGATATCAAGGACTTGGGAGGTGGATTCGGGATTACGTCATAATGATTTTCGTTTGATCTGTATTATGTGTTTTGGGGTATAAATAGCTTTCATTAACCCATGTTAGGCGATTGGGTTGCTTTTGTACCTACGGCCGAATGTTCTATACCTTATGGGTTGATTATACGTAACGAGTACGGTAACGAGACAGCAAATGGCATACTCGGCAGAGCAAACAGATCATGGTTCTAGCGACTGTCTCGTCTCATCAAAATGTTTAAACAAACTAAGTTTTCAGCCGAGGGCTCAGTCTTGCCACTGTACTCGCTACATGTATTCGACCCATTACTTTTAAGTTAAAAAAATTGATCGTAAAGTATCCATAAAAATAATCTATGTGGATTTACATCGATATACCTAAGTAAAAAGTCGAAAATTACAATATTATGAACAACTTACAATATTATTATTATTATTTATATATTATTACAATATTATGAACAACTAGCGGCCCATCCCGGCGTCGCACGGGTGGACATTGTCTCTGATACAATTAGCATGTACTACAAACCAATATTTTAAGTTGATGGCACCGGTGCGTGAAAAAAGATTTTCCCGCTTTTATGTTGAAATTTTTTCTGAATTTTCTTTGCTATAAACTTCACGGAGCCCGAGATCTTTCCAACGAATGCAAAACCGTGGAAATCGGTTCGTGCGTTCTGGAGTTATAGCGTCAGGAAGGAAATCCCGACTTATTTTTATATAGTAGATTACATTATTATGAACAAGTTTTACTGGATCAACCTTGAAATCAAAAATATATCTAGATTAGGCGTATTTTGTTCCAACGTTGTTCTATGTAAATAAAATGTTACTTGTATAATTTTAGAAAAGCTATCTCCATTATTTTATTCAAAGTTATAAAAATAGAAGAATCAAATGTATGATTCGTCTGGGTTACAGAAAAAGGTCAATGTGATTTAGGTCGATTTTATTTCAGGACATTCTAGAGTTTTAAAATAAGTTATTATCTTATTTTGTGCCATAATATTATATGGCAAACAAACAGAGGAGTCGTCTGATGGTAAGCAATAGTAGTTTAGTAGTTTTGTAGTGGTAGGGCTCTTTTGCAGAGCCCGGCTGGGGAAGTACCACACCTTTGCCAGTTATTCCACCGCCAAGCAGTAATGTGCAAACATTACTGTGTTCCGGTAGGAAGGGCATTGTTTCCAGTGAAATTACAGGGCAAATGGGAGATTAAACAACTTAAATCTCAGGGTGACGAGCGCAGTGCTGTGCCACGCAGGGTCTTGAATTCTGCGAGTTCAAAATTCTGGGTGGCGCAGACCTGTTATGGGCAAACGTGACGTTTAACATCAGGCGAGCGATTTGCTCGTTTCGTCACTTAATCAAATAAAAAAAAAAAATAAAAAAATAACAGTCACCATTGTGTATGTCTTGTACAACACTGGAGGTATCACAAACGAATTACGGGTTTGTTTGAGTAGACAGTGAGTCGGTTTCTTCGTTCCAAGCGTGCTCCATCGTAGACCGCATCATTGCTTACCAGGCAAGAAGGCGGTCAAACACAGGCCCATTATTGGATAAAATTAAATAAGTAAATATGCAAAAGTAAAAAGTCGCGTGTCGAGGGTTCTTACTATTCACACACAAATCACAAATCAATAATTATGATAATAAACAAATTAGCTAGCTATCTTTGATTGTTCCTGAGATATTGGTTGTGATCTCGTACATACAGACAGACAGGCACCGAAGTCTTGCCTTGAGGGTACTTTAGGTTTAGAACCCTAAAAAGGATTTCGTAGCACTATGTATTCTTATGGCCTAAACTTTTCAATATTGTCAAGTAATCAGTATCACACGTCGCCGACCTTTTAAGTCTTTATTAACAACTTTTATCTGTTATCATGAAAACAATCACGGAAGCATTTTCTGCGTAATTTATATACCTAACCTCCGAAAATATATTACTATATCAGTTGATGATAGCAGTATCTTTTTTATTAACTCTCTAAAGGTCATTTGATATTAATGTTGACCGATAGGTTTGTAATAAACTCAGGAGTGGGACAGAGAAAGCTGCAGATAGCTGCAGCTATAGATGATGATGATGATTTAAAAATTTGTAAACGTAATTTTGTTAACACCTGGTTATGCTTCATTAGTTTCTTTAAATTTTTGCATGTACCCGATAAACCTTAAAATAAAAAAACGACTGCTTAATCAATCTATAGTTTTACTTACCCGTGGCCCCTAACCAGTTGGACATAGCGGTTAATATTCGAATGTTTTTCTTTTTCTTCTATGATTTTTATTTATAAATAGATAAATAGATAGATAAACTCTTTATTGTTCACACTAGATATGACACTCACAAAGGATCTAATCTGGCTGTTCAAGTCGCGAGTGAATCGGTTTCTTCTAGGCAAGCGTCGCCCACATCGTTGCATAACATCGGGCGAGATGGCAGTCAAACGAAATAAAAAAAAAAACAAAAGCCTTCATCTATTGCTTGAAGTTTTATTTCACAAATTCCAGGAGTGATGAACGCAGCAGACCACTACGGCCTGGACGAGCTTCGGCGAGCTTGCGCAGGGTTCGTGCAGTGCTGCATCACTGTCGACACAGTCTGCGCACTTCTGGCATCGGCCGAGAGATACATTCAATACAAGTGCACTAAGAATCTTGTGCAGAAGGTACAACCCGGTCACAATATCTGTGCACCTCGCTGGAATGCGTATAGCCTTATGTAGTCGCACTGTCGCACCGGGGAGTGCGCGGAGAGGTGACAGGGGGAATCAAAATTATGCTTTAGTGTATTTATGTATTTATGCTGTGGTGGTTAAAAAATCAATTCTATAGGTGATAATCATGCTGCCTTAATTGACATGCTTTCTTTACATTAATTAATTAAGAAATAAAGTTACATGTCTAAAGGCCTCCGACAGCCGGCGAGTAAACGACTAACTATCGGCGATTTTCTCTCTCAAGAAAAGGACAATAAATGTACATTCAGTGTAAACGAAAGAGAAGCACATATTAAAAGGTGCTCTCTGACTGTTCACACTGCCGGCGACAACTCGCTTTACTAGTTTTGTCGCTGAGCAACGAGCTTTCAAAAATAAACTCGCTCAGCGATACTCGTTCAGCGATGCTCGCTCGCTTGATTATTTCTTTACAGTGATCTTTTCTTTACAGTACAGACTGAGCGACCGCGGGCGAGTGGCACGAGTAATCGCTCGTCGCACTTGCACAGTCGCTTATAAATAGCCCGGCGAAAAAACTATCGAAACTACAAACTCGCTTCCCGCTGATTGCCAACTCGTTTATAGTTTCTAGTTTTACTCGTTTCTCGTTCATCGCCGGCGGTCGGACCGCTGCCTAATGGTCAATGGTCCAATCTTACATTTAGGGTAAAAAAATAACGGTATTAATAACGGTTTTTAAGCGCATGCCTTAAAACCTAACTGGGTTTGTCTGGGCAATATGTTCTCATTAACAATGTAGTTACTAGTATAATACCATTCATTACAAACAAATACAAATAAATGTATGGTAACAAATTATAATAAAAAAATATAAACTGTTTTCAGGTCCTGGAATTCGTCGACGAGCACGGAAATGATGTTCTGAACCTGGGCTCCTTCACACTACTTCCGCAGCACGTCGTCAGGTTAATACTGGCGCGAGACGACCTTCGGGCCGATGAGTTCACGAAAT
This sequence comes from Alcis repandata, assembly GCA_949125135.1. Lineage (NCBI taxonomy): Eukaryota > Metazoa > Arthropoda > Insecta > Lepidoptera > Geometridae > Alcis > Alcis repandata. The sequence continues at coordinate 8,262,566 of OX421239.1, read as the reverse complement.
TCCAGGTATATAAATCTATTACTTTTATCAAACTCTTTTCTAAAGCACGAAGAAGTTAGTTTAGTTTTTTCTTTTTTGGGAGATGTGTCGCTGTTAGATATCATTAGGCCAGATGACGTTCAGACGCATAACGCAAGCCTATCATAGAATTAAAAAAAACAACGCATGTCAGTAATAGCTCGTCACGCTTGTTTTATAAAATTTTCCAGGCTGCTCTGATGTGGGGCAAGAAATCTTGTGACACCAACCCCGGCCAGAACTTGAAAGAGCTGATCGGCAGTTTCCTGGAGTTCATCCAGTTCCACAAGATCCCGGCCAACGTGCTGATGCGGGAGGTGCACCCGCTGGGCCTGGTCCCCTACTCTATCATTATGAATGCTCTGGCTTACCAGGTGCGTGCGTATTCCTTTACTTTCCAACGCCATTTTTTTCATTTTTTTAAGAAAGGAAAGAAAACATTTCTTAGTAAAATTACAATCTAGCCTCAGGCTATAAGGAATTTGAATCTAATTAAAATTTCTAGATTATGTTACTTGTAACAGCCTTTTTTTTTTCAAGTTTATGTTTGTTTATGTAAGTAGCTGATGCTCGTGACTTCAGACACTGTGCTGCTCGGCCTTTGGCCTTTCTATAAAATTATAAAAACTCAGAAATAGCGTAGCTTTTCATATAATATCATATATTTTCATATATAAAATATAATATAAAATTATATAATAATTATAACATAAAATTATTCATAAAATCGGACTAGAAGTTTCAGGGATAGGTAAAATTATAGTATTGCCAACTTAAAGGTGCGCGAGAGAAAGAGTTCTATCTTTCTATCTACTATGAGAAGTAGTTCCCGGTTGTTGTATACCTATATAGATATCGTTGAGATTTTCAGATGAGTGTCTCTCGTAAAAAAAAAAAACTTATAGACGTTGTGAATGTTGATATGTGTTTGTGCTGTTTTATATTATTTTGGAGCCCGCAAGTTTTTATGGAGCCATAAAAAAACACGATAAAAGTCTCTTGAATTTTAACGATCAGTGGTTTAGTCAATTCACAAACACTTTTTTTACGCTTTCAATTTAGTTTGAATCTGTGTACTGCTGATAATATTTATTTACTTATTTATTTATCAGGAGTAGATGAGCATACTGAGTGGAGTGCTGAATACGCTGTTGTTGCAGGCAGACCCGGCCAGCATAGACCCTGGCAAGCTGTCCCCCGCGCGAGTGCGGCGCGCCGGCCGCTCCATGTCCGTGCAGTCTTCGCTCGACCCCCATGGCTCCAACACCACCCTCTCCTCCACCGGCTCCAGCGATGTTCCGTCGTCAGACAGTAGACACAACTAACGCGAGGGGAACCCCCCTTCCCGTCCTCCCCCCGAACCCGCCCCCGGACCTTCCTCAGCTCCCGTCGTTCCTTTCCCGGACAAACCGCCAGAAAAACTTGGACTCTTCTCTTCTATTAAAAGAGCCGCGAGCAAAAAGTTTGGCGATCGACGTTCCCCGACTCCTAAGACGAGAGAGCCTCGTTCTAAATCAGACTCTGTTAAGCACGCTGCTCTAACCAGGCAAGTGTCGGAGACGGTGGCGTCTTCGGGAGACGCCACCTTCGAGAGGTGTAGACCTAAAAAACGTGATAGTGATACTGAGTTTCCAGTGCGTAAATCTACTTCGGAAGTTTCGGAAAGTTTTCCTTTTGTGAAGCGCGCGTTGGCTGAGATCGAGCACGGATGGAACTACTTCAGGCGGTCGGTGGCGTCGGATGCTTACGAGCCGAGAGCGCCCTGGACGAGAATAGAACCAGTTGTCGTGGTCGCTGCGGCTGAAGAGGAAGCACCAATGTCGCCTCCACCTCAGATGGGGCTAAAGGAAAGGAGAGGTTCCAGAGGATCCCCATGCGCAAATCTACCGCCTTTAATGCTGCCTCCAAGAACACCAGAACCGTCTCCTGGGCGTTTATCACCGAACAGACTTTCGCCCGTCGTTTCACCTGTAAGAGTGCAGGAGCCGCTCTCGGCTCCCGCGTTGGGTCTGGGTCCGCAGCCTCCACGCCGGGTCCGGACCCGCTCCGAGATGCCGCCGGACCCACCACCACGGTCCCCAACAACGCCACGCCCAGCATCTGTGTCTCCGAAGCATACGTTTGCGTTCAAGATAGTTCTTAAGAAAGTGGAGAGCACTCCAAACACTTCGTTTGAAAAGCCGGACCAATGAGAGTACCTCCTCTAAGCGCGGCCGCTGTAATGCGGTGGAGTACTCGAGGTCAAAACGCGCTTTCTCCTTTAGAAAAGCTAGTTTAGTTAGCAATGCAATGGTCGTCGGCTGTTTTATTCTTGTTCTTTCGAAATGTGCTTGCAAGGAATTATAATATGTATGGATTTTGTAAAATAAACATGAAACAATCTTGAGCTTTGAAATAAAAATTCAAGTATCAGATTGCAGAATTGTTGTTTTTCATCTAACTTTGAGATCGCTGATTACGAAAAAGTAACATGGTGATTATTGATTGTCTGTTTACTAAAAACAATTGCTTAAATTTATCAAACGGTGCAGTTTGGTATAAATTAAACTCAAAGGGTATCGTTTTGATCGAAACCTTTTCGAATGTGAGAATCAGACAGCAGGTTCGACACTTCAGCAATTTCTTATGAGTCCAGGAGCTGGCCCTCTTTTTGAATGTGGACATTATTGTAACTGTAGATAAAAAATGAAATTTAATGTGTCTAAAATCGTTGTTTATAAATGATAAAACGTGAACTTGTCTATATCATTGTACTGAAGGAATTCTTTTGTAAAATGTTAAATGGACTTTTTATAATGTAATATCAATGAGTGGTACTTAGGTAGAGTTGTATTAATTTAAATATTTGATGTTTTATACTATCACTATCTAAAATTTGTTGTATAGTTTGTTTGATGCACAAGTCTACGTGGAAATTATACTATAACGCACTTTTATAATGATTATTGTCGTAACAAATGAACAGTGTGTCTAAATGTATTTTGGATGTTTTACAAGTCTGTGAAAGTAATTTTATAATGTTGTATTTAAGGAAGATGTTTGTTGTTATAGAGTATTTTCATAGAACAATCATGAGACTGGGTCTCATCCCGTTTGGAGGCAAGACTCTGGTAACGGGCTCGATGGGTCAAAGTGTTGCATTAAGAGGCAGAACTTGACACGCCGCTATCTCGCTCGCTCATTTCAACATATTTAGAGTTAAAAACAAAAATGGGTCTTTGTGTCTTGTTTGGATCAAAGTGATTTTTTTGGTGAAGCTTTATAATATTATTTTCAGAAATATATCTAAATGCAATTAATTTGATTTGATTTTTTATTATTTTTTTGTTTTTTTTAATATATTTTTTTATTTGCAATTATTCAGTGATTGTATAACTTAAAAAATGTTGAAATGAGCGAGCAAGATAGTAGCATGTCCAGTTTTACATCTTAAAATCATGTAATTTTGGACATTTTCCTTCGAGCTATGAAAGCAGGACTGTGGGACAAGTTTTAATCTTGTATAATTAAATCAAATTTAATGTCATGCGATGTTATCTTCGAAGTATTTAATATTGAATGTGATGGAAGATATTCATAGTAACTCAGCGAAACAATATTTTCAGAAAACAAAGTCAGCTAAAGTTACTAATAAAATTAAACTTCAGACATCTTCAAATACCCAAAACCAAAATAGCTGTTGTGAATTGTGTAAATGATATTGAATTTGTGTCTGCATACTGAACCCGTGTTTAAAAATAAGTACCTGTCTAAATGTAAAAAAAAAACTTTACAATTTCTCATGTCGTGCAATTAATTTTAGTTTGTTTATTATGCAGCCCGTAATTGGAACCATGTTGGATGGGAACAATATAAGTATTCAACGAAGTAATGTCGCTAGCCCTTTATGTACTTACTCGTGGAGTACTTAAGCTCTGTTTTGTATCAGTAATACAGGGTTATTAGGAAAGGGTATAAAACCGACAAGGTCTCGGCTTATTTCGACTCGGCTTAACTTTTAAACTTTCCTTATTACCCTGTATATTGTATGACCTGTATGACGGACACTGGTTACAATTACGGTTTATGTAATTTAATTTTTAACACTAAAAGGCTCAAAATATTTGTGCGAGATTTTGTAAAAATAATTTGAGACTCTAAGAATGTATTGATTTTTTAAACGGTTACAGACAATATATTGGTGAATTCGTACATTATGTCTTTATAATGTTGTCTTGATTAATTTTCAAATCTTGTAAATAAAGAATTATGTTGTCATGAAAACAAAAATCAATATGTTGGTAAAAATTGTTTTTCTTTACTCTGCCTTGATGAGTACGACGTGTTATGAAACGCAAAGATTATAAAACTACTGGATTGCGCATCTAAAAAAAATCTTTAAAACATTTCACCGTGTTATTCGCGGGATGAGGTAAGTAATCTCGCTTACGATTGGGCAGCTCAAAATTCATTCATACAATCGAAGGCGATTCAAACGACGAGTTTACGAGTTCATTATTTCTTATGATCGTATCTTGTTGATGTTACTAGGTGAATGATGATGATTGTCATGGGAAGAGAAACGTCTACTGATTATATGGTTTCTGAAATTAAATTATTATAAAATTTATATCCATAGTTTAAACTACGATTATCTCTTAATTTTGATGGAAAGATAGATGCTTGGTGCTGAACATCAGATTAGAAAAAAAAAATATTTGTCGTAAACCGTATCGTTGCTTACCATCAGGCAAGATGGCGGTCAAATGGAAGCCTCTCTCTTCTCTTCTCAGCCATTTTCAACCATTCTGGTGTAGGCCTCCTTCAGACTTTGCCATCTAACTCGGTCTTGTGCTGCTTCCATCCAGTTGTTTCCAGCAATCTTCTTTATATCGTCCTTCCATCTCATTTGCGGTCTTCCTCTAGGTCTTTTTTCGCCCCACGGCCTCCATTCCAATACCGCTTTCCCCCACGATCCATGTTTACGGGCTATGTGTCCTGCCCACTGCCAAAAAAAAATGGAAGCCTATTACTGAATAAAAAAATAACCACCAGCGCTGGTTAATGACTGACTAATTCAGTCACCATCATAAATATAATTATTTTTACAAAAAACAAAAAACAAAAACCGACTTCAAACCGACTATTGTCATTGTCATCTATTCATCTATTTGTCGCGCACGTACTTAATGCAAATTTAAGACTTATAGGTATGGTTTTCTCATGGATACCATTATCAGAACTGGACTAAATTGAAATGGGAAGCGTCAGCTTTCTTATAAAAAAAGAATCATCAAAATCGATTCACCCAGTCAAAAGTTATGAGGTAACAAAAATAAAAAATAAAAAACATACAGTCGAATTGATAACCTCCTCCTTGTTTGAAGTCGGTTAAAAACTGTCAAAAACCACAAAAATTTACTCAAAACCACGTTGGTTTCCATAATTTTGTCTAAGTCTATCCACTAAAATAAAGTAACTATGTGGTAGCTATCTAGAGTCTAAACGAAATAAATACCCATTAACGTCACGATACGAGCCGGGGCAATATCCGGGACCAAACGCTAGACGTCCCGGTTGTCTGGGATGTTCCAGAACATAAACAAGCAGCGATTGACACTGCGTGGCTTGCTTGTAACTTTTAAAAGTTAAGAGAGTAAGTAAAGTAAGTAAGGGTTTATAATTTTAAGTACCTAGGTACTATGTTTGGTAAGACAAAAGTTATTTTTAAATATTTTTATCAGAGTAGCGGGTCAAACCTGGACCCGATTAGCATATAACCGAGGCAGATGGCATAACGGGAGAAAGGCCTATACCCAGCAGTGGGATAGGAAAGGCTGTGGATGATGATGATTTTTTTTCAATTCTGGTAGGTACCATAGATCATTTGTTAAAAAAAATTTTTTTTAGTAATAGTAACTTTTTTCTGATAAAGGACACAGCTAGCTTCCAGCAATAGGTATGTGAAGGAAGCATACGGGAAGGGTCTTATTTATAGGGCCGTTGGCGTCGGTCAACCCCGAGTTAATAGACTACCGAGTAGCTAAACTAATGTAGGTACTTTGGAAGTTGAGTGATTTGTTTTTTAACCCTCAACGCAAAAGGATGTGGTATGTTTGTGTGTGTCTGTGATTCTGTGTGTTTATCTGTGGCATTGCAGCTTCCTAACGGTTGAATCGATAATGCCAACTAAGTCAGAATATCTATCTACACATGGTTGTAAGGACAAGGTATGCTAAGCCAAAAAGGGCTCATATATAGTGCTCATCCTTTTTTTGTATTGTCAGGGTTGGTCCCATAGTAAAAGTCATCTATGAAGAAAATAATGTGTAAATAGGTACTATAAACCCTTTTTTGGCTAAGTATGGCCTTTTTTTATAACCCTGTATTTACATAGAGTTGACTATTGTAATTCTGTCTAGGTATATTAGTAGGCTTATTTGCAAGTCAGTTCGAGAGTAATGAGAGGAATTGACTGCTTAATTAGTAACCAGAACCGAGAGACTAATAATAGCAAAGATCAACAGCTCTGTGCACTTAGCGTTATACAAGGTGTGACGGAAAGGTTTGAGTAATACGTAAGGGTGTTCTTCAACGACTTCTACTCATCAAGGTGAACAACTTTTGTGACACAAGTCTCCAGACAAAAGTCAGGTGATCAATTTTCTATGGAGATTCGATATTTTCTTTCTCGTATTTAGCAAACTTTAGTACTCGAAGTTGTTCACTTTGACGTGTAGAAGAACACCCTTCAGTATTACTACACCTATCAAATGCACTGTGCTAGTTAGTTGTCTTGAAAACACACTGTCTTGGACTCTACATGCACCAGGGTTGTTTGCTTCAACAAAACTGACAAAAGTAGTTGACACAGAAGTAGAGGGTACTTGGGCGATTCACACCGCGATTCGACGGTCGCGGTGTGAATCGCCCTATACCTACTCAAAGCACTCGAGTCCTCTTTTAAATGAGGGTCTTAATTATCAACGCTGCTCAAAGATAAATGACTTACATCTTATTATATGTCCTTACTTATAAACGTTGCTTTGATTGTCAAATGTCATTTAACTTTCAATCGAAAAATTAATTTCTAAAATTAAATTTAGCCACCTATTTAAACAGTGCTTATAATTAAAACCCTTAGTTAGTACTGCGCACTTCATTTCTGTGTTACGCAAAAGTGAAATTACATTTGTAAATCCAAACAACGTTTATAAATCAAGCCAAAGAGGTTTAGCAAAAAATTAAAACAGGACTAACAATATTATTTTACAAATTTCCGGACCCTGTATTTCATCGGAAATAACATCCAAGTGGTCAACCCATAGCTGTGCTTGTATGAAAATAAAATATTTACATTTCGGTATCAGTTGGGTAATCACGAAGCTCTCAATTTCGTTGCTCTTTACGTAACATTTTAATTAACAAAATGGTGGCCCTCACTAATTGTTTATTCATGAATGATTAATTATGAGGGTAACATTATATTCGGTCAGAATATTTTTGTTATGAATTTGCTAATTACTTGGTTTTAAATCGAGTTTGTATGCTTTTATGCAATAAACGTTTCATTTTGGGACAAAATGAACAGCGAGTTTTTGGGACTCGTTAGTGACAAAATTAACTAGGCTAAACATAAGTAAGGTACGTGTTCCTTAGTTTTTGGTCAGTATTATACTTTTGAACACAATTCAAAGAAGAAGATGGAAATTGGAAAGTCATAAAAACATCAATTTGAGAAGCTTACCGCCAAGTCGAACATTGTGGAAGAGAATGAAACTGAGAGGCTTCGGCGCTGCAGGCCATCTGGTGAGAACGGATTAGGATCACAATATTAGGTGCGTAGGCGTGTCTTAGAATTCACAATAGCCGCTGACACATTGTTCAGTTAGATGTAACGAAATAAATATTTTTAAATAAACTACCGCAAGTTTAGCTTCCAACTAACAAAATATAGGTATACTCGTACCACAAGGCCTGGATTGTTGGTGTTTTCTGTCGCCAAAAAAAAATCAATATTCAAAAACTTTTTCATTCATCCAAATTCTTTTTAAATAAAAACAATTTCATTTAAAAAGAGTAGTCTGTAACTGGTACTATAGCCAAACCGTTTATCTTAGTCCTCACCTGCGTGGTACACAGGCGCGGGGGTATGATGCCGCGGCGGCGCCGCCCTCTCAGTCCCCCGCGCCGTCATAGTAGGTACCCCCGCGCCTCTGTACCGCGCAGGCGAGGACTACGATAAACGGTTTGGCTATAACCATCAGGCTGTGTATGAGAATAACGTGTCTTGGTACAGTTAGTTCCACCGTGCTTTGAATCATTACGACGCTAGCGTAGGTAGGTACTATAAGATTACTGGAGTTAAACCTAATCTAACATACATGATTAAACTAAATTGGAAACACTGATACAGGATTAACTTAATTTTATCTCTAATTTGGTGGGTTTGTAATTTCCGTCTTATGATAAGACTGGTAACTGAGACCCAGCCCTTCTAGCAAATTGCCTTTCCTCTGTTTTTAACACGCGATAAAGTGACAAACATACCCATTATATTATCCATATTCTAGCTTTGTCGAATCTACGTGTGGATAAAGATGGAGAAAGAAGAAAAGAAAGATGCTTGGCAATTGAACAAATGTCATTCAACTTGTGTACAAAAAATTTTGAAAGAATAATACATTATTTTTTTATTTAATGCGCATTACTAACTAGTGCCACTTAGTAACTTTATACAAACTTTATGGTTAAGACTCGATAACACCCAAAACCCGTGCTAAGCTGGATCAAAATTCTTCCCTGCCAAATAATAAATGTCAAAATTGTGGTATAATAGCAAACACCTTATAAATCTCAAGAGTATGCCAGAAAGATGATTTATGCGACGTTTAATCTTCAATCAAATATTTACAAAGAGGATGAGTCTTTTTTGTTATTCTTTCTCTCAACGACTGACAGCGTAGATTAAAATAACTGCTAGTTTATTTTTTATTAGATTACTTAATAAATAAAAAAAATGTAATAGTTATATAAAGGATAGTTAAGTTTTTATAGTATGCTTTATCGGGATTTTAGTAATTTACTAGCTGACTCGACAGACGTTGTCCTGTCAAAAGCCATTGCGTAACTATAGCAACCGTAGTATGTTGATGCTAACTTGTCAATTTATAGTAAAAATTAGCAGTATATATATAATTTGCAATAAATTAAAATTGCGACTACAATTTGAGATTTAAACTATCCTATCTCTCAACTTGGATCGAACTGCACATGGTGTGCGAATTTTATTATAATCGGTTAAGTGGTTTAGGAGTCCATTGAGGACAAACATTTTGACACGAGATTTATATATATTAAGATTAAGCCGCTAGTTTCTGCCCGTGGCTTCGGTTTTTAATTTACACAAATTTTTAATATTAAAATTTTAAAATCAATAGTCCTTTGATAGTCAATATAGTTTTTATCCATTTTGACCCCCATTAGGGGTTGATTTACAAAATCCTTTCATAGTACAACTTTGCAGATTTGCAGTTACATATTGCGTGGTATGCGCTCAATCTAAGGGCCTTCACTGAATTGTCAGTGCATTGGCGACACGGTACGAAACGCTTTTTTTTTTTTTTATGTAATTGAGTGACGAGACGAGCAAATCGCTCGCCTGATGTTAAACGTCACGTTTACCCATAACAGGTCTGCACCACCCAGAATTTTGAACTCACAGAATTCAAGTCCCTGCGTGGCACAGCACTGCGCTCGTCACCCTGAGATATAAGTTGTTTAATCTCCCATTTGCCCTTTAATTTCACTGGAAACAATGCCCTTCCAACCGGAACACAGTAATGTTTGCACATTACTGCTTGGCGGTGGAATAACTGGCAAAGGTGTGGTACTTCCCCAGCCGGGCTCTGCAAAAGAGCCCTACCACTACAAACAAGCGCAAAAACACGCTTGCCAAGCGCCTCTTCAATACACACCTTCTGATTGACGTAGTATAGGCGTGGTTAATTTGGCTTACCGCGTCACATAGATGCCGTGCCGTTAAATCAGAAAAGGATCTAAAAGTGAATGGAATGGAAGGGTTTAGATTCAGATTTTATTAATGCAACACGAGCTAAATCTGAGACGCAGTGCAAAAGGTAACTCATACAGGGTTATGTGGAAAGAGTTGCTAAGCCGAAAAGGCTGATAGTGTCAATATTATGGACAACTTTTACTATAGGACCAATCCGGAAATCGAGAAAAAAATTTGCTGTTCCATAAATTTTGTCAAGAGTCATTAAGATTTTTCTTTGGAACAGCTGATTTTTTTTTTCGCGTTCTCAAGATAGTAAAAGTTGTGCATAGTGCGTAATGAGGAGTACTATGACCTCTTTTCGGCTTAGCATACTCATCTATATATATAAAAATGAAACCCGTTTTCCTTGGTCACGGCCTCACGCGTGAATGGCTGGACCGATTTCACTAATTCTTTTTTGTTGTATTTGTTATTATTAGGAGAAGGTTCTTACAGAAAAAAATATTAAGAAAATCTCTCAGAAATATTGAAAAACCCTAAAAACAGCCCTTTTATTTTTCCCATACAAACGTTTTCTAACTAAAACGAGCTTTATTGCTATTGTATAAAGTTCATATTGAATTGCAAGCACTCACTGTTGTTTAAGCAATGTAGGTATGTTCCTAACGTCCAAGAGTCAATTTGCACTTTATTACCTCTGTACAAAGTTCAAATTCAATCATATCTATCAAAACAGTGTGCGTTTTATACTGATAATTTTTACTATAAATTGACAAGTTAGCATCAACAAACTACGGTTGCTATAGTTACGCAATAGCATGAGAATAGAGGTTATAACAAAGAGTTCCTATAATTATTCTCAACACCTTTGGTCACGCCATCACGCGTGAACGACTGGACCGATTTCAATTTACTCTACGTTTATCCCAAAGTCTACCCGTGCGAAGCCGGGACGGGCCGCTAGTTTCTTATAACCCTGTATACCTTTGTATATGTAAAGGTATAGTTTTGCGTGTATGGTGCCTCGTTAGGTCTCTCGAGTGCTCTCATCGACTAAAGAGTAACAAAGTATGAAAGATCTCACGGTGTCTCTCACACCGCTAACTCGCTCTTTTCTGGTTTTATTTTGTTTACTTTCTTTTGAATTCGGTGACATGACTTTTTTGCCAGCAGACTCGGAGAACAGCAAATTCTTTTGAAATTTATTTTAATTTTAGCTTTACATCAACTTTAATTTTATTAAATGAAATTATAATTAGGGCGTAAGATGTTTTCAAAAAGTCATTAAAAGTTCTGCGATTCATCGATAGATGGCAAAACTAAAAAGTATCACCGCTGTGCCGGTCGGAGTGGGGGGTGTTAGGTTATTTAAGTTACGGAATTTCTGGATTCGGTCTCCACGCTCGGTCTGCTCTATGCAATAGCTTAAAAATTATGAGTACTTGGTACATATCTACCTTGTATTGGCAGCTGTGGATTTGACAGTTTGTTAAGACGGCATTATTTCTTACGGTTTGTATGTGAAATTATTTTTGTACCTACTACCAAATGAGCTAAGATTAAAACAATAAAATAAAATTGTCACAATTTGTTTCCAAGTAAATTTATTTTATAATATTATGAACTACGCTAAAAATATTTTTTAACAATCTAAATGGTAGATAAGCCGGGTAAAGTCAATGTATGTACGTAAATTGTCTACAGTCTATCGCGTAGGCCGTGCGTAGGCAAATAGCGTAGTGAAATCGCTCGTAGCCGTCTACGGCGTAGGCAAGTGCCTACGTAAAATCTTTTTGAGTAATCACAAACATACTTGTGACATTATATTTATTACCGTAACAAGATTTTTTTTTAATTAAAAAAAAACTATTTTAACATAGCAACACTAACTCTAGTTACCCACTGCCTAATTGCCTATACAAGCAAACTTTTTAAAAGAAATTTCACTAAAACTATATTTTGCACATTATATTACATAGGTACATACATTTTGAGTGTCATATAACATGAAAAAAATAAAAATAAATGTTTGAAAATTTGCATTTGCAATGCTATTTCACATTGTTACTTTAAAGTAGTGTTTTTCTTGAGAAACATCTTTACCAGCTTTACAGTTATATTAAATTTCACATCCTTATAATAAATGTGAAGGAACAAGCCACTAGCAACAGAGCTAAGTGTCATCTCCGCTTGCTGAACGACCTTCTAGAAACGTGGTGTGAGACTCACTTAGAATGGTTCATACTATCGTACTTAGTAATATATTATGTATTGAACAACTTTTACTATGGGATCAACACGGAATTTGCGACAAACAAATCAGTTGTTCCATAGAAAAATAAAAAATAAAAAAATGACACTCGACAAAATGTATGGAACAGCTGATTTTTATTTACAAATTCCGTAAAATAAAATAAATAAATAATAAATAACGTTTCACACTCATAGGTCGACTAGGATTAATTCCTGTGTCGGGGATGCCATGGAACATACACAAAGACAAGGACAACTAACACCCAGAACCAGAACTAGATATTTAAATTCATCATGCAAACATGTGCCCGGACCGGGAATCGAACCCGGGACCTCTGGCTTATAAGGCGGATATTATTACCGCTGAGCCAAACAGGCCGTATTGGTCCCATAGTAAAAGTTGTTCATAATGATGAGTACTATGAGCCTTTTTCAAGCATCCCTTTTCCTTATAACTTCTAAGTATCTTACTAGACAATTCTATGACGATCAGTTCCACGCTGAAATAAGCTTCTTGCAAAGTTAAACAAAACGAGTACATTAGTTAGAAGACGGTAGCAAATCGCAGAAAACTGGTGTCACCTAGAAAATGTTTAAAACTAGGTATAGTGGAGTAGTAGTTAGTAAAGTAGAGTTACAAGTAAAGAAAATGCAGTTTGCTTAGTACCACTTAACCTAAACTCCAATGTTGTCGGCCATTTTATCTGCAAATCAAAACCCATTTCAGACAATTTGTGAAAATTTTTCGATAAAAAATATCACGTGGCTAAAATTAAACTTTCAGTAACAGTTACACGATTGCACTAGGTATATAATTCCGTGCCTGGCGTGAACATGTTGACATGTCAAAAATGCCAATTTTAAAGGGCGGCCATTTTAAAGTTTGACCTTCTTTGGTAAATTGGCAAAATGCGAGAAGATTTCTCCAAAAATTGTGTATATTATGAGCTGTCAATTTTTTACATAATTATATGCAAAGAATGCATTGAGCCAACAAAATAAAAAACCGACACGTCGAGATGTCAACTTGTTCACGCCAGGCACGGAATTTAAGGCCACAAGTTTTATTAGCAGAATTTTTGTTTTACTCACAGGTTTAAATCCTTCGGTGTGCTTAATCTCGCAAAAGCCAAATGAACTTTCTGAACAAAGAGTAAAACAACAATGCAGAAATGAAACCTTTGTTACAGTTTTGCTTTTATTTTTCTTATTTTCTAGTGTGGAGCAGATAAGAAAAAATTAACTGATCATTGGCCGCCTTAACAACATAAGAAAATATGGATATTAAAGTGATAGCCATCGCGGTGAGTGATGTCATTGTTTTACTATATAGGGTACGAAAAAAAATCAGCTGTTCCATAGAAAAATGTCAATGACACTCGACAAAATGTATGGAACAGCTGATTTTTTTTTCGCGAATTTCGGGTTGGTCCCATAGTAAAAGTTGTTCATAATGATGAGTACTATGTGCCCTTTTCGGCTTAGCATACCCTTTATGAATAACCGTGTATTTTCATGTGCAGTTATGCTAATTAGTTGTCGATAAGTTACTTTACAAAGACTCATTAATTCCTGCTTATAATAGATGTATTGTGGTTATTTTCTATACTTAGAATGTGAACAAAAAAAAAGAAATTATTACTTGGTGTCATTCAATTTTATAGAGACTTTTAGTATCCAAAAGTGAAAATTAATCAACAGCATTATTATTACATTATATTATAATTATGTAAGGGGTATAAGACTAATTAATATTAACCCCGTTTTACTTTTAACTATGAAAAAGAAATACTTAAGAAATACACAAAAATAAATTTACAGAAATTATTCAAGAAAATTACATCAATTTACGACAAATTGGGGTTTCATAAAATTAATTACCAATTAAAATATAATACATTTCGACTTGAAGAGCTTTTCCTAAAATGAAAACAGCCACTTAATACACATTAAAGTGAATCTTTTCAGCCTACATTTCTTTTGGATATTTGCCAAAGAGAGAGTTTTGAAGAGCCACATTCATTTCAAGCTCTTATCTTGTTATCACTCGGTATAATGTCGCACGCAATTTACTTTTTTCAAACAAAAAAAAACATCAAGTTAATATTTTAAAATGATGCTGTTATCAAAAAAATATCAGGAAAATCTGTTAAAAAAACGTTTACTTTCTAAAAAACTGTCAAGTAAGTACAGTCAAGCAAATACAGTACTATTGTCAGTCAAAACAGCGTTTTTTTTTTTTTTGAAAATTATCACCTTTTTCTACTACAATACTTCATCCTTATTTTCCCAATTTAGTAATAAACAATTCTACTGTCGAAACTAATCTAGTAGAAATATTATCTTCACTGAGCGCTTTTGCTCTACTTATTCATTCATGGGTTGTCAAGATAAGGGAAAAGGGTCTCAGATTTATTAAGCGGTCAAGATGAAGCTACAGGTTGTTTATGGAAGACATAAAGTTCCTGGCCAACTAAAGCGTCGTGAAATGTTTATTAGACATCTAATGCAGAGATATTTGGGACGTTTGTGGGGAAATTTAAATTGATAGCGATACAGAAGTGCTTACTTTATTCTAGCTGTGGCCTGCGATTTCACTCATGATTAGAAAAATGATGAAAAGTAGCTAATTATGTCTTGTTCTTTACCTCTGACAATGTGTATGCAAAATTTCATGATGATAGTTGAGCATTTATATAGGGCGTGAATGTGTTACAAACAAACAAGCTCAATTTTGCATTAAATTTTATAATACACATAGTTATGACAAGATAACAAATGACTGCTTTAGTGTAATTCTAGGTGGCGCAGACCTGTTATGGGCAAACGTGACGTTTAACATCAGGCGTGCGATTTGTTCGCCTCGTCACTCAATTACATAAAAAAGTTGATATTTCTAGTAAAATGAATATTCGCGAAAATATCATAATTTTTTTGACAATAATTTGACTGTGATTTATCCGATCTTCCTGAAATATTTATATCGTTCAACATTTTATCGAATGACCTCACAATACCCGCCACGGAGGGAAACTGTCAACGAGCGTTTGTTTCTGTGTCAAGGGGGTAGGGACGACACTACCGCCTTATACCCGCTTGTAACTGTATAAAAAGGGGACGTTAAAAAAACATCAACGGAAACTCTGCTTTTGTTGTCGTCTGTTTCGTTTTCGGTCACCCGTGTTATTTTAGAGGTATTACGCTTGAATTTTTGGGTCACGTAAGCGGAAGTTACATTATACCTTACATTATTAGTTATTTAATTGAAACATTGGTTATATAGTTAGTATGTTGAGAGCAAGCTAGAGGAAATCGGTTAATTACAGGTTTGTATAGAACGCTACGTAAACTTTTGGTTTATTAATGTTTTAAGCCCAAATTTTCTTTTATGTCCATGATTAATGTGCCAGCTAAATACACGGACTACTAAAATAGTATAGTTTAGCCTTTCTTCTGTTTGGACATTTTTCAGCACGAATATCCGAGATGCACGAGTTTTCATGCTAGTATTAAAAAGCAAACAAGATAGCTCTCGGTTTATGTAAACATACTCGTAACTAGATTCTAGTATAGGCTAGATAGCTAGGGTATCAAGCTACGAAAGTTTAATAGAATGGGGTTTTATTTTTTCAGCAGATCTAGGCAAAATATCGAGTTTCTAACATCCCTTGAAAAATGAACCTTGTGAATCCTGGCTGGTGTATTAATTGAGACGAAAATAAACTGGGTTTACACTTAGATTGATGCTGCTGACGCACAGCCTAAACCGGTGATCCTAGACACAAACATGAAATTTAGAGAGTACCTATGCTCTTTGTATGATGCAAGCAACTAAGAAAGGCACTCGTGATTCAAATTAGCGGGTCAAATGGGATGATAATTTATTAGTATGAAAAAAAAGAGCTGTCTGTGACTTGTGATTTTACATTGTTTAAATTTTTGTTTTGTATATTGTTTTTTGTTTTGTTGTTTTTTCACATTTTTGTTTTGGGCTATGCGCAGGCGCAGCCACGAGCAAAAGCCAGCTATTTCATAAAATCTCACGTTACCTTTCTGTCGTTCTATTTTCCCTAGCACGTGTCAGACGTTATCACAGTCGTTTGATTCGCCTACAAGCCTGATTCGATTTGTCTTCGTAGGATTGAAACGTCAAGAGAATACGCATTATTTAACGAACCGCGATGGGAAGGTATTTCGGAAACCGATATTTGGCCACGGAGGTGTAACAGACATGTGACGTTGGTATAGATATCCACAATTCCACATACTCGTATTATGGAAAGGGAATTGCAAATACATACTTATAAAAACATACCTGAGTACGAAATAAAACTGTTTAGAATAAGGTGCTACGGTTTTCAGGAAAGACAGTAGCTGCCTTTTTTCATACCATTTCACGACGAAACGGTTGGATAGAATCGTATGTAATTTAGCTAGGAAGTAGAGATCAAACCCAAAAGATGGACATGATTTAAAAAAAACCGGAAAATACGTGAAAACAGGTAAATCACCAGTAAGACTGAGGGATGCAGATAGTTTGATATAAACCTAACTTTAAAAGGTTTTTGAAAATTAATGTTGGCTTCTGTACAATCGCCACAACCGTATCAAAAATATTTATTTAATGTTTCACTTCAAGTTTTGACGAGTGCAATCATATTTTACACCCTAGAGTACAATAGTCTGGGAGAGATAAAACTAACCGACACAAAAATGATGACCTTAGGGCGTGTGTACATTATGACTTCATATCAAAAGAGAGAAATTGTTTTTTTTTTTGAAAGGACTAAGTTAAAAAAATAAGAAATACGTTTTTATTTGACTGAATAGCAAAAAATATCAAAATATTATTGTTTTGGACTAGCTGCGTCCCGCAGGTAAAAGGTTAACATGAGTTTTCCGGGATAAAAGTAGCCTATATATTAATCCAAACCATGAAATTTCCAAATTTCATGTAAATCCGTTGAGCCGATCAGCATTTAGTTGTAAGAAACATACAAACTTTCACTTTTATAACTTTAGTAAGACAAAATAATAACGACGATACAAAAATTTTATCCTTGCTTACTTTACCTCATCATCATCATCATCGTCAGCCTGTATCGACCCACTGCTGGGTATAGGCCTCCTCTCCCTTGCGCCATTCTTCCCTGTATCGGGCCAATCTCATCCACGGATGACCCGCGATTTGTCTGATGTCGTCGACCCATCGGGCTGATGGTCTGCCAACGGAACGTTTGTCCGCAATCGGTAGCCACTCCGTCAGGGCTCTACTCCACCTGCCATCACCACGCCTAGCCACGTGTCCTGCCCAGCGCCACTTTAATCGCATAATACGGTGTCCGACATGTGTGACTTTTGTCCTGCGTCGGATTTCCGTATTACGGACTTTATCTCTCAAGTTAATGCCTAACATGGCACGCTCCTTACTTTTGCACTCCTCCTTACTTTACCTATTCTTTGTAATTTACTTATTCAATAATGCTACAATGAACCTCATAAATTGTATAAAATTGGTTTTAATTTTCTTACTAAGTTCTGATTTACGTCCACTACTTGTCAATTAAAAAGATAACAGATCACATTTTTTGAAACTTCCATCCAATTTACCTCAAACTTGTGGTAACGCCTCTAGGGAAATAAATTTATCTCTAAAGAAAGCACCACACATAAAATTGCTACTTTTCAGATCCCTCTAAAAGTGGAAACTAAATTGATATACCCGAGTTGAAATACCGACTCTACGAAATGAACTTTGCATGAGAATAGTTTTTTTTATTCCGTTGCAGTATCTTGCTAGAATGTTAGAAGAAAACAGGCTAGAATTAATTTCCCAGAAGTAAAAAATACCAATAAGCGGATAAGTTACAAACTACTGTTTTTTAATTGTAGTTTATAACACTCCAGGCCAAGACCCCTCTCAAACAAAAAACAAATCAAAATCGGGTCACTCATTTGTGAGCAATGATGCCTAAGATAGACACTCAAATACACACGACGAACCGACTAACACCATCTCTTTGCGTCGAAGGTTAAAAAAATCTATGATCCTACAGGCACACGATTAACTTAAAGGGTAAAAAAAAAAAATGTAACAGCGAGTATCTTTTTCTCTTTTTTACAAACACAAAACTCCTTCCTTCAGCATTAAAAATATGTTACAGAAAGTATCGTTTTCTCTTTTTCACAAACACACGTTCCACGCACATATTTCACAGGTGGCAGGTGGTGAAGCCATCGGTCGGCGAAAGTGTCGAGTGAATGAACCGTGAAATGAAATCATAAAATATTTATCGTGGCTACGATCGAAAAACGTTTTTTCTGGCTTTCATGTACAGATTGAAAACTCCACTTTCTTTTAACGTTTCTGAGTTTTTTTGTGCGACTATGAAAATTAGACTATCGTTTTTCATAGTCATACAGACGTAAGTTGTTGAAGTTGAAGTTACGGAGTTGAAGTTTGATGGAGTTATAAAAGTAATAAAATGTATAATTATTTGAAGTGGTTTGGAAATTGTCAAAGTATTTCATAGTGTGATTCACATCACATTTTGTTAAACATTTCTTCACGCTGGAGCCCTATCCTGGTGAGTTAGATATTATCTCGGTCACTGTCACTCTTATTAGAAATGTGAAGAGTGTGAAAGTGACCAAAATAATCTCGAAAGGTCCAGAATATACTCGTATCTAGGTAATTGTTATTCTGGTTGAAAAGAAATGATAGTGAGATTGACTGAAATAATATCGCACGTGCCCAAATAAGGCTCTTGAACGCAGATTGATTTACGTTTAACATAAAACGTTTACTGATCCAGATCCATATTTTATCCAGACTTACGCCAATCGATCTCTTCTGAACTCTGCTGAAATAATTCATTTACCTAGCGCGTGTTTTTGCTTGTAGGAAGAGTAAAAAATTTTACAAAAAACACCAATCTAACTATGCAGCGCGACACGCGCAAGTATGCTGAACACGAATAAAATAAAATAAAAATTGGTTGCCTGTAAAATCGGTATACGGGCGAAAGTTTTACGTGACAACGACTTATGTCTGTCTCTCTCGCTCTTAGGCGGGCTAACCATGCCCGAGTGGAAGGGACGCGTGCCTCTCACTCGCTCTCATTGTGAGCGCATAACGTGAGCGGAGCGTAACGCAGTTTCTTGAAGTGTCACCCGGCAAACCAATTTATAAGACGTTGTCACGTCAAAAATTAAGATGAAATTTTGAAGACGCCACGATTTTTTAAGTTTGCAAATTCCGAAAAGAAAAATGAAGTTATTTTCAGAAAATTGTACTAAACGTGTGCTTTTCTGTGGCAGGATCGTCGAGAAGACGTCGAGCCGATTACAGCGACGCTCAACAATTGGTAAAATTTTCAGAGTCTCTAAAATCCAGCTCAGTTAGTTAAGTCGTTTAGTTTTTTTTAATAGTTGTTACTTGCAATTATATAGTTGTGTGTGTACTATGTAGTTGTGTTGTAGTTGTATAATGTTACTCGAAGGATTAATCTGGATACTAAGTTCATCTTGGCTCAACTAAGTGCACTGTTAGAACTAATTATGTCTTTCGACAATTTTGGTTGGTTACCATTTCTATGTTCAAGCTTTGCGTTTCGTTTTTGGGAGTGAGACGGCTGGTAGTTGTTTACTTTAATAGCTACGTACTCGTACAACGCACACATATTTTCGATCAATATACAAGTACAAAATACCGTTGTCAACGATCGATTTCATCAGTTGTTTAACTAATTAACTGTCCTTGAAACTTGACGACCGATGTCTGATTAATAATTTGTTGCTCCCGAATTTGGGTAAGTACTGAGCGGTGTCTTTTACGTTTCCACTTGAATAAATTATAGAGTTTAATGGGCGTCTCCACGTGCTGTGTTGCCGCCGATTTACGAAGGGAAGGAAAGCTTGATCGTTCGTATTTTGTTTTTGAATCGGCCACTATATAAATTACGTTTCAGAAATGTCATTACAATTTTTTTAATAAGATTGAGGTAAGATGTTATGACAGAGCTTCTCAATGAAATGTCCCAGTCAAATAGTTTGTCTCTTTGTCTGTATGTTAAAGTTTTATTTTTTAGTATAGCAAATTTTATCAGTTTAGTATCTACTTTAGCTTACTAGCTGCGCCTCCGAGTTTCACCAGTTATCCAACGGAGACCGTAAATTTTCATTTTTTTTTCTATATTAGTTTATGTTTTAATGTTTTGTTTAGTTTATGTGTTAGATTATTTGGTTTGAAAGTTACATTGAAAAGAAATAACAGCAAACATACAGATATTCATACTAGAATGAAATAAAAACAAGCAGAAGGACGTTTCAAAACTATTTAAACCTTAATAACTGATGGCATCATCACTAAGAACGATATCTTTCAGACAGGAAAATAAGTGGGAATTAACATAAAAACCATACATACATTTCTTCTCACACAATCTTCAACTTTCAACCTTTGCAAAACGCTGCATCGCATGGTAATTTTATTGGCACCTAAATCCAACTTACTGTAACATTACCTTAATAGGTTATGTGCCATAAAATATGGGACAATCTGGAAACATAGTGTCTGTCGGAGGATGAATTATTCACGCTCGCTTCTCGAATTCATGCAGAGAGAACGTGACACGCCGAGAATAATGGATGGTGTTGGATTGACATAGATATTCGACACTAATGCCTGTCTGAGCTTCGCTTTATAGTTATTGGAATTAATGCTCATGCTAACGTAACGCTTATATCTTTTTACTATGATTTTATCTCATATAAGTGGTGGCTGCTTGATAGTAAATAAATAAATAACGTTTCACACTCATAGCTCCCCACTAGGAATAACCTATGTCGGGGATGTCATGAAACAGATATATTCAAACATCTGCCGGGCCGGAAATCGAACCCGGGACCTCTGGCTTTTAAGGCAGATGTGCTATCGCTGAGCCAAACAGGTCAAGTGATTTTGGCCATAGATACCTGTCACACGAGCGGTCGCAGATATGTTATCAACCTATTAACCTTTTAAGGCTCTACTAACAGCTCTTTAAGGTTTCCTGGAAAAGATCGCTCTTAGCGATAAGGCCGCCAGTTGTCGCACTAGTTTTAGGTGTTGTAATCCTTTTGTTTGTAATTTGTGGTGTGAACAATAAAGAGTTTATCTATCTATCTATCTATCTCTTTTGCAACATCTAAAGTTGTTTGCCCAAGACATAATATTGTATGTACTACTTGAGTGTAAATGTACTCCCAAGATATAGCCGTTTTAGTCCATTTTAGGTCAAAATAGTTCACGTTCGAACATATCATATTTCACCGTTAAGAGCTCTAACGCAAATGCTGCAGCAAATATCTAGTATCCATAAAGTTAGCTTCGCAAACCCAATGCCTAGTAAGGATGCCAACAAGTATAAGAGTATAGGAACATGGATTCCAGCCAGGCGACGTGTAGTAATGCGCTGGAAGTCATGACGACTATTGAATGGAATATTCTAGATAAAACGATAGAAGAAATGGAAGTTCCATCTACGATAACTATTTTATTATTAGACTTATGAGACTCGTATATTTAACTAAGTATGAGGATAAATTAATAGTTAAAAAAACTAAAAAACACGCTTTGTTTAGTGTATTGTCATCGGTCCTCGATATGTCTAGAAAGTTTGAAAGAAATCTGACCGTTTAAAGTGGGTCAAAAACGCGCTCAAAGGAGTCGGTTACAAACTACAAGCGCGTTAAAAAATGGTTATTGCCTAACGTTTTTGGAATAAATAAAAACACAATATTGTTTTATTTGGACCCCAAAAACAATGTACAAATACAGAAAAGCATATAAACTCCATCGTTCGTAAACACGAATTAATTACTGCTTCAATTATTAATCGCCATGCGTTATTCTCGCCAAAACTTGAAAGTAGCTTGACTGAATTAAAAATGTTTGTTTTGTTGGGCTACTACAAATACTTTTAAAAACACAATTTTAGAAGGTAAGATTGATTTAATTGATTTAGTTGACCTAATGTATTTTTTATACAACGACAACGGTTTAAATTTCTTTACGTAAATCAAGAAAATTAGAATTCCGTCTTACGTTACCAAACAAAATAGAAGTAATAAAATTATCATGAAAAAGCAACAAAAACAAGCTTTAATTTATTATTAACTTTCTTTCTGTTACGTGAAAATACAGTTTTACATCCGTGTAAAATTGCACGAGCACTGACGCTGTTTCCAAGGCTGTGCTACGTCATAGTTAGGAAACCTTGTTAGAGGCTTGTTCCAATATCGGAACATAAACCTATATCATACTTAGTACCTAATTGTAGTATATTAAACCATTTCAGCGTAAATTATGGCTTTATTCGTTAAAAATTCGACAAGCATAGAAATTATGAAAGACAGGTGATAATGACATTTTCATCTATGGTCATAATGAGGTTGCATATCACCACATTCTCCCGAGGTTAAGAAGTAACGTAGTCTTGCAAATAAGATGGCGGGCGTCGCTCTCTTGCTGAGCGACGAGGGCCTGGGCTTTGCGCGCTAGTAGGATCTAGAGCACTACTGGCTGGCTATAAAGGAACTTGGGTATCTGATTCATTAGACTCTGCAGAAATCCAACTTGAATCCGATTCCGTTCCGCGATCTTCGCTATCAGAGGAAGAGGAAGCATCTCCTGTAGGTGCTAAGTGGCGATTTGACACAACCACCTCTCGTCCATTCTGGAGCCTGACGTGAGAATGCAGAGGGTTGACTTCGACTAGCTCTACTTCTTCGACCATTGGATCATATTTGCTTTTTCTTACATTATTCTTCATTAATGCTCTCTGCGCCTCTGTAAGCCAAGTCGGCATTGAGTGTCCGTTCGATGATCTGCGAGGGTGTGTAAACATACGCTCGTGAGGTGTACATCCTGTGGCAGTGCACAATAAAGATCTGATGGAGTGAAGCGATTGTTCTAAGACAGATTCCCAGCGACTAATTGGCAAATTTAATGATTTTAATGAGAGTTGTACTGTTTTCCATATAATGCCATTGTACCGCTCAGTTTGGCCATTTCCTTGGGGATTATATGGCGTGGTGTAGCTAGTAGCTACGCCAATCCCATGGAGAAAATTCTTCAGGTCAGCTGATACAAATGCGGTTCCTCTGTCGGAGTGTACGTATGTTGGTATACCAAATACTGCGAATAAATCTGACAACTTCTTTTTAACAGTCTCTGAACTTAAGTCAGAGCATGGGAACGCAAAAGGAAATCTGGAAAATTCGTCTACTATAGTTAGCATGTAACGTTTGCTAGTATCGCATGGTAATGGACCCTTGAAGTCTATTGAGATTCTTTCAAATGGAGCAGTTGCCTTAATTAATGTTCCTTTGGTTCTAATAAATCGTGGTTTTATCTCGGCACAGACTGTGCATGATCCCGTGATTCGCCTGATGTCTTCGACTGAATATGGTAGATTTTTAGCTCTAACCCAGTGAACCATGCGTGTTATACCGGGATGACAAAGATTCTTATGAAGTTCAAAAAGATTTTCGCTTGCTGATTGTGTTGATGCTGTTATATTCGCACGTGAGAGTGCGTCTGCTACTATGTTGTCTTTACCTGGTCGATATATGATGTCGAAATCATAATTAGATAACTCCAGGCGCCATCGTTGTATCTTGTCATTTTTAATTTTAGAGTTGTGTTTTTGATCAAACATGAACGATACAGATTTCTGATCGGTAATCAGTCTGAATGTTTTACCCATAAGAAATTGTCTCCATTTCTTTATGCTTTCTACGATCGCTGCAGCTTCTTTTTCAATTGCAGGATGATTGCGTTCATGAATGCTTAATGTTCTTGAGAAAAATGCTACTGGTCTCCCTTCTTGGGTAAGAGCAGCGGCTATGGCGTGATCAGATGCGTCTGTTTCTACAGTTAACTGTATCTTGGGATTAATAACATTGATTGCAGACTTCGCAATTTCTGTTTTTAGTGATTGAAATGATTGTACAGCTTCAGACATTAGTGGGAATTTCTCGGATTTTGCTAGAAATTTTATTTTATCAGAGAATTTTGGGATCCATTTTGAATAATGAGCGAAAACACCCATAGTCCTTCGAAGTGAAGCCCGGTCATCAGGTACTGGCATATCTAAAAGAGGACGCAGACGCTCAGGATCCGGCTTGATTACATTGTTACAGATGTTATAGCCTAGAAAATTTATTTCTGTTCTTGAAAAATCGCTTTTTTGTAAGTTTAAAGTTAGATTGTAACGAGCAGCGACTTCTTGAAAGGTGCGTAGTTTTTGGTCATGATCAGCCTGATCATTTCCACATACCATGATGTCGTCTAAATAGGCATATACACCTTGTAATTGCTCTTTATTTATGATCGTATTGATTGCCCGCTGAAAGGCTGCTACTCCGTTGGTGACACCGAACGGTATGCGTCTAAATTGATATAGATTCCCGCATGCTTCAAAAGCTGTATACAGTTTTTCATCCTCTAAAATTGGGATTTGATGATACGCGCTACGTAAGTCGATTTTGCTGAATACCTTATGCTTAGCTACCTTAGAAATGAGTTCATCCATTGACGGCAGGGGGTAAGCGTCAAGTTCCGTGTACCTATTTATCGTCTGAGAGTAATCGACAACCATTCTCTTCTTATGATGTTCATTAGATGTCACGAGAACCTGCGCTCTCCATGGTGAACGACTTGGTTCAATAATTTTGTCTCGCAAAAGTTTTTGTATTTCCGTTTCGATAAACTGTGAATCTACATCAGAGTGTCTTCTTGACTTAATAGCAATTGGCTTCTCAAAAGGCAGCAAATTAGTAAAAAGGCTGACTGGTTGAATCTTTGCTTCGGAGAGAACGCATAGCTTGAGCGTTGGTTTAGAACCACCAAATCGCATTTCTAGGGCTTGGTGACTGTTTAAAATATCATGTCCAAGTATGATGTCTGAACAAAGCCCGTCCATAATCATAAGAGTAGCGTTGATATCTTGATTTAGCATCGTTATTTTCAGTGTGCATCTTCCGTTCACTTCTGTGCATAAGCTAGACGTTGCCATTGTAATCTTTTGTTTGCAGGGAGTTATTTTCAGATTACAGAGATTGACAAGGCTTCGATCAATAAAACTGGAAGTGCTGCC
This sequence comes from Alcis repandata, assembly GCA_949125135.1. Taxonomy (NCBI): domain Eukaryota; kingdom Metazoa; phylum Arthropoda; class Insecta; order Lepidoptera; family Geometridae; genus Alcis; species Alcis repandata. The sequence goes on along the minus strand of OX421239.1, from coordinate 8,237,156 downwards.
AGTATCGATAAGGGCTCTTGCGGTAGTTTTTCCGTTTATGAGGACTGGTACCGTGGCTTTTTTTAGATCTGTTGCCGACAAGATGCAAGAAAAAGTGTGTGATGATGTAGACGCCGCATGGATGGCATGCTCATCTTCTAATGCCTCACTTGCTGCTACTCGACGACTTTTGCTAAGGCAAACTTTAGAAAAGTGACCTTTTTTCTCACAATTTGTGCAAACAGTGTTGTTAGCCGGGCATTTAGAGCGAGGGTGACGTTGATTACCGCAAAAATAGCATGTATCATATTTTGTTGCTCTCCTGGCAGCATCTGTAGTGTTATTGTTTGTAGTATAATTGACAACCGGCGTTGGTTCCTTTCGGTAATAATCATTTTGAACCTGAGCCATTTCTAGAGATCGCGCTTGTTCGTATGCCTTGTCTAGAGTGAGAGAGCTATTTTCTAAAAGTCGTTGTCGTATTGCTGATGACGATAGCCCTGCGATAAAGGCGTCTCGAACATATTCGCTCTCATTTTGTTCAGAGTTTACTGGTTTGAAATTGCAATTCTTTGATAATAGTTTGAGCGTTTGTATGTACTGATCAATCGACTCTCCAGGCTGTTGTTGTCGTTTGGTCAATTGATATCGTGAGTAAATTTCGTTTACTGGTTTGATGAATAGCGTATCTAGTTTTTGTACAGCTATGGCATATTCTTCGGAATCTTTGATGTGTTTATATAGGAGCGGCGATAGATGATTGACCAGCAGCTGATACTTGCAGATGGAACTTACTGGTTTTCCGTTGGATTGAATAGCCTCTATGAAGTTGTCAAATGTTTTCTTCCAATGGATCCATAGTGATGATTGGTCTGAACTTGTTGTTGGATCCGCTTCGAATCTTTCGGGCTTTAAAAATTTTTCCATGATTTTTAACGAATAAATTGTAGTATATTAAACCATTTCAGCGTAAATTATGGCTTTATTCGTTAAAAATTCGACAAGCATAGAAATTATGAAAGACAGGTGATAATGACATTTTCATCTATGGTCATAATGAGGTTGCATATCACCACACTAATGAAACCTCGCGATGTAGCTCTATTAAGCACTCTATGATTTAAACTCTGATTATAGGTAAGTTTACCTTCTAACGAACCAATCTAGGGTTGTATGTCTCGTAATAGTTTGAGTTAACGTATCTAAGGGCTTATCGCAAATTGAAAACTAATAGATGCTTCTGCTTTGCTTTTTCAATTTGTCCGCATTTTTTGTATTGGGAGCTTTGGAGTCGATTTGTACGACGTAACGCTTTAAAACTTTTTTACATTGGCTAAAACAAAATGCTTTTAATGTTGAGACGTTTTAAATGTGTGTTGCAAATGTAGCCTAAAATCTTTCAGTTATTACACTATATTACTTTATTATTTCATACATTAAACTATTATTGCATAACATTACAATATGAATGGTCATAAGAGATCTTCTGATTCCGATCTTAGATTTTCAGCAAGAATTTTTAAATTCACAAATTTTGTATCATTTTTATTATGCACTCGTACTCATTAGTTGAAATTTTGGAACAAACTGAATATTGTGTTAGACCATGTTACATGTTATAATGTAAGTCGGTACAGAGTGTCACATCAGAGCATTGTCTGAGTATTGCTTTAAGCTATGTCACGCATTATACTTTGGATCACCACCGAAGACGATTTAATTATTACATGCAGCAGTACATGGGATTGTGCTATCTTCTTCACACCTTTAGATATTCACCACTATAAAATACAAAACTTGACTTCCCGTCTCCCTTCCACGACCGGAGAGGGGCGCCTGAAACTGGTCATTACGTGTTTTTGTGTCGTCGGAATCACACCGTACCTAATTGATCCGGTGAATAATTGTTATCACATGGATTGATTTAGTGAATAAGTGTTAGGATAAAGAAAAATATACGCGATCTAATTGGAAGTGAGTACGGAAAATGCAGAAAAGTGCAACGAAACGGGCTAAGGAGCTCGTCGTCGTCGAGTTTCCGTCAACAATGTGATAATTTGCTGGAATTACGAGTTCGAAATGGATAGTATTGGATATTGGAAATCAGGTATGTAAAATAGACGTACCTACATACAATATTTAAAATAATTGCAAGACAATTAATATACCATAGCGTTATAATATTGAATTAATTTCTATATATTTCTACCCTCTTTTCTAAAGTTATTACTAAACATGATAGAAAGTTTTGGGTTTGAATTGAAATATGAATGTAGGTAAGATAAATTATAATTGACTACCTACTCCTTCGTTTTTATTGTTGTTGTGTTTAATTAATAGTTAACAACAGGAATGATTTCATCTCAAGTAGGGTGGCACTTACGAGTACGTATTCTGTGCACTGGCACATTTGGAAGGATCGAATTGTAAGATTTATTATTTCACTTTTATTTATACGTACCACCTACTTCTTAGTTTATCTTATTAGTCGAGTATCAAAATAATTTCTTCGTATTGTCTAATTTACACAACTGTCTTCACGTAAAATGTGATAAGACTATGTACTAATTCTCCATATAAATAATGTTGGAGTTTTATATTACTTTGATTTAATTTGTGTTAAGACAATGAACTTTCCGCGTACATCGTGTGTAGAAAAATACTAAGTTCTTTTAAGCGTAAATATGACCAACTCCACAAAAACCTTGTTGAGGCTACCTACTAATTCTCCATGTACATCATGTCGAGGCTTTTTAATACTTTCTAATAAATCAAGTCAACATCTCCACGTAGGTAAAACGTGTTGAGGCTACCTACTAATTCTCCATGTACATCATGTCGAGGCTTTTTAATACTTTCTAATAAATCAAGTCAACATCTCCACGTAGGTAAAACGTGTTGAGGCTACCTACTAATTCTCAATGTAAATCATGTTGAGCCTTTGCATTACCTTCACGTAAATCGTGTAAAGGTGATGAACCCTCCACGTAAATCGTGTTTGAGGCGCATTTACTCCACGTATATCGTGTGTAGTAAAAAGTTAAAGTTTCTCCGCGAAAATCGCGTTGAGGTTATAATATATAGTACTGGCGCTATGTCTATCTGTCGATTATGCAAGCTATAAGGTCCGCCAAGAGGAAGAGGCATTAAACGAAGCCGATGCATCAATAAAATGTGCATTGAAGGCAATAGTCAGAGGAAATACAGACGCCAGTTGCTTACAGGAAACAGAAATTGCGAAGATGGATAACATATTATGTTAGCAGACACAACATAGTGTTACAACACAAAATGTTAAGACATTTTATTTTTGCCAAGTCTGGTCGAGTACCTATTGGCCAAAATTTCGAAAAGGGCCGTTTCAAGGTCAAGTTCAAAATTAAACGAGGAGCTTTAAACGTGTGGGGGATTCCGTGAGTAGCCATCGAGCTGCGTCAGAACCCCGCTCCTCGGATGCAGGCACCAGCATCGAGGGATCGCCGCCGGGAATACAGTCGCAGGAAATGGCTAAGTCAAGGAAGAGCATAAGGAAATAGTAAGACCTACAAATATTTCTATGAAATTTTTTCTTTTAGTATCATTTTGAATACAAGAGTAATGTTTTGAGTGTACTGTAAAGAGAAACCGTTTTATTGAGTCGGTACCTGGCAATAAAATCATGGGTTGGAATTTATATCGACACGCGAGACGTGTCGATGTCGATTGTTTTCTTATACCTATGTGCTGTTATACTTGATCTGATATAAATGAGAATAAATACCGAAAGGTAACAGCGATCACCGTTTTATTTGGGGTTCAAAAATAAATATTTCGATTCAATAAGGGCACTTTACTATATAAAAAATATTAATCAATTCTAAAATCTAAGTATTCTAATTCTATTCTAAATTCTAAATAATAATTAGTTAGATCAGAAAAATCAAAATTATTTAAATTATTTGATTTCTAATTAGAGCCCTATTCAAAGCGCTCTCATCGAAAATCCGTGTATTTATTTTTTAACAAAATGGATTGAATTTCGTCGCATGCATACATACAGACTGGTACATCTTTACAAAATTATTGGAATGGGAAAAATGGGCGTACGAGTAACTATAACTACCTACATGATCCTTGGATACCTATATTATGCACATATTTAATTTTAATGATTATAATTTCCAAATTTTAAAAATTTGGTTATAGCGTAGTCAGTAAAAATTTACTTATGAGAGCAAAGACTTCACATTGAACTCATTTCGCTCCATTTTTACACATCAAATATGTTGCATAAAATGTTTTTCGAAGTAGCTGACGGTGCGGCGCGGCGCACTGCCTGACGGGCAAAGTTTACGGGACGATTGGACTGAATTGGAGCTGTATTGGATACTTTGGATTTAAAATTTGCATTTCAAGGACTCAAAATATTTATTTTTGAGCTTCAATGTTGCCATAAACTCTTAAGAGCAGATAACGCAACAATTGTTTACTTTAAAAATCGAATAAAGGTTTTTATAACGAACTACTTCGGCGATGTTATGAGATTGGGAATATTTCTACTATTGCCTGATTACGTCGTTACTAATCATGAATTCAGTAAGATAAACACGGAATATGAACATAAGTAACATAAATTGTTAATTGCAAGTAACTTGCCTCTCTATGTGTTCCTCCGACTCAGGCATTGTAAGTTAAAGTCACCGTGAACTGTGTTAATAGTATCGGAACAAATATTTTTATTTGGAATAAAATATTTGCTCACAGAATATGGCATCTACACGCTGACCTTACTCTGGGGGCAGCGAGATTACCAGGCAGTTGATGATAAATCAAAACCTTTTTGAGGCATAATTATTGTATTGACATGGTTTCATCTGCGAATCAAACTTCAAAGCAATATGATTCGTATATGTATTAAATTGCGGATATTTTTTCAAGAAAGTAACAGTAACTTTCAGTATTCTAATGCGAGTCATATAGAATTTAAATTTAATTAAAACAACAAATTTTGAACTATGTGACAGCTTTAACAGCTTTGTCCATAAACATAGTAGCAAAAGTCACATTATATGATAGTGTCTACAGATTTTTATAAAGTGTGGACGGGTTATAACCTAAAACCATATACTAAATAAAAAATACTACTTATACTAAACTAAATATTCAGCGTATTGGGACACCAATAAGATTTTGGGTTTTGTTTCTAAATTAAATAATTATTTAGCAGATAATTACCCTTTAAGATTTATCTTGTGAAACTAGCACTCTACAAGCGATTGCTTCCGCAAGAAAATGCAACCGATAAGTTTAATAAAATTAAATGAATGGGTCTAAATAAATCTTTCAAACTATAATAACCCGTTTAGATTAAAATTAAATTTCTATTGTTTTCGATGAAGCAGTTTGAAAATAGATCTCGGAGTATTTTGAGAATGGTCTAAGATAGCCCTGGAGTGAAACGAAGCCTAAAAATAGTATTTTAAAATGAATTAATTTTAATGATAATTCTGTGGAGCATTTTGCGAATTAATGTATGAGATTCTTTTCTTTTTTAACAAAAAAAAAAAAAAAAAAAAAAAAAAAAATAATAATAATAAAAAAAAAAAAAAAAAAAAAAAAAAAAAAAATAAATAAATAAAAAAAAAAAAAAAAATGGAGTAAGTACCACTCCGGGATTAAGCCTAAAAGTTTCCTATTTAAGAAAAACATCGCAACCCCGGTCCGGTGCCTTCCAACCCTTGCCTTTTATTTAAGAACATTACTGGGTAACATAAATTGTATACCTATACATAATCTGAACCTTAACTATGGTTTGTATAGAATCTATGTAAGAAATATAATTTTATTTGCGGCTGTAATGCCTAGTGAGTTTAAATAGCTGATAAACTGCCTTGCAAATTTGCGACGGTTTTACGAGTTTATATTAATAAATCCTAAACAGCTGGATGAACATATCACCATTATTAGCATGCTAGATCCGCATAAAATGCGAAAAGCTCACATACTCTTAGGTGTAACAAAAATAGGTTGAGAAGGCTACAGGTCGGAGCGATTGCTTTATATATTTTTTAAATAGAGAATATTTAAATTTATAATCTTGAAAACAGTGAAGTGGCAAAATCTATATTCAATATTTTTTTATGAATAGGTACTAATAATAATATATTATGTATCTAATCAATCAAATGCTTTTATTGGATTGATAACTTATTTGTTGAGATTTTAAAAGTTTTATAAATTGTTATGGATTAAAGATAGAGTTACCTATGGAACACATTATTTTGAATAATGTAGGTAACATAAATCAATACCAGAAGGGCATATATTATAACATTGTTTGTTTTTAAGCTCTTTGTCTGACGAAGGATCTCTAAACATCTGCATGTAATAATTAAATCGTCTTCGGTGGTGATCCAAAGTATAATTATGAATCAAACAAAACGTACCTTGTAGTTTGATTCCAATTATGCGAGGATCACCACCGAAGACGATTACACTCCCAACCCACCCTTGTGAAAGGACCCTTGAGTGAGCAGACAAACTAAGAAACAAAAATGTATATTTACACAGTTAACATCCTTTGTAGGTATATCTCTAAAAATAATGACCAGTTTCAGGCGCCCCTCTCCGGTCGTGGAAGGGAGACGGGAAGTCAAGTTTTGTATTTTATAGTGGTGAATATCTAAAGGTGTGAAGAAGATAGCACAATCCCATGTACTGCTGCATGTAATAATTAAATCGTCTTCGGTGGTGATCCTCGCATAATTGGAATCAAACTACAAGGTACGTTTTGTTTGATTCATAATTATAAGTGGGCGCTGCTCCTATCGAACTAGATGTCTGTTTGCAAAAAGCGTCTCTATGATACATACATACATACATATTATCACGCCTCTTTCCCATTGCGGTAGGCAGAGACTACATCCCTCCACTTGCTACGATCCTGACATATGTCTTTCGCTTCTTCTACTTTCATAAGTGTTTTCATACAAGCTCGTCGGTTGCGGGTACTTTTTACGTGGCCTTTACTGAGAACGTCTTCGATTTGATCGTCTCTATGATGTACTTACAAAATTGAATACAATTATATTTATAACTACGAACACAGAAGTAACCCATCGGACGCTATAGACAATCATCTCTTGTAGATGTAACATGACGAATTATGACAAGAAAATTATAATTTTCATCATTCTTATGACCAAAGTATTTTATCACTTCCTTACCTACCTTGTAGGCTTACATTTTATTATATTTTTATGGCACTTTGTAAGTATCGACTATGAAACAGCTCGCATTTCTATCGCTCGAAGCGTAGCTCTGACCTAATTACGTTTTCTTTGAATCCCGGCAAATTAAATTATTGATTGACTTTTACCGAACAATGTATGAAACGATATAGTTAAAAATTCAATATTACTTCAGTGCCGTAGTAGGAAATACTCAAATACTCTGCAAAGCCTAAGTGACATACTATAAAAATAATGGTAAGAAATAATGAAGCAATCTTGGAAAAGATACATCAAAATAGGTTTGCAAATAGGTCTAAACAAATAATACATCGCAAATAATACGCATCTCTATGCTTTTCAAAATATAATTATATCTTTAAATTACCATTAAATTGGTATTGCACTTAATTTTAATTGAATTAGATAAAAATTATCCATGCACGTGTTATATTTAGTGAATTATTGTTAAGTGTTGCCCATCATAGGATATTATAGGCTTTCCCTATCCTGCTCTTATCCTCTTTGTTTTATGTCTTATAACCCTATATTTTTGTAAGTATTGTGTGCTCCAATACAAATATACTCCTAAATGCCCACTATAAAGAAAAACAAACCAAAAACGTAAACTGAATCTACCAATTTACGTAAACTAATTCATATCGTTCCACGAAATAATATCGAACGAATAATAAATTACACTACATTCATGTCCCCAAATTTGCATGTGGAGTGTTGCCAGCTGTATGTAAATATTGAAAAGGAAGGTTTTCATTCAGGGTCACCATTCTACAGCAACGTATTCAGTACTGAAGCTTGCGATGATTTATAGCCACCGAAGTCGATAACTAACATAAATATTAGCTTAGGCTTGGACGTGAACGTCTTTTTGTGAAACCATCTGCAAAGGAAAATATAGCTTCTAATATTTATACAAACCTTTTTTTTAACATATTTGTTACTTTTAGGTAGTTTATAAAATAAAATACAACTAACTCTGTTGCTAATCTATATTATTTTTATAAAAGATCGGCAAACAGGCAGATGGTCAGTCTGATTGTTAGCAAAACCGAAAATAAACAAAACTAATTTGTTGTCAGCTTATAGAACTAAAGTCTGTTAAAAATCAGTCTGACTCACTCGCACTCTCACTGATTTGCACATCTGTGCTATTATAGCAAGAAGGTGAGTGAGTTTGATGAAAACAAAACTTGCCAAACTAAAACCTACTAGTTTGAAAAAAATTAGGCCCATACCAGATAATCGCGACAATCTGATCCTCGCGATCCCTAAATCCCTAAATCTCTACAACATTTATACTTTTATTTAATTTTTCTCTGTGAGTTTTTTCATATTCGAACTTTAAAATTGAACATTCTAAACAATCTGAAACATTTTTCATTCGTTTTGTTTGATAAAAATCTGATATCTTGATAGATAAATTTTATTTATTTGTAATAAGAAAAGCTACAAAGTGGAACAATTTTACGAATAACTCTAAAACTTTTTATTGCATTGCTCTCTAAAATTTTTTATTTTATTTTGTTTCTCACTAAGTTCCCATACGGTTTTACATTGTAGCCACAGTTACTTGAATTTGCCAGCAAAATGTAAATGCTTGTGGAACCTGCAAAGTTGTGCTGGAAACAGCAGTGTTGGATTTTCTCGTAAAATTTCAGTTAAACTGAAACTTGCTACTTATGTATATCCGTAGTTTCATATTTAAGTTTCAAGATGCTGTTTTTATTTTCTAGATAAATATTGTGCATACTAATTGAATTAAAGTAAAGCGTGTTACTTCATAGATTTATTGATTTGATTGTTTTAGAGTTCGTAATTTGGTTAGGTTTGACTATAATTAACACAATTAGGTTTTGTTGAATAACCACTTTTGACAGATTCCAGCGGCGAGATGAGTCGATTACAGGTTATTGTTAATAATCGGTCGAATCTAGTGACCTGTTCTGGCGTGTAAAATATTATCTCGGTTCCTGTCATGACATTGAGAATGACAGAAATCATCTCTAGTGCTCAAGAATAGAGTCCTTGTACTCGATTGGCACAGGACCCTAAAAGTACATATTAGGTACCTACTGGATACTGGATAAGGAAGCCTGTTGATTATAATCGCAATCATAATTTCCATATAAAAAATAAACTCTTCCGGAGCTTGTTGCAATTTTTTATCATCCAATAGAGAATCTAATAGACCATAGACAATGTATAGACTCTTTGTAGTATAATTATTTAGATTCTTCGTTTTTTTTATTTTTTTTATTAGCTATTTTATGCTATACTAGCAGAACAAGTTTAAACTTGTTCTACCTAAAATTAGATTAGCCAAAACTGGCAACTCTTTTGTAAGGAACGGCGTACTATTTTATAACTCGTTGCCTGTTACTCTATCTAGTAAATAAGAAAGACACAGATTTTCAAAGAATTTTAAAAGAAAAGGCTTACTATAAAATTGAAGACTTCGTCTGTGATAAAGTCTCTTTACGTAAATTGTATTTAGACTGTATTAATAATACTTTACTGATTATACCTACTATTGTAGTTATTTTATACATTGATATTTTGACATTGCAATAATTTATATAATTTTTTTGACATTCTAATAATATTGTTTTCTTTGACATTTAATTTATTGTGTATTAATTTATTCGTAAAAATTGTATTTGACATTCATAAGTGTACATTGATGTACCCATATTTGAATAAATTAATTTGAAATTTGAAATTTTGATGTCACGAGAACTCTCAATGATCCCAATAATCGTAATATTCAGCTTAGAAATTTATTCGAATTCTCAAATGTTGTTAGTGTGGCGAAATGAGTATTTCAGTCGTACGCTATGAGGTTCGTGCGAGTATGAAAATCTAACAAATCCCGACTTTACGAGGGCATTATGTAAATTCAGTAGCTCGTGAGTGCTTTGAAAAATTTATGACTTTGGCTTTTATTTTACGAACATCGTTTTGAGTATGTTATTGCATCTTAGATGGCTAAGAAAAGTATAGTATAAGTATAAGTTTAGTACCTACTTACATTTTTTTTTTTAATTTAATGCTATTTGTAATAGCCAATTTGAGCACAGGAAAAATATTTTGTAATATTAAGGTAGGTGTACATTTTTACATGTAATGTTACGTGTAATATGTACCTACCTATACACATTTAGTTAACGTTATACCACCACTATCACCATAGACCACTGTTACCGAATAGATTTTATAACCAGTTACTAAATTTATAGGTAAATTGCTCCTGTAAAAAGTACCTAATACATACCTGGAAAAACAATTTGCTCAAAAATAAATAGGTAGGTATATGTGGACCAAATGTAGTAGTGAAATAATTTTTAATTTATGCGTGCCACAAGTTAATTAGAACACTAAAGTATTTGGTACAGGCATAATAACGATAGCTTATAATTTTACCGTTGAAAATACGATAGATTTTGAATAGTGTGTTTATATAACTACTTATAGAAACAAAAACATTAGGTACAAATACCTACTATTTTGCTTACCTGCATTGAAACATTTCCAATATTATTCAGGTATTTCCAAAGTTTCCATCTCAAAATATTTTCCTTACGGAAATACAATTCCCTATTTTCTCAACAACGTCCATGTCACTAAACTATTGACTTGAAAAACTATCCAGCGAAATAACATAATTTGACACGGGTCCTGGTATTGAAAGAATACTATTTTAAATCTACTCCTTATGCTCTCGAAATAGAGTTCAAAATTTTGCAGCGAAGTCTTCTTACAGAATTTTCTATAACGATATCATGAAGTACGCCGACCTTTGATGTCGAAGTTGGATCGTATCTTAACTGAATCGAAAACAGTAATTTCTAACAAGTCTACCTTATCTTTGGAAATTGGTATTTTTTTGAAACTAGGTTAATCTAATACACCAAGTTGATATTTGGATTTCACAGACGGACTCTTAAAAGAAATATTTTTTGTGAATCAAAAATTCAAAACAAATGCAAGAATTTATACTGATTTAGAAATATTCATTGAACAACTGATGCATTGTAATTGTTATTATTATTTGTTATAATCCAAAATGAAAAAAAAAAGCAATTCCATCCATTCAGACCGCATCGTTGCTTTTATAGTAGGGGAGCCCAAGCGGGGATTTCGTGTTGTGCTAAAGCGCGGCAGATTGATATACAGGGGGATACCTTGTACCCGGTTAAGTACCTCCACCAAACATGAGGCCCAAATATAAGGCCGCCCGTGAAGGATGCAGGATCAGATTAGTAAAAAAAAATTGACCATCAGAAATTCTCGAGCGCGTCAGATTAAGGTAGGGTAGAGTTAATTACATCCTAAAAAGTGTATATTTCACTAATCTGACAATTTGAGAGTGACGTAAAGAAAGGGGAGGGCAGCAAAGTTGTAAAAAAAAAACGTCATCTCGAAATTCTCGAGCGTAGCTAAATTTTTTTTTGTTTTAAAGGAAATAATTCAAGAATAACGAATAATATATAATCTGATGATTTCCGCAAGCCGAAATAACAAAAATTCGTCGATAAAGTTAAATGCGTGGAGCTGCGTGATGCGTCACTCACTCACTCACTCCGTCCCCACTCTGGTTTCTGCTGCCATGACGCCATCACAGCTGATCATAAAGACTCGTTCGTGGCATACTGTTTACAACGTGTTTCCAACGTTTCGGCTCTTTTTGCTAAATATTGTAATATTACGAGTATATAATTATTATGTGAATTAAAGTTTATAAATATTTAATATGAGTGATATTAATTTAAAATGTGTATTTTGTGGTGAAAGTACCTTACAAAAAACAATTAAATTTACAGTAGAAACATTAAAAAAATGTGTAAATATTTTGGAATATCGTCGTAGCAAGCCGGTTTTCCGAAAATCTCGAGGAACATATTTTGATAACCTCGAAATTGTCGATGGAATCATCATTAAATGATTTATATCACGCACAGTGCTATAAATTATTTACTGCAATTAAAATACCACGAGACTTTCAGTATTTACAAGAGCAAAGTGTAGTGGAACATGACAATGCACCGGAAGTTTCGGGAAATAGCTCCGAAACACATGCTCCTGTTTCGATGTTTCCGCGATGTCTGTATGTATGTGTGTGTGTGTGTGTGTGTGTGTGACTATGTGACTCGCTTATAACTTTTGAACGACTAAACCGATCGGAATCTACTAAACGGCGTTCTGAAGAGTTTCCTCAAAATTAGATTTCCTGTGAATTTGAACCGATCCGGACCGATAGATTTTGAGAAATTTTGGAAAATCTCAAAAAAAATTTTTTTTTAAAGTGGTTTTTTGGAATAACTTTTAAACGGCTTTATCGATCAACTTCAAAAACTAATTCGCTCTTGAGCTTAAATAAATAATAGTTAAAAAAAACTAAAAAAACACGCTTTTTATAAAAAACCGAACTAAAAAAATAGAAAATAAAATTTTATAAATTTAAATTAAGAATAGGGTTGAAAATTTCAATAAATATAAATTAATAATAGTGTAAATAAATAAATATATGTATTTTATTTTTAAAAAGCGTGGGGTGCATGGGTCAATAAGTAGATATTATATATTTTGTAGATACATTTTGTATTGACAGACATGAGTAGAGTGATTAGCATTTTGATAATATCTTAGAAAGCACCCCACGCTTTTTTAAAAATAAAATACATATATTTATTTATTTACACTATTATTAATTTATATTTATTGAAATTTTCAACCCTATTCTTAATTTAAATTTATAAAATTTTATTTTCTATTTTTTTAGTTCGGTTTTTTATAAAAAGCGTGTTTTTTTAGTTTTTTTTAACTATTATTTATTTTTCGCTTTTTAGTTCGATTTGCTAACTATTAATCATCCTTAATATGTACAAATGTGTTGGTGTTATCCGATTTTGGCCGTCTGCTCAAGCAAATTAAAAATAAAATTGATGCATAACAAAAAATATTGAGCAAAAAGATTTGTAGCCGCGTGGTTTCGATCCTCAGACCTCATAAAATAAAATTGATGCGTAACAAAAAATATTGAGCAAAAAGATTTCTAGCGCGTGGTTTCGATCCAGAGACCTCTGGGTTATGAGCCCAGCACGCTTCCACTGCGCCACTCTGTTCTCTGACTCGAATGACGAAACTACCATTTGTAAGTTAAACGGTATTAAAAGTTAAAGAAACTTTATAGAAAAAGCGTGTTAAAAAAATTAATAGTTAAGAAAACTAAAAAACACGATTTGTTTAGTGTATTGTCATCGGTCCTCGATATATCTACAAAGTTTGAAAGAAATCTGACCGTTTAAAGTGGGTCAAAAACGCGCTCAAAGGAGTCGGTTACATACAAACATACAAACATACAAACATACAAACATACAAACATACAGGTGAAGCTAATAAAAGCGTGTTAAAAATCACGTCGATCGCCATCAAGCTGGTCAAAATCGGTTGATTCGTTCGAGAGATATCGTGAACGAAAGAAACCCGAAAAAGTGTTTTTTCGGGATTACTCCAAAATTTTTGGTTCGATCAATTAAAACTTCATCGAATGCCGCCAACTGCGTGAAAATTGCTTGATCCATTCAAAAGTTATTGCGGTTTGAAAATTCCAAAAATAGTGTTCTATGAAACTTCTATCAGACTATTGAGCTGGAAGAGCTAATGCATAGAAATATTATTTCTTTGAACTCAGCGAGCTCAAAATATCACATAAAATATATTTTGAGCTCAAAAAGTACAATTTTAAGTGCCCAAGAATGGAATTAGCGGGAAGTTGCAGGGATGGCCTTTAGGGTGAACCGATTTTCTAATTTTTTTTTGTCAGATCAGGCAAATTCCTCTAGATAATCGTCAGATTATGAAACAGTACGTTTAGAACATAAAGATGAACCATTATATATCTTAATCTGACGCGCTTGAGTATTTCAAAATGGCGAATTTTTTTTGCACATTATGAAAATGGCCGCGAGTTTGCGTCCCATCGAAATCGTCAGATTAGTGAATGAGAGCTATTTTTTGGTGCACTTAACACTCCCTTAGAAAATCTGACGCGCTCGATTAATTTTATTTTTTTTTCATTTTCAACCCTTACATACAACCACCCGCATCATGCAAACGATCAGATTAACATACGTACATTATTAAAAATACGTAAGGCATTGATGCTATCAATAACTGACGCGCTCGAAGATGCCCATGCAACAGCTTTTTTTACATATTTAAAAATCTATAGCCGCTTCCCCCAGCGATGAAAAGGTATATATCACTTAACATTTTTTCTTCTTATCATCTAAGCTTTGCAACCCAATAGGTCTCTATGACGCTCGATGATATCCCCATTTAGCATCGTGGGCTCCCCTACTATTAAGTGAGATAGCGGTCAAACGCAAGCCTTTTTTTTATGTAATTGAGTGACGAGACGAGCAAATCGCTCGCCTGATGTTAAACGTCACGTTTGCCCATAACAGGTCTGCGCCACCCAGAATTTTGAACTCGCAGAATTCAAGACCCTGCGCGGCACAGCACTGCGCTCGTCACCCTGAGATGTACCTAAGTTGTTTAATCTCCTATTTGCCCTGTTTTTTTGCCTGTGTGTTAATCTAGACCATGAACAACCTTCATTCCAAATTTCATGTAAATCCGTTCAGCCGTTTTTGCGTGAAACAACAAAGAGTAACAAACATACTTACATACATTCTTACAAACTTTTGCGTTTATGATATTAGTAGAATACCATCGATATGTGATGTAAGGTTTTTTTTATACCTTACCAACACCTATGAGTATATATTACATAATTCTTAGTTAGCTCGTAAAGTTATACCTACTTAGGTATATAAAAATGGTTACTAACGTAATCGTCATAGCCGCGCCTAAATGAAAATAAAATGTTATATCTCAGTTTCCTGTCCCTCACACCGGATTCGCAAAACATTTGCACGAAAATTCGCCCAATTTCATGAAAGGAGACACGGACGGTCTGTCTGTTCGATTCACTTGACTGATTCGATAAGAAAAACAATTCTTCTTTTTGGTCAATCTACTAACTATATATACGTAGGATATTCAGGGAAGAAACCGCCGGAGGTGTGTGAAGAAACGCAATAGAAAGTAATATTGTATGTAGATATTGTAAGTATATTTTATCCAATAAAGTACATTGAACATTTTAAAGAAACGCTACGATATTTTAGGATTTAATGTAGTATTACAAAACCGTAAATAATCACATTTCTTGTATAGTTCCACACATTTTTTATTGCAAAATGGCCTTTGTTAGCACTTTGAAATCCGAAATAACTGCAAAGTAAGTCATCCTACTCGTAGTAGAGGAGGTAACGTCGCCAGCCTTTTGGGTACTCTACCCGCGGATAGTGACCTAAGCTCTGTTTTTTATTTGAGATTTTATATTCTGTATATGCCTATTCATTAGTTTAGTTTTAGTTATCTCTCACATTTTTTTCCTAGTAATTAGAACGCTAAATTGTTTTTTGACGTGACAACGTCCTATAAATTGGTTTGCCGGGTGACACTTCAAGAAACTGCGTTACGCTCCGCTCACGTTATGCGCTCACAATGAGAGCGAGTGAGAGGCACGCGTCCCTTCCACTCGGGCATGGTTAGCCCGCCTAAGAGCGAGAGAGACAGACATAAAAAGTGATTCATTGTACGCAAATGTATTGCAAGTTATTGTATGTGTATTTGTATATAAATACGTATTAATGTGTAAAGGTAAAAATAAAATTTTGTTAATATGAAATTCAGTGCGAGATTCTTTGTATAAATTAATGTTTTAAATATAATTCTTTGTAAAATTGTTACTATTATTTCATCCTTCTTCCTACTATACGAATGAATATTCACATTAAAATTATTTTACCACTCAAAGTCGTTGTCACGTAAAACTTTCGCCCGTATACCGACTTTACAGGCAACCAATTTTTTTTTTCAAAATTCTTTTTGCGTCACAAAGTGGAAGAACAGATCCATTTAAATTTTGTCTTAATTTTTTAATACTAAAGTACCGGAAATTTAGTCATTGGGTGAGTTACTGCTCTAATCTGTTCAAACGCCTATCAATAAAAAAAAACGGTATTTGCCAAAATCCGCAAATCAGGTAAATCCGCAAGGCACAACCAAATGCTCAATAAAGATTAAAATATGGCAACATTAATTTAACGTCACGACTCACCTGCTCGCAATGTGGGCGGTAATTGTACTAAACAATATTAATTGCAATAACTCCGTTTGTTTACTGCCTACATTTCCACATTCTGTACTTCTAAAGGCGTTAATGACTCGAATGTTATTGTTTTTTGTTCGATTCTAATGCCGATTTTGTACGACAGAGTACTCGTAGATGATAAATATAATAATAATAATAATAATAATCCGTTTATTTCAGGCAATATAACTTGCATACAATGCAAGTTACAGAGGCCCATAGAAAATAAATACCTTACAAACTAACATACATATTAATAAAACAATTTTTTTTTTTTTCATTCTTCATTCTGGGACTTTGTTACTCGTACCGTCTCCCAGTAACGCCGGAACACTAGCCCTTTTGGCCAGAAATCTGGTGACAGTAGTGCCACCTTGTGCTTCACAGGAACCCGGAGTACGTAAGACTTGAAACAAGTCCTACGGACACTAAATATAACAACGTTTCTAACTAGGATAACCTGTGTCGGATGCCATGGGAACACACACAAAGACAAGGTCAACAAATACCCAGACCCAAAGTAGATATTTCAATTCTTCGTTCAAACATCTGCCCGGCCGGGAATCAAACCCGGAACCTCTGGCTTTTTTTTTTTTTTTTAATTCAGTAATAGGCTTGCATTTGACCGTCATCTTGCCTGATGGTAATTGCAGTTTTTAGTTGTCTGTGGAATCTCTCTATGGCTCCATTGCATGCAGGATGATATGCAGTGGTCTTTTTATGATGAAATCCTGTTATTTTGGATAGATGTTGGAATAAGGACGATTCGAACTGTCTGCCGCGGTCTGTTACAATGTCCACGGGGGATCCAAATCTCGATATCCATCCTGTAAGTAAGGCTTTTGCTACTGTTTCAGCCGTCGCATCGGGTATTGGTATCACCTCAGGCCATCGAGTAAAGCGATCTATGGCGGTGAGGCAATAACGATTTCCATTACAGATTGGTAGCGGTCCGATGAGGTCAATATGTCAATATTTTTAAGGCGGATATAATACCGCTTAGCCAAACAGGTCATCTAAAACGCTAATACTATGTGCTAACCTAAATGGCCTAATTGACATTTCTAACTTAACTTTAACTTCTTTTTTTATTACATTTTAAAAACTAAAGGAGATACCTAATTTATTGTGCTATCCGATTCGTATAAAGTTGACACCATTTTCAACCTGATTATAATAGCAGTCGACGATGTATTAGTTTTCGTTTGACCGCAACTGCAATTGGCATTTACAGCTAACTACTCTGGGTCAGATGACATTTTAATCATACAAGGTTAAACGGAAAGGGTAAGCCAAAAAGGCTCACAGTACTCGTCATAACAAACAACTTTTAGTATGGGACTAACCCAGCTTTCGCGAAGAAAGTATCAGCTATTACATACTTTTGTCGAGTGTCATTGACATTTTTCTATGGAACAGCTGAAATTTTATTTAGAAAAGTGAAACTGAAAAGTTATTCATAATGATGAACCATATACCATGAGCTTTTTGCGGCTTAGCATACCCTTTCTTTATAACCCTGTATGTCTTACTAATTGTTTAATTAGGTACCTACTACATAAATAAAGCCATGCTAGGACGTTTTTGGTCCTTAAAACTCAAACACTAGAAAATGCTTTCCTAGAACTCAGTCTAGACGGATTTAGCTACATTTTAACCCTTAATTTAAGGCTTCAAAGAGCTGTCTCTAGCAATATCTGAAAACACTTTAGATTTGTCGTCAAACTCACTTCGCAATTAGGTACTTACGTCAGCTTTACGAATACAGGGCCTAACTTAGAGCACTGCTTAAGGGGCAGGGTTCTTAACTTAACGCATCGCTATTTCAATCGCTCATTTCAACATTTTCGAAGTTATAATATTCCCGAATAAAATTATGAAAAATCGCATTCGGTCAAGTTGCTCAGAACAATATCACAAAAATTATTACCAAACAGAAATAATTACGTGATATTTGCCAAGACCCCTTCACCCCCCTAAGTGAGATTTGGAAAGATTTAGCATGATCCCCCCCCCCCCCCCCCCCTAGAACACCTTACGTAATTAATTACAATCTAACTGACCGTCCACTCTTTTTTATAAAAAAAGCCAGATAATTTTAAAAACTGATTAAGTCTAAACAGCATTTATACGACATTCGGTTTGTCATCAAACTCGCCTTCGTAATTACGTACTTATGTAAACTTTACGATACAGTATGTAATTACATTTACCCTTGAAATGTAAGTAGGAAGGGTAATTATCCAATTACGACCGAGTGACTTGGATTATTCCTTGTAAATGTACTCAACGTGTTATGGAAGGTATGTCAGGAGTCAAATATAGGGTTATTCATAAAGGGTATGTTAAGCCGCAAAGGGCTCATAGTACTCATCATTATGAACAACTTTTACTATGAGACCAACCCGAAATTCGCGAAAAAAAAATCAACTGTTCCATAGAAAAATGTCAACGTCACTCGACAAAATGTATGGAACAGCTGATTTCTTTTTCGCGGAGTTTGGTTTGGTCCCATAGTAAAAGTTGTTCACAATGATGAGTACTATGAGCCTTTTTCGGCTTAGCATACCCTTTATGAATAACCCGGTATTGTAGGTATCTAGTTGTAAAGCAACTAGAGAGGTTGCTTAAGTTCGAGAGTTACCTAACCATAGTTTATAATTAAACTACCTATATTAGATATCTTATTAAATACTAGCTGATGATTGAGAGTTTTGGTTTGATTGCACGTAACGAGTACAGTGGCGAGACAGTAAATCGGCTTACTCGGTTAAGTAAACAAATCATGGTTCTAGTGACTGTCGCTCCTCGTCAAACTGTTTATACAAACCGAGAACTCGGCCGAGGGCACTGTCTCGCCACTGTATTCGTTACGTGTAATCAACTCATAAGTGTCAAGTGCTGCTTGGCTTTAAGGCCGGTTTACACTTTGTTAAGTTAACACTGCAGGTGATTAGTGCAGGTGTTTAGTAATCAAGGTGTGAACGGAAGCGTGAAGTGATTAGTGTTAAGTGTAAAGTGCAATTAGTGCTTATTGATTAGTGCGAGTGAATAGAATCAAGGTCTATTTTTGCTGTTAAGTGACCTCCCCCCTTGTACTGTTTCACTCCCCTCTCTCGCAGTTCGCCTGTACTAATCAGTGTGTAAACACGTGTGTGTTAAGTGCGCAGTGTCAAATTCAAAGCGAAAATGAAGTGGACGGAACAACATACTTTAAAATTCGTACAAGAATACTTAAAGTATGAATGTCTATACAATGTAAAGTGCGCAGAATTTAAAATCAAACAGTTGAGAGTTGAGAGAGAGTTGAGAGAGAGTTGAGAGATCTTCCTTAGCAATTTCTTCAAAAAGTTTATTGCTGGCTCCATACTGAGAACGTCTGGTAATCCATTTTCTTTGCCATAATCTTTTAGGCCTATTGATTTCAAAATTGAGTTCATTTTCTATATCAGATACCACAACAGATACAATCTCTTTAATTATTTGTCTCAATATTAAGCGCTGTTCATCTTCCATTTCTAGAGACACTATGCATAACGGACAGTACCACTACTTTGAGCTTCTTCCTAAACACTGTGTAAACAGAGATGGAAAAGACTACTTAACACTTGACATTTATCGCGTTAAGTTAACGCTTAACACTTATCACTTCACACTTCGCAAAGTGTAAACCGGCCATTAGGTTTTGACGTCTAGCCTACAGGGATATCAGCTCGCTTGCCTATACCACTGAGTTACTGAGCGATAGTGTAGCTTTTTAGTACTGAAATCGAACCCTTAGTTCCGAACATTACCCTCTAGATAATCTAATAAAATTTAAATCATTTTATTTCAGTTTAAGTTTGAAGGCTTACCTAAGTTGAGAGATCCAATTTTCCTAAATGTATTGATGTCCTTTTCTAACAGGTTTGAATGAGGAAGACAGATATATTTTTGGTTAGTTTAAATCTGTCAAATAAAGTCATCAAACTTGGGTCCATTATGTTGATTATTTAATTACACCACGGTCCGCACTTTGTGAAATTTCCTATCTCTCATTTGAAGGTAGATTTTGTGGCAATTTTCTGTGATTTACTCTCTTTTTAACACGCTTTTATTAGCTTCACCTGTATGTTTGTATGTTTGTATGTTTGTATGTTTGTATGTTTGTATGTTTGTATGTTTGTATGTTTGTATGTTTGTATGTTTGTATGTAACCGACTCCTTTGAGCGCGTTTTTGACCCACTTTAAACGGTCAGATTTCTTTCAAACTTTGTAGATATATCGAGGACCGATGACAATACACTAAACAAATCGTGTTTTTTAGTTTTTTTAACTATTAATTTTTTTAACACGCTTTTTCTATAAAGTTTCTTTAACTTTTATACCGTTTAACTTACAAATGGTAGTTTCGTCATTCGAGTCAGAGAACAGAGTGGCGCAGTGGAAGCGTGCTGGGCTCATAACCCAGAGGTCCCTGGATCGAAACCACGCGCTAGAAATCTTTTTGCTCAATATTTTTTGTTACACATCAATTTTATTTTATGAGGTCTGAGGATCGAAACCACGCGGCTACAAATCTTTTTGCTCAATATTTTTTGTTATGCATCAATTTTATTTTTAATTTGCTTGAGCAGACGGCCAAAATCGGATAACACCAACACATTTGTACATATTAAGGATGGTTAATAGTTAGCAAATCGAACTAAAAAGCGAAAAATAAATAATAGTTAAAAAAAACTAAAAAAACACGCTTTTTATAAAAAACCGAACTAAAAAAATAGAAAATAAAATTTTATAAATTTAAATTAAGAATAGGGTTGAAAATTTCAATAAATATAAATTAATAATAGTGTAAATAAATAAATATATGTATTTTATTTTTAAAAAAGCGTGGGGTGCTTTCTAAGATATTATCAAAATGCTAATCACTCTACTCATGTCTGTCAATACAAAATGTATCTACAAAATATATAATATCTATTGACCCATGCACCCCACGCTTTTTAAAAATAAAATACATATATTTATTTATTTACACTATTATTAATTTATATTTATTGAAATTTTCAACCCTATTCTTAATTTAAATTTATAAAATTTTATTTTCTATTTTTTTAGTTCGGTTTTTTATAAAAAGCGTGTTTTTTTAGTTTTTTTTAATTATGGTGTCAATGTTGCATGTCATTATTATTGTGATAAACGTAAAAGTTTGTGAGTGAATGCATGAGGCTTTACGTAGCTATTCGTTTAGTATTCCTTCACTGTTTGTTCAAAGGATTTTTATGAAATTTGCGTTAACACAAACTACTTTTTGTTTCTGACAAAATTAACGGGTAGCAGGTCAAACTTGTTGTAATTATTATAATATACTAGCTGACTCGACAGACGTTGTCCTGTCAAAAGCTATTGCGTCAATTCTATGTCAAATGTCAAAAGTTACATTAAAAAAGTTTACATTGTCCAAAGCGCGTTGTTGGTTTAAGTATGTATTTTTAAATTTTCTAATTTTTCAGGTTTTTTTACTATAAATTGAGATGTGAGCTATCCTATCTCCTAAGTTAGATCGAACTGCACCCGGTGTGCAAATTTGATTGAAATCGGTTAAGTAGTTTAGGAGTCTATAGCGGACAAACAACGTGACACGTAATTTATATATATTAAGATTTATCTAAATATATGGTGATACTGACAGCTACTAATTTCGATTCGCATCCCACCTACTTCCAGCTACTAATTTCAATTCAAAACTGAGTTCATCACCCCCTTACTTCTTACTCGTAGTACCTATGTCCTATATCTATCTACAAGCGAACGCAAATTGAGACAGATTGGCCCAGGATTATGTTTTGTCTCAATAAACCTGTCTTCGAATAAATTCGTGCCATTTGACTTTCGTAGCACGTTTTGGACCCTCGTTGGATTTGACACACGACTAAAACAGGCATATAGGGCTATAGGTACTTTGATATAAGAAGATGTAATTTTTTATCAGGTTCGATGACCACCATCATCATCATCAGACTGTATCAACCCACTCTTTGGTACAGGCCACTTCTCCCTTCTGCTATTTTCCCTGTCTTGCCAACAAAAAAAAAGTCTATTGAAATTCCTTGGCATAATAAATCAGTTCACATTACCTTATTCTGCTTCACAAACTTTAGACACGATATCAGATTTACACTGTCTGATAAAGTGCTTTACTGCTTTTAATAAAATAAAAGTAACTTTTATCGATGAATAATTACTTACAGGTCTGTTACAGGCAAAAAACCTATTACTTCACAAAAAAACATCTTGATACTTTAACCTTGCAAACACCCATTATAATACATTACCTATTCATTATGGTATCATATTATTTATTTTAATCCAAATCTATTTTTTTCCAACTACTACAATTTTAATAGTTCACTCACCTAGCAAAAATAACCAAAAATTCTAAAGCTAAAAGTTACTCTGGCAATCTGGCAGAACCTGGCCGCTTTGCCAAATAAAATTTAAATTAAGAACCAAAAAGCAAACAAATGCCGCTGTCTCAGCATTTTATAAAACTACCCGCAATGCAGTAAAATCTACTTAATCGGTAGCTTAAGTTTAGTGATGTTAATATTTATTAGACATCGCTCAGTTCGTGACGAAAATAATAAAGTTTGCCTTTACTTGTTACTTCCTGGATTATACTTCTTGATCGTACTTTTATTGCCATATAAAAATATTTTGTGGCGGAAATATTAATAGATTCCGCATTGCATTGATCATAATAAAATGGCGAGTAGAGATAGAATATGATATACGAGTTATTGTTATGACTGTTTACTGATTTAATCTCGGGCTTATTGCAGGTTTAACTCTTTTATTTCTGGAGATGGTCAAGCTCATACCAGATTAGGTAAATATAATGAAAACTGGGCTATGTAACATACCTAGCAAACTCAATCCTATTCTGTGCCAATGTCCAATAATAGACAAGCATAAATTAATTTTCAATGTTCTTCAGCAAAGAAAATCCCTACGAAACATTTTACAATAAACAATTTACAAATATTTTTCGGTCCGTCCTAAAGAATCGCTCTACTAGTTATTAAGAGTTTGTTTTTTTTTTTGTTTGTAATTTCTCGTATGAACTGTAAATATTTTCACGTTCTTTAATTATAATTGTCAGTCATTTTTAACCCCAACTTGTTGATCACCGGCCCTTTTTTTGTTGTTAATGTTTTTTACTAGTATTCTTTTAACTTTATGGGACTGTCATGTGACTCACAGAGGTCCCAAACCAAAAACAGATTAAATAAAAGACCCCAACTTGTTTAAATATTCGTGATTACATATAAACCTATGATTACCAGCTAGTTTCCAACAATTGAGCGAATACAACAATTAACGATCTAGGTTACCTTTAAAAAATGCACACACTTCCTGAAACGCCACCGCTCCGCTGACACCGTGCTCACCTCGGCTGGCCCGATTAGCACGGGGTAAATAAAATATCACCGTGTACACATTTCACTTCATACTCGTACCTACGTCTAATCGACTAATTTGGTGGCGAAAAATCTATAGCTTCACGAA
This sequence comes from Alcis repandata, assembly GCA_949125135.1. Taxonomy (NCBI): domain Eukaryota; kingdom Metazoa; phylum Arthropoda; class Insecta; order Lepidoptera; family Geometridae; genus Alcis; species Alcis repandata. Next base: position 8,213,173 of record OX421239.1, on the reverse strand, counting down.
ATTGAAGTAAAAAACCGCCCTAAAAAACTAAGGAGTATTGTTTGGATTTGTGAAGACAGATGCGGCTGCGAAGAGATAGGTATCTTTTTTTATTCGCAAGAAATTATAGGTATTAAAAATCTTTTGAAATATATTTAAAAAGAGCTAATGAATAGCTTTTAACCAAATATAGCTAAAATCTCAAGTCACTAGTGCGATGAAAACACTTCCTTTAAAATTGAAAATCGCATTAAAATTGGTGCAACCATTTTTGAGACTTGTAGACAGATAAACAAACACACTAACATTTTACCTATCATCTTATCCACAACCTTTTCTCTCCCACACTGGTCTTACTGGATATAAGCCTCTCTCTTTTCATGCCATCTGCCTTCGTTCATGCTAATCCGGTCCAGATTCAACTCGCAATTTTGAAATCGTTGAACCCTTTTACCAGAATGCATACACTTCTGTTCTGCCGTATGTAAAAAAACATACAGAAACCCAAGCTGGAAAAGCGTTGGCTGAATTTTTCATTACAAATACGGAAATAGCCGTTTTACTAATACGGGCGAAATTTCGAACTATTTCCGACTTGGCATTTGGTTTTATAAAGAAACAGAACGAGGCCTCGACTAAAAGCGGCTGGTCTAGCTTTTGTTTCAGTTAATTTGTTCGCTATTTACCAGAAATGATCGCGCTATTTCGGAAAAGGTTGGCAAATGGCTCGCGATGATATTTCTGGTTTGGCCTGAAGCTTAGTGTCTATGATGTAATTTGAAAGTATTTCTTGCAGTGTTGTAAAAATAATTTAGGGCCTACTTACATTTAATGTTTCTAATTTGTTGAAATGTGTATAAGGATTTTTTTTACAAGCTAACACTATAATCATTCTAGTATACGAGTACCTACCTAACTAAAATAAATACATAAAATAATTTAGAAAATAAAACGAATTGTTTATCTATTTATTTTTTTATTTCATTGTGATAGTAAATAGACGCAAGGATGTAAATAGTAATTGTACAATATAATTAAATCATAATATAATATTTTATTATTTATACATTATTTTATGAGCATTTATATTAATGTATAATATTAATCGTCCGTTATAGATATGTACACCTTTATTTAGTAAAATTTTATATTACGCACTCTAATATTTTATAAAAGCTACCACTACCTGGTGTAGTTAGTTATCATAATAATTAAGGATAAAACATACTAGAGCTATATATAGCTATATAGTTAATGGTATTTCAACTAAAATGCAATTATTAACAATTCTAGTGAATAATTTTGTCGTGGATCTTTTACAATAAGGTTATGTACTTAGGTATAGTTATCGAAAACACTGTTCAGTGAATTTTGGGTTCTAAAAGTGGCAAATAAGTCTGTAGTTTTAAGGACACGTTGTAACAGAGGTGTCACATAGGTTATTCGTTAGGTCAGTGATCCTTCGTGAGGTCAGTCTGTGAACTTAGGCCGGAGCCATACTGGTATTGAGCTGATAAATCACTAAGGAAGGAAGTTTCCAAGAGCCACGATTTCCTCTACTACCGCTATTGCGTCGCCGTCTTTTAAGTCGCCTCTTTGAACGAACTCTATGATTAAGATCCTTGGTAATACCGCAAAAGATAAAATAAGGCTTTATTTCTAAAAAATGGTTATGATTTATATACTTTTAGAATCTAGCGTAAGGTCTTAACGTGACCTTGGTGTTGGCACGAATTCTATGATAAAACCGATAAAATTCATGGAACTACAAAAGGTTAAAACTATTTCTATCAAAACTAGTATTTTATTTGGAAAGGTTTTGAAAATAGTCGTGATTCTTACTTTTTACCGACACAGTTCATTGGACTAGTTAAGAAATATCAAAATATTTCTAAGTTCATAATTATCCTTTAGAATAAGGCCGTTCGCACACAAGACGACGCAAGTATCGGATACTCGACGACTTGAGTAGCGACTTATGAGTCTCTGAGCTCCGTATATTAATCGATAAAATGACAGTGACGTACCATTTTACGCTGTTCGAGTCGCCGCTGAGTATTTACATCCAATACTTGTATCGCCTTGTATAAGAACGCCTTAAGACTTATTTTTAATTCTAATTATAAGATTTATTGAACAAATATAATTTAATGTTATTACTTATCTTTATTTATATTAAAATGTTTTCACTTCCATTACTAACTCCTAAAAAAGATGAAGGATTATCTATGAGTAGTGGAGGGATTTTAATAACCTTAAAAGTGTCGCAAGATACAACTAAGCCCACTCGTACATAAGTCAACACAAGGATTGAGAATTGGGCAAATCATAATATAGCGTAGTGACTAGACGTTGACATTATGTGATAATCTTTTTTACTATAAATATATTACACACTGTTTAGCAAACTACGTAAATGAAAACTTGTCTTAAGACATGCTACGCCATACTAACGCATTTTGTCGAATTAAGTATGAAACTATTTGACATAGCTCAACTCCAACGCGACTGCTAAAATGGCACCGATTTTGAGTCACCGAGTATCCAATACTCGCATCGCCTTGTGTACGAGCGTTCTATTATTTTCTGATGATGATTTGATTTAAGGCCTACGAGTACGTCGACGTGATTTGTCCATCTGGTCCCCAATCACCATTCAGAATCATACCTTACTCATGATCATTTTTCAATAGTAAATACAAGTTTAATGTTTTATAGAATATATATGTTAGGTATGAAGAAATTAGTGCCATTACAAATATTTACAGTACATAACTCTAGTTTGGTGTACATTAACAATCTAACTAGATAATATTTGGTGGATAATAATTGACTTTAATGGAAATTGTAAACCTAAGATTAGGTGTTTTTAGCAAAACTTGGGACCACAATGTTAGGAAAACAAAAACTTTGATTCTATTACAAAATATAATCTTTCAAATCCATGGAAAACAATGGCATAGGGCTACTTAAATCTGAAACATTATGTATACTTAGTTGTGAATAAATTTTATTTACATGCGTCATTTGATTAAAATTTGGTAGCTGGTACCAATACCATTCTTGCAATTCAAATCTTACCATCTAGAACACCATGTGCATAGTACATTCATTGGACCAAAGTTCAACCTTCAAATCATTTCATTTGTCTACGAGAACCTCTACCTATAAAATTGAATTACTTACTAATCAATGCAAAATATACGACTCTTAGCGATACAAAACTTTATGCCTCTAATAATTACATTCATAGTGAGCTAGCAACTAAAGTCAATGAAGTTCTAAGACACTGCAGATTACTATATAAGTTTTAAATGATACTTACACCAAAATTGCTTATAAGAACGATATAGACACATCACTTGTAATCGATAAAAGTGGCACTGTTACCTATTAAAATGTAAAGTTTATTGTGCAGTCCTTACATTCTAGGAGTGATTATTCAGTATTTCTAAAGACTCGACACTCAAGACACGAGGAATAGGATCAATGCAAAGACACACTCTAAAACTATGGTCCCTTGTCAAGACACACAAAGTTGCAGACGTCAACAGTTCGACCTCTGAAAGTTTTTAGAATCACACACACTAAAGATACACTATATCACAAAGTTGAAGAAGTCCCGTGCAATGAAGAGCCTAATCGTCCGAGTAAGTACTTTGTGCGAGGCTGGGCCACGGAGACCTCGTTTTTTCCAGCACATATTTGAGCTGGAAACCGGTATGAAAATGCTACAGGTACTCGTCTATCTGATCATAGTCCTCGTCGGGGGGAGAGGGGCCAGACACTGAGAGGATAGGAAGACCGAAATGCCGGACGGTCTCGACGCTCTCCCCACTGTCATCGGATTTGCTTATTTCTTCGTTAATTGTGTCTTCTCGAGGCTTAGTTTTACATAGACGTTCTGACGAGTCACTCATTGCTGTGAGGGGTATGTTGTCCGCAGATCTGTGGAATGATAATATTTTTAGAAAAAAAAAACTAAGAATTAAATTATGAAGCGACGAAGTAGTTGGGTGTCACCGCGGCTGTTTTTTAGCATTATAAAATAATGTATATTTTGTAGACATTTGAGCAAAAAAATGAGTGAAGTCCATAATATTGACATGTCATGTCTGCATATCATAACCATAATCATCTTCAATTTTGACCTTCAGCATCATCATCTTCGTCCGTCGTTTTGATATCAATAAAATACCTATAGTTGAATCGCCTTCCTGTCTATAGTTTGTAGCTAACACAGATACAGCTACATTGCTTATTGCTCAGTAGTTTTTGAATACCTGGCGTTGGCGTAGCATCCCTTCCTCTTACTTCCCCAGGCAGTCTCCCAAATACTGCCAAAGACTTACCTAGCTTTCCGACAAAGCTTTGATTGCGAACCGTGCCTCCTCAGAAACTCGCCAGCGTCAAAGCCAGCGAAACCAGTGGGCTCAGCCGACACAAATATAGCTGAATTGACACGAGGTCGGCTGCATTGCGCCAGTAAACGCTCTTCACACTCCAAGCTCTGGGTGTGTGTATGCGACCAACGTAAATGCTGGAACAAACATAATTACACACTTTAGTGAAAGGTATTGATTCTGGTGTTATTTATGATATGATGATCAATTTCGTCTAACGATGGAAGATGCACCTATTACTGTAGATAAAGTAAAAAAACTATCAGCAGAAATGTAACGCAACGTCAACCAACGTCAATCAGCTGTCACAAGGATGTGGTGGTGCTGGTAGGTAGTGGTGGCTCTGTCGTGGCAGTTGTATCAATGCAACTTCAGGTTTCCCTTAACAAGTTTTTCGCATTTGTTTCGTATCCTTCTACGTCATTCAATACGCCTAACATAGCAACGAATGAAATTGTAAAACTATCAGGAAGGAAACTACCAGTAGTTCAGCTGATAAGACTATTAGGAATGGACCACTTTTAACCATGGAAGGCCTCATCTTTTACTTCTTAAAAACACGAAAAAAATAATAGTACGTTATTGCATGTGAAATCAGAACCTGTAACGGTGCCATACAGTGCCATTTAAACACGTGATATAAAATGGAAAGACATTCGTTATAAATTAATAAAGGTATATGAAATGAATTATAATGGTGTTGTGGTTTGATGTACCTGAAAATGACGGTGCAAATAAAACAATACGCTTTTGTTGAAATCAATAAGCACGAGGACAAATATGTCCTGATTAACCGTGTATGCCTTGCTTGTCACCCTTCTACCTCGCTCTGTTTGCTTTGTTTACCACGGTCCAGAGCAAGATAGAAACATGCCACGCGATGCATGCTCGATCAGTTAGGATCTGAATAATTACAAATATCGCTGCTTAAAAACAAAAGGGCCACAAATCAAAATTTAGTTTTTTTCAGGAGACCAGATTGAAAATTTAAATTTAGTTTTTTTGCTTTTTTCACACTCTCACTTACAATAATTCTGTGTAATTTTATATCATTCGATACGTATTTTAATTCCTTATCACTTGTTTACTTCAATTTTGTGGTAACTATATCCCAAAGAAGATTAGCAGCACATAAGTCCCTTTAGTTTATATATTTTTTCAATCAAAACTATTAATATTTTGAATAAAAGGCCACAAGTCGAAAAAAATTAAATGTTTTATTAAAAAAAAATATCACAACCTTGTTGGATTGAGACAAAGTCGTAACTTAAAAATAGAAAATAAAAATGCGCACATCGAAATTAAAAAACAATCACTATACTTAGCTTTAAAAGCTTTTTGTTACAAAAATAGGGTTTTGGCACCATACAAAATAGGAATCAAACAAAAATAAAACTACTTCTAAAACCTCATCAGGCACAATTATCACGAATAAATTGGTAACATAATAATCATAGCTTCTGCAATTTTAATTGCTCACATCGAAATTAAAAAACAATCATTATAATTATTTAGCTTCTTGTTACAAAAATAGGGTTTTGGCACCATACAAAATAGGAAACAAACAAAAATAAATACTACTTCTTAACCTCATCAGGCACAATTATCACGAATTATTGGTAACACATTAGGCAGTAATATGGATAAATGCTTTGTACTTAGTATTATAAACAAGAGATCAACACTTTCACTTAAGATAATAGTATTTTTTATATGCGGTTTCTAAGTAATTACTAAATAACAGTTTTAAATATAACTACTAATTGTTATATAAAATCAGTCTGTGTCCTACTACTATTACGATTAAAGACTAGCATAAAAAGCTTCGTAATACTTTGGTATCACATTTCTTCTTATCAGGTTTAGAATACCCTGTTTTTTTGTCTCTGAAACTTTTAGTTTTTGAGCATATACTTTTTTGAGTGTCGTGGTTATCACGGTATTGGTCTTTGCTTGTTTTTTGGTCAAAGTAGACACTGACTTAAACTCTGCGTCGTCGTAAGAAGTCTTAAAAAAGAACTTGTTTGGGTTTTCTTGGGAAATTTTTATGACTTTTATATCAGCCCATCTTAGCTTTTCTCCATCTTCTGTAAGGGTGTAATTACCAGCAGCCAGAGATTTTAAGTCGTAGAAACTGTCGTGTGCCAGTTCGTTGACGGTGTAAGGTGTGCCCTTCTTCTTTGCTGTTTTTATTAAAGTAATGTACTGATCTGGTACATAAATGGCCGAAGATTTCAGTGCATTTGAAATATTCCTTCCAATAACGGAGTGTACAGAGTCACCCTCGTTTTGGGTATGTCCCTTTATCAAATATTTGTGTGTTATGCTTCGTATTTTCGGAAACTCACGAAGAGAGTGTTGGTACATCGCCAGCATAAATTTATTCTTTTGCTGGCCACAGCAATTGTCACTGTAAAAAACCATATCAAATGCTTCATTTGCTTTATCATGCAAACTTTTTAAGTACATATATACGCATGAACCTAATTCGTTGACGCCTCGAGCTCCTTCTCCCTCATGCCAAACAAAGCAAACGGTGTTTTTGGTCTCGAGCTCCGTAATAGTAAAATTTAATAGGTTTATTTTTGATATGTAGTAGAAACTCGACACTTCACCTCGTGGAGAAGGCATCACGGCCTGTAGGTCATAGACTGCCACTATAAAATTATCACTGACTTTTTCCTTATCTCTCGCTTTTTCGGCTCTTGCGAGAGATTTTTCTTTTAGATGCAGTTCATATTTTGCCTGTAGTGGCACCTTATCTTCAGCATTAGCATAGGCGACGCAATCGTCACATTGGTCTTTTTTCGGCTGCCAGAACGAGATATTAAATTCCTTTGCAAAGACGTTATAATATATTTGATACGAAGCAAAGCTATTTCCTTCAGATTTACATTTTTCTACATAATCTCTGTGTAAAGCAGTGACGTTCGTCCCACCTTCAATATACTCTCGTTTCGTTTGAGCACGGCAATAATGGCTCTCAATCCGTGGAATTGAGTTTATATGCGCTTTAATACCATTAATTAAATCAGTATCTGTCTTATTGTGGCTGCCATGTCTTCCTCTCTCGTCTTTAGTTTGAGTTCCTACGGGGTTAGAATGTTTTTTTTCAACGGTTCTGATAAATTTATCAGAAATCGCAAGAGTGCGCATGAAAAACGTTTTGCAAACTCGAAGGCGGGTTTCATTTTGGGGCAAGTAATATGCGTTATTGAGATTTTTTCTATTGCTGGCATCACGAGTATATCGGTACTTGGGGGTAATTTTGATCATGTGCTCGTGGACAAATTGTCTCTGAATATACAAATCAGCTGTTGCCCAATATGCTTCAAAAATAACCAATCGCTCCTCGTCCGTAAATTTAGAAGAACATTTGTGTTTACATTTATCGGAACATACAGGTCCCATTTTTTTGGCATCAAAAATCTTCTTTGATTTCGACAAAGATGTATATGCTTTGCCACTGTTTTTTAAAAGTTTCGCTTGGTTTTTCTTCCATAACTCTGAATTTACTTTCCTTTTACGAGACCTAAGTTGAAAATCTGTATCAACGCAAGGAGATTGTGCATCAACACTACTTGACAGCTGGCTATCGACGCTGGCTGGTGGATCAATGATGCTTGGTGACTGATTATCGACGCTGGCTGGTGGATCAATGATGCTTGGTGACTGATTATCGACGCTGGCTGGTGGATCAATGATGCTTGGTGACTTGTTATTGATGCTGGGTGGTGGATCAATGACGCTTGGTAACTGGGTATCGACACTGAGCTTGGTTGGCTGAATGTTGGTGCCGGCTAGCTGGTTAGCTGTGCTGCATGGCTGCTTGTCAGAGCTAAGAGCTTCCTTATCAAAATCGTTAAAAACTCTAGAAGTTCCAGGCTTTGGTGAAAAAACCTGTGTTTCAATCGGCCCTGTAGAATCACTATCTGTGGAGACAGCTGGAGATTTAATTTGATAGTCGGGATCTTTTACGCTGTCATCTGATGAAAAGGCATCTACCGTACTATCTGAGCTCGTAGAATCACTATCAGAGCTTGAGCTTGAGTCATCGTCAGAATCTGAGCTACTGTTTTCGATAACTATGTTTGGTTTTTTAGGACACGCCGAGTCTTTTTCATTTGTATCATCAGATGTAAAATCGATATCAAAGCCAATCTGACTATCTGGTATGGAATTTGTATCAAACGAATCATCGTGTAAGTCGGTAGATGTAGGTTCGTAGGTGAACGAATAATGATTTTCATGCTTCTGTAAATGGATGGATGAACTTTCGCTTTTCTTCGGTGCAGGTAAATTTTGGTCTAGCTCTTGATTTTGTGAATCGATGAAATTGTTGGTTTCAGGCAACACCATGCTTAAAATTCTATGTGTTCGGTTACTCATTCTGCAAGAGAACATGAATTCACAAATTACATCGGTGAGGTAGATTGCGAAATATAAGACAATAATCCACAAAGGTGAATGTACTTAAATAATAAATATTATTACTTAATATTCGATAATGTGAACTGTTTATTATTTTTATCCACATTATCATATTACACAGCATAAAATATTATTTAACCATCATAAAGCGAAGTATTCCATTACCAAATAAATTCCATTTTTTACTAATTCCTTTTGTCTTAAAAGAAAACACCCCAAGCACAACAATATCTAAAGCAAAACAGACGTTTCACAGAAACAACTCTTAAGCTTATAACAAAAATAACATAATTAGGCATTTTTTATTTGCTAAACTGACACTTTTCAAAACGAGGCACTTTTGATTTAAAAATAATTGTGTACTTACTTGTGTTTTACATGCGAAACAGACGCATCCCAAAATGTGGCCCTGTTGCTCCTAAAATTCACCCTCAATATAGGTAACTTTTTGTGATGTGGCTGTTTAGCAAAAAATAGACGTGCGCTCGCACCGACTGTCGGGCCGCAACTAAAAAGATGGCTGCTTTGCTCTGAACTTAGCCACCAATCCGTGAAAATGCCAAAAGGGCGTATGCGTAAATTATTGATTCAAAGGCCAATTTCGACGAGTGTCTTTGTGTTATATGAAAATAAGGGCGATTTTGGCCCAATTTTTAAAATAAAAGCAATTTTGGATGATTTTGTTTTGTGGCCCTTTAGTTTTTAAGCAGCGATATGTAGTACATTACAATAAAGTATGATAATTGCGTGGAAAATAGAACAGGTGTTATTAATGATATAGCTGTAAATTGATTTATGTGATCATATCGCTGATTTTGGAATACATTTACATGAATAATGTTATATTCTAGCGGGTATAACTAAAAACGAATAAATTTCAGTTGATCGAAATAATTGAATTCAAAATAAATTATAATTCATTAACTATGAACGTAGTCATAATTAAAATGTTTCAAATTGAACAAAATTAGGCTAAAATCGTAACAACAAAAGATGTTTCTTTGTGTGTCTGTTTCAATAATTTTTTGATATTAAACAAGAACATTATTTTTAAAAAACAAAAAACAAAAACCGACTTCAAAAGACCGACTATTGATTTATTCATCTATTTGTCGCGCACGTACTTCATGCAAATTTAAGACTTATATGGTTTTCTCATGGATACCATTATCAGAACTGGACTAAAATAGGATCAAATGGAAAGCGTCAGCTTTCTAATAAAAAAAGAATCATCAAAATCGATTCACCCAGTCAAAAGTTATGAGGTAACAAATATAAAAAAAAAAACAAAAAAAAAACATACAGACGAATTGATAACCTCCTCCTTTTTTGAAGTCGGTTAAAAATACTAGCGACCTGCCCCGGCTTTGCACGGGTATAAAATATGGCCTATGTTACTCGGGGATAATGTAGCATTCTAATGGTGAAAGAATTTTTGAAATCGGTCTAGTAGTTTTTGTATTTATTCAACACAAACATACAAAAATACAAATCTTTCCTCTTTATAATATTAATATGGATCAGGTAGGTTGACCTGCCTATATAATAAGTAGGTAGCATGGACTGTGCATAAATTATCTTTCCAAGGTCTTTATCCCATAAGAAAGAGACAGACATATCCTCATTTTAGCATTGTTACATGCTAAGTCTGCAGCATTTGGCTTAAGGTCCATTCGTTTGTTACAAAAACTTCAAACAGGGTCTAAATTTCAGTCATAATGGGCTCAAGCCACATAACAACTGGGTTTACGTTTACACCAGTAAATCTGCTTATTGTGTTGAATAGGTGAAATTAGTTCGTATTCTGTATTGTATAACTTTAATGTACCTACCCAACATAGGATGATAGTAATCTCATTGTTGTTGTTCATTAGACAATGTATGATGAATGTTATATTAGATGCTTATATGAAATCTACTGTGGTTTGTATGGAATGTTAACTTTCATTGTAATCACATCGTTTGTAGCGAATAGCTGGTTTTAACTAATTAGCGGCCTCATCGGCTATTGGCTAACTTCTCCATTGTTTAACTCTGGGGTCATATTCTAGCGAGTAATATTATTATCTCGCTTACTGTCGCTCTCATTAAAAATGTCATGACAGTGACAGTGGCCGAGATAATCTCGAGCGCCCGAGAACAGGGCCCTGTTTGTGACAACAAAACAACTTCGGACTATTGAAAACGTGAAACGTGACCGTGCACGTGTTTTTTATTGATTTAAACCTGTTTTTTCCCCCCGCCTTAACGGTAAAAGAGAAATAAATACTTAGTAAAGGCGTTGTCGTGTTTTTCTTATATGTAAATAATGCACAGTACAGTTATTTCGATAGCGACTCGTCATGTGGAGTCGCGTGACTCGCCACGACATCGTGATGGACATACAACCCTTGTGCCACCGAGTCACAATTCTCATAACACTCCAAACTTGAGCTTCCACCGAAATATCGACATTTTGGTCCTTCGAGCTTCGCAATAAAGCTCACATTTGCAAGTCAAACACTTTCGGGCTCTGTCACTGGATGACACGCGATTCGCGAGTTTGGGAAGTAGAACTTCTATTGATAATTATCGTGAAAGAATGCAGGTCTATATAGATAGATAGATATATAATTCAAGGTCTGGGGAAGTATATGTCGTGATAGGATCGCATAAACCTCCACTGCAATGCAGGATAGCTTCGCGTTAAGTTTACTTTCATTGGGGAAACTGGCATACATTTGCTAGACAGCTTGTGTTATTTATTAACCGTTTCGTTGGATCTAATTTATGCATGGGTAATGAAAGTTAGTTGCGTAATAGATAATTTTCATAAATTTCTTTACGACCAACTTAATACAAGTTTTATAAAAAATTTGTCGTAGTTTTGTGGAAAAGGCGAATGTCCATTTAAAAAAAAATCAGGAGAGAAGTGCTTTAGTTTCTATTACGATTATTTTCTATTTAAATATTTTTTTTTATTGTTTTTTTAGAAACAATAAAAGAACATAGAATACTACAGGGTTAAGCTATTTCTTCAGAAAATCTTTCAAACTTTCACAATAACACTGCTCTCCTGAAATGTTATTATATTTTAACTCTTATAAATGACAATATAAATAAAAACACCGACAATAAACGTATCATCCTGCCTATTCAGACAGTGCTTAAAAATATTGGTAACCTTTAGTCGAAACTCAGGAACGAAACCTCTGAAAAATTAATTATTACGCATACTTACGTGTCTACAACAATATGTACATAGTAAAAGTGCTTGTTATAACCGCTTTTAAAGTTTCATTGGTAGGTGTTGCGTGCGTGTACCCAGACACATTCAAGTAGCTCAAGGCTCGTTATTTTTTATTAAAACATGGCCTACTTCGTATCCGGTATTTACTCGGCCTAGCGGCTATGGCTGCCTTCCACTGCGATAGGGTAATGGGGGGTAAATAACGGAAAGTTCAACCGTTTTATTTTAAGCTGGGGTTGAAAAACGGTTATTTTCTTCGAATAAAAATATTTCAAAGCGATTGGTACTTTTTAATAAGCTTTTCGCGGCATGAAATATTCGAAAATGCACGAAGGAGGCGGCTATTTATTGTGGTCTATTTAAACCTTTTTTTTTTTTTGGGGGGTGGGAAATCATCAAATGGGCAGAGCGGAAGGGAGTGTCAGACTTCTACTGACCAAAAACCACCCATGTTCCTTCTACGCCCTTGTGACGCCGAGGCCGCGGTAACTTCTACCCGCAGCCCCGACGGGGTCTATTTACAGCTTAGATAGTCTTTTTGTGTACTAATACAGACACAGTTATTTTGCATATTAAATATCTCAAAAAAACTTGCTGTAAATGTGGTTATAAGTACTTATTTAAAAATTACGTAGTTCATATTATTATTTCCTTGTGGGACTTTATGCACATTAGCTATGTCTGTACTTATTTCTATTCATCGATCTAGTATATAATCCGACTTCTGTGTTTCTATTACTATTATTCTTCTGTTTCTGGGTTTTCTGTTCCCTTCGATTTATACTACTCTAACTCTCATTTGAATGTAATGCTTCAGACATTTCTAGGCAAATATTTTCATTTCCCTTTGATTACTACCCTTTGAATCTAAAATGAAAATGAAGTCTGGAAACTGACTTGCAAAATTAACTGTTGCAAGCGTAGTAAAATAGTGGAGAGCTTGGTTAGCCAATTTCAATGCGAAAATGAAAGCTTCGTTTACTGTAATAAATTGAGTGGATTCGTACTGGAAGGCTTCATTTGGGTCGGGTCGTTGGAATGTAAAAGGTTCAGGGAATTATGTACCTCCTACTTATATTACAAACTAGTTGTGCCCTGCGGTTTTACCCGATTACAAGATTTTCCGAGATAAAAAGTAGCCTGTGTTAATCCAGATTTTAAGCTTTTATTTTATTTTTAGCTTTTTTTTTATTTTAAGCTACCTTCATGCCAAATTTTATCTAAATCCGTACAGCCGCTTTAGCGTGAAGAAGTAACAAAGATCCATACATACAAACTTTCGTTTTGTTTATAATATTGGTAAAGATGTGGAAGTTTGTACTGTGTATTTTCCTAATATTACTATAAATTTGAAAATTTGTCCGTGTGGATGTTTGTCACTCGATCGCGCAAAAACGGTTAAATGGATATGAATGAAATCAGGAATGGAGGTAGCTTATACCCTGAAATAACTCATAGGCTACTTTTTATTTCGGAATAATTAAATTTTCCTGCGATATCGGGTGGAATAAGAAACAAAGATACCGGAGGTAGTTACAAAAAATGAACCTTTGTAATGTTTGTTTTAGTGTAAGGGTAAAACTAATTAAATTTTCAAATAGCTCTAACTCAAATTGAGTTCGGGTATGTACCTACATGATTTTATAAATACAATACGTTTGTGTAGATACTTATTTAAAGAGCAAACGACACTAACAACCAACCTTGCAACTTTTATATTTGTTAATACGAGTGCTTATCAATAGGTATTTTGGGATGCAGGTTCAAAATAAGTGTTTAAACAGCTTTCGATGTAACAGTGCTCAAAATTTCAACAACTTTAATTCGTAAACGTAAATAAAAGCTTCTTTTATTTGGTCAAAAACAGACTCTCAGACAAAAATCCTTAGCTTGTCTGCCAGTGCAACCGGTGCGTAAAGGTCTTTGCACACAATATCGACTCAAACGCTTACTCGACTCAAAGTTACTCGTAAACTTTGAAACGTGAATTTGGTTGTGCCAAAATAGTTATATTTTAAATCAACTTAAGCAGTGTACAAAGCTTTCACGTGTTGTATAACTTATTTTCATAAGAGTCACCTGTCAAATAACATTGTCAGCCACTGGCCTCGTGCTTCCGCTAAGATATCTGCGAATGAGTTGCAGGGTGAAGTTTGATAGCTCAAACACATTATAAAAATCGAGCCATACACTATTTCCACGCTTTAAAATGAACTGTGTAACACAAACAAAATACTCACGTTTCGTTCTACCATTTTGAGTCAGTGACGACTTAAAGAGTTGATAAGTGTGCAAATCCCTTAAATTCAACCGTGAGTGTGCGTGCGATAGCATACGTGCCGCTCGTTTCACACTAGTAAGCGTGCTTGGCTTACTTGGTGTTCGCAGCCGGAGCACCGGCATTGGCAGTGGGAGCAAGCCCGCGGGTTAGCGCGGGCGGGACTCCGCTAGCTACCGTGGCCGTGGCCCTGATCGTCTGGCACGGCATGCAGCAATGCAAACTGACAGCCGCAGTCGCGGGCGCTCCGCCGCGGGTATTGGAAGCAACGGTCCAGAAGGCAGCACACGTCCTGCGCACGACACTAGTTAAGCAACGCATAATTAGCTACATGTACTTTTAGATCTTAACTAAAAAAAAGAAATAAAAAAACTTAACAAATTTTTTTGGCAGGTATCTAAAAGTTTTCGGAATGTCTTAACTAAACCAGAAATATGTCTGATCTTTAGCATCATATTGTGTATGAAAATTTGAGAGTTAATAACATAAAAAACTCAGGAAACATTATCAAACATGAAGGTTGTTCAAAGCTTCTTATAAGACAAATTTCGGGGCATCTTAGCAAGAAGGACATTTATCAGGGTATATTTTCAAGAGTTGGATAGCTTAATTCTCAAAAAATTGTCTTGATACTCTATGTATTTTAGTTGACATCATTACATTAAACTAGCGACTACTGATATTACAACTATCTTACATTACATTAGTTCAGGTTCGCAACAATACGGATCAAAGAGCAAATTTACTACGTTCTCGATACGGATAGTGTTCGACTGGAGCTAAGTCCTCTGATCAGGCTTACATCTATTTACCAAGTAGCGTTAGTGCAACAACTTACCTGAGGCTCAAAGTCAATGCGTGGGGGAGCATGGGAAGGAAGAGTTTGCGCGCTCGTTTAAAACTTATCGTACGCTGCAGACTAAACTTAGTGCTTTAACTAATTTTTACATTCTTAGTAACTAGTTATGTAGAAATTTAAGTTGGCTAGTGTTTTTAGCTTTCACTACGAGTAGGTAGTCTTTCTTCTCTTTTATCTGGTCTGAGAATTCTCTCATTGGAAAAGACGAAAATTACTCTACTGACACGAGCAACGCTCTCAAATACTGAATTAATGAATCGGTCTATATCGGTCTATTTAAGCATTCAAATTCAAATTCAAAATTCTTTATTTTTGTACTTTTTATTGATTGAAACTTGTTTTGAAAACCAAGAGAATATTCGAAAACGCAAAAAAAAAAAATACGACAGTATTATCATCGATCTAGTAATTACGTTGAACAGTAAACATTTAAAAATGTATAATAGTTCCAAAAAACATACATAAGCCATCATCTATCTACCACTTACTAAAGCTCTTTCAAATACTTCTCAGTTTATTGCATTTATTCTATCTAAAGCTTATTTGTGGCTAAAGTTACACGCTCTACTAAGCATTACGACAAAGATGCCTTTTCCCGAAACCTCTGTTTTGCATGACGCGTGTCCAAAAGCACTGTATCTTTTATTCCTCGGCTTTAGTCTGCAGTTTACGACTCTTACCTCCCTGGTGGCTTCCCTCACGCACTCAAACTTCGGGCAGGAACTCATATAAATTGTTGCACTGCAATTGATTAAAACACATACATACATATTATCACGCCTCTTTCCCATTGGGGTAGGCAGAGACTACATCCCTCCACTTGCTACGATCCTGACATATGTCATATGTCATATGTCCTGTCATATGTTGATTAAAACAATTGAATTAAAATGGCTTTAGAAATTCAAACCTTTTGATAAAATAAATAATAAAGAAAAAAATTGCATTTTATGTTCTTCTAAACTAACTCTAGGGTTGTACTAGAACTCACCTATATTGTTGCACTGCAATTGATTAAAACAATTGAATTTAAAATAATAGCTTTAAAAATTCAAACTATAATAAATAGTAGAAATAAAAAGCCTTTATTGTACCTACTTCAATACTGACTCTAGTTGTTGTACTCTTTATTTACACCACAGAAAGAAAATCACAAACTTATTTAAATACATAAGAGAAAGGCACATAAGGCTATCTTATCGCTAAGTACGATTTCTTCCAGACAACTTTAATAAGAGTTAGGCATATAATAATTAAATATTGATTGATTAGTTTTGTACACTCTGTTTATAGAGCCCTTTTCGGGAGAAGACAAAGATTTTATAATTTATTAACATTATTATTTCTAGAAAACTTTTCTAGTTACTTTTCTAGTTACTTTTTTATTACTTTCTGCAAATTATTAAGTAACGAAGTGGTTTACTGTCAGGCGAATGATGTGAAAATGATTGTAAAATCATTTCGCTTTGATTATTTTTGTTTTTTCGAACAAAACAAAACAAAAACAATCAAAAGTTGGGATTTGTTTATGCTGTTAACATACAGATTGACTGGGGTAGTCGCTTGAATGTTTTCCAGGATAACGTTGTACTCGTACTTACTTATTATTTCAAAAACTTTTACTATCAGCTGTTCCATACATTATTCATATGAACAGCTTTTTTTCTGAGATTTCAGGCTTAGCACATATTAAAAGTTAGTCATAAGTACAACAATATTCTAGAATACGTCTGTGAAAAGGTCTAACCTGTCATTCCCTATATTTATTTATAGAAAATTTGAAAATAAATTGCCACTAATTTCTTTCGGAGAACTAATATATTTCATAGAGTGTGTCAAAGATCCTATCATCACAAAATCATAATTATATA
This sequence comes from Alcis repandata, assembly GCA_949125135.1. Lineage (NCBI taxonomy): Eukaryota > Metazoa > Arthropoda > Insecta > Lepidoptera > Geometridae > Alcis > Alcis repandata. The sequence goes on along the minus strand of OX421239.1, from coordinate 8,196,123 downwards.
ATCCTAACAGACCAACATTATAACCGAACAAGTACGATCGTACATCGTTGATAGGAATTCCTTGAAATTAAAGCCACGATTACACTGAGCAACAATTGTTTATAAACTCTGTTTCAGAAACGAAATCTACGTGTTTCTGAAACTTATCACTTTGTTTCTGTAAACACTACGTTAACATACGAGAAACACTTAGTGTTTACAGAAACAAAATGTTATGTTTCTGAAACAAAGTTTATAAACAATTGTTGCTCAGTGAATACGTGGCTTAAGGTACAAAATGTTTCTCTGACATCTTGGATAAACCTAGATAGGAAGATGGAGCATTGCGCTAGATTTGGCTGAAGCCAAGAACCCTCTACACTCGCGCGTTACTATTTTTCATTATCATAAATTACCAACAAATTTGTTCTTTTTTTTAAATTCAATACTTACAGAGTAATTTTACATTTTTTTTTGCACTAAAAACCACTGGATGTTTGTCATGGTGCTTTCATTCGCCGCACGCAATCTAATCTGATATTAACCTAATTCTAATCTGATTATTTCATTATTTTATTATTTATAATGATTTGATTTCTTATAATTATTCTATTTTATAATGTAATTGCATTCGTTTTAAGTGTCATTATCCTTGTGTTTGCAATTTTGTTGTTAATTAGTTTATAACCTATGATGTCAGGTAAGGCTGGGTTATATTAGATATGAAAATCACGTTTGTGAATATAATTATATCTTTAAAGACTTTCATGATTGGTTTAAATTGGATAGTACTTGAACGACGTTATTAAAGACATAGTACGTAATGCTGTAGTTTAGCTACTAACTGATATATAGGGTTATTCATAAAAGGTATTCTAAGCCGAAAAGAGCTCATATTATTCATTACGAACAACTTTGACTTTGGGATCACCCGATTTTCGCGAAAATAAATCAGCTGTTCCATACATTTTGTCGAGTGTCATTGACATTTTTCTATGGAACAGCTGATTTTTATTTCGCGAATTTTGGGTTTGTCCCGTTGTAAAAGTTGTTCATATTGATGAGTACTATGAGCCCTTTTCGGCTTAGCATACCCTGTATGAATAAGTATATTACCTTTTTGTTATACCTAATTCACGGGAAAACAAAACAAAACATAACAAAATAAAATGTGATGACAAAATGTGTCAAAATCACGTTAGTTTCTATACCAGTAGTAATCAACTAACGTATCATCGACTGACATTTTCACGGGCTGACATTCAAATGAAAATAAACATTTGATGACGTCATTATGACGCAAACATTGCGTTGTAACGTCGGTTTTACAAGCCAGTAACCTATAATTGTCTTACCAAAAATAAATAGAAATTATTATATCGCCATGATTCGCCCACACGATAAAAGAATTGGCCGTGACATACAGACTGACAGACACCGAAGTCTTGCTTCATTGATATTTTCACGAAGGAGGTTTAGATCTCTAAAAACGACAATTATGATGGTAATTAAGAAAGTAACCTATATGCTTTACTGTACCTCTGGTATCTTGCAAAATTTACGCTTTACAAACAAGCAATTTATTACAGTACTCTGCGATAAATATTGCACATCGACCTTTGGAAAGAGACAATTGGCTTATTTCGGCTTCGTAGAGCATTATCTCTGTCGCACACTGCCTATGTGACGTTTTGTCAGTCGTTGTTCAATTGCGATAACGCGCGAGAGAGAGATAACGCTCTACGAAGCCGAAATTAGCCGATTGTCTTTTTCCAAAGGTCGATATGCAATATTTATCGCGGGGTACTGTATAAGTATCCATCCATAGGCGACGTTGATCGCTTACCATCAGGCGGCCCGTTTGCTTGTTTACCACTAATAGAATAAAAAGTATTCGGAAAATAAGACCGAGGTATTGTAACTTAATTATTTGGATTAGCAATATTGCAAGCATATATTTCACACAAATAACCATTATTGGTCTTTCTTCTATTTTTTCTTTAAATAATTTCCTTCGCAGCAATTAGGCTGGGCTACAAAAAACCCGATTCAAAGATTAGCTTTGATAATATTTTTACGTTTAATCTCGAAGATGGAGATGATTCCAAAAGCTTTTAATGAAAAGCTTTGAAGAGCAAAAATTCCGTACATTACGATTATTACTTCAACAAGAAATCCCAAACGGGTATAGTCATTTTTTAGGAAAATTCTAGAAGAAACTCTAATACATTTTAGGATCTTCACTCTGCTGAGGAAATAGCGGCGGTGTTCGCAGTTTTGTTCAATGAATAACCTTTATAATCAGGTCTGAGGAGATGTTTTGCTCAGTTTGGTGTAAAAATTAGCTAAAAGCTTCATTGTGCTGAAACATTTCAATACTAGCTCGGGTTCGCGATTTCACTCGCTATCCTACAGATACCACATTTTTCGTGTCTATCAGTTTAGCCATTTTTGCGTGAAGAAGTGATAAAAATACATCCACAATCACTGATTCACTGAAAATATAAGTTATGAACAAATACAGGGTTTTGAGGAAAGGTATGAAAAGGGCTTGTAGTACTCATCATTACCATTCCATGTAGAAAGGTGAATGACACTCGACAGAATGTACGGAATAGTTGAATTTTTTTTCACGAATCCCGTGTTGGTCCTCTTGAAGTTGTTCATAAAGATGAGTACTGTGAGTCTTTTTTGGATTAGCATACCCTTTCGTTATAACCCAGTATTATGAACCTACCTACCAAACTACCCTACCTTAATCTACCTACCAACATAATTATACGTGAATTCCTTACCTTAGTTGCAATTTTGTTGAAACTTTAGTACCGTAGGAATACTTCCGTAATTCCGTATTCTAATTACTAATAACGTACAGAGAGCGTAAATTACGTAGGTACATTTTAATTACGAAAAACAGCCATCACTGAATTTTCAATTAACGCCCTAAACAGTTTAAAAACTCCTAATAATCACCAAATCGCGTGACTGAAGTAATCAAAATACCAAGAATTTTCATGAAACTGTATTTTATCGTTTCATTGCAGCTGTAATTAATAGATTGCTGTACTGTATTGATGCACATACAGCTGATAGAGTGTTTATTTCGTGGAAAGAAATTAAACCATTACTACATGTTAAATTGTTTTTGACTAACTTAGTCCTGCGGTTTCACTGTCTGTCATGCAGGAACTATTAGTTTTTCCGTTATAAAAAGTTGTTTAAAAACAAATCCAGGGCGTAAAATATCAAATTGATTTCAGAAGGTAATAAGAAAAGGGTACGCCAAGACGAAAAGTGGTCATAGTATTCATCAGTATGAACAACTTTTAGGGACCAACTCAGAATTCGAGAAAATCAAATCTACTGTTCCAAACATTTTGTCGAGTGTCATTGACATTTTTCTATGGAACAGCTGATTTGATTTAGCGATTTTAGGGTTGATCCCATAGTCAAAATTGTTCAAAATTATTAGTACTATGAGCCCTTTTCGGCTTAACATACCCTTTCCTTATAACCCTATATTTATATTTATTTTTAATGTATGTAATTAAGTATACTCGTACCTTCATACAAAATCAATTTGTGTTACGTGTAAGTACTTGAGTAATTTGGTATATAAGCTGTAACAACTAACAATTTTGTCTTTAAAAAAATAAGCACAAAAAGTACCAAGCATACATACATACAACCCGGTCACAATATCTGTGCACCTCGCTGGAATGCGTATAGCCTTATATAGTCGCACTGTCGAGCCTCTCCCGCTTCCCCTGTCACCTCTCCGCGCACTCCCCGGTGCGACAGTGCGACTATATAAGGCTATACGCATTCCAGCGAGGTGCACAGATATTGTGACCGGGTTATACATGCTCACTTGCTCTGAATATTGTGCACTCGATAAAATAATGTTAGTGTTTATAAGCGTACTAACATCGCCCATGAATAAATAAACGTTATTCACTCATAAAACGTCACTATTTTGTAAACACGTTCGCAATAAACTTTATTCTATTTCAAATGGTGACAACATGTCACTTCTTACTTGGCTGAAAATGCTACAAATATCCATAAAAAGACAAGATGTGAACATAAAAAAGCCGCAACATCTTGTACAACTTCATTTTATGTAGGTACGTTACAGCAATAACATTTAAATATTTTATTCTTGAAGAGACAATATTGGAGCTTTGCTTAAGGATATTTGTTCATGATGATAAAAAGTTATGATTTGGGAGTTGTCTTTTTGAATTGTTTTTTTTTTTATTTGTTTGGAAATTGATATTTTACTAAAAGCTTTTATTTAACTTGCAACGTACAAATGTTTGTTCGGGTGGAATCTTGTAGCTCAATTTTGAACCACTCCCTGGTGTCCAATTAAGCTAAAATTTGGTATAGACGAGTGACTCCGATGCTAATGCAACAAATGCTTATTTTTGAAAATATTTGTAAAATTAACGTTTTCTAACGTTTTTCGTCGGTGCTGGTTGCTTGTTGTATAACAGCTTAGTTTTCATTTATTTTTCATTTAATTATCTGATTAGCATTTTAGTTTAATTAACGCATTTATTTTAAAATTGTGAAAGTTTGTGAGTGAGTCTGTTTTTTCCATTTCCACGCAAAAACGGCTCAAAGTA